>CAEFZP010005777.1:0-245000 GCA_903064625.1 Mallotus villosus | reverse complement strand
CTGTAGATTCTCTGTTTTCACTTAAACAAGGTCAGCCTCCAGTCAGAGAGCGTTTCACTTTCAGCTGAGTCTGCAGTTACAGACAATGTCTGGTAATCACTCACGCCCAAAGACTAGACACACACACACACACACAGAGAGAGAGAGAGAGTCTTGTAATCTCTCATGCTCACCACAGAAATAAAAGAGCCTAGCCTTTAACAAACAAACATGCATACCGGCACATCCATTAACACACACACACACACACACACACACACACACACACACACACACACACACACACACACACACACACACACCCTCTCAGATCTGATCTGTTCTGCAGAGCTGTTTTAACCCTCAAAGTCTAGTAAGCCGTGTGTGATTAGAGGCCTCCCAATGTGGATGACAGGCAGCACAGCGCCTATACACACCACCTCATCTCATCACCTGTGTGTGAGTGTTTGCGTGTGTGTGTGTGTGTGTGTGTATGAGTGTGTGTGTGTGTGAGGCCATAGCTCCAGGGTGTTGAGAGGAGGGTAAAAAGGCCTCACAGTGGGAGAGGTTAGACCAAGACACCTGTCACCTCCTTGACACCTCCTGCTTATCTGAGAGATAGCATGCATAAATAACAATGGTTATTTGTTATCGCATCGATTAAGCGATTACGCCTATTTAATTTTCCGAGCATCAAAGAAGCAGTTCATTTGCACCCATTTTCCCAACTTCTTTATGAGCAAATAAGTCTTATTTGGAAAGAGAGAGACATAGAGAGAGACCAAGACAGAGAGACAAGGGACAGTGAGAGAGAGAAATGGACAAAGGCAAAGTAGTGAAAGAAGCAGAGACTGAAAAGAAAGCCAAAACAAAGACTTGAAATAAATCTGTGTGTGTGTTCGTATATATCTGTGAGGTGTATTTATATGTTCTACTTCCACACACTATGCTTTGTGTAGCTCCTGAATGAGAGTCATGTCAAGAGAATATTTCAGAGGATTTCTACAGACACAGACCCTAGCGTTTTCATCCCCGACTTGATTGTTTACCGTAAGATCTGAGTCATAACATAAATGACTTAAAGACACACAGAGAGAGAGAGAGAGAAACAGGAGGGACATTAACTCGTCTCCCACACGGCACCCCGACAGAATACCTCCCATCATGCTCCTCTCCTGTGAGAGGGCTTCGTTTGCCAGCCTCTCCTTGTCTCTCCTCTCCTCTCTCATTACAGCAGCGAGCAGTTCCTTTTCCTCAGGAGCCCTCTGGGGAGGTGTTAGATATTTACTTGTTGACGTGTGTCAGCCTGCGCGCGTCTCATCTCCCGCACGCGTCCCCCAGTTTCCCTTTATGGGTGCCGTCGTCTGCGTCGTGTGTGAGCGGCTTTGAACCTGGGTTCCTCTCAGTGGGTGGCTGGGGTGGGGGTGTTGGCGGGGGGGTGGTGTACTAGCACGGTGTGTTTTAGCAGACAGCAGCAAGCTGACAGCTCTCCAAGAGTGGGCTCAGAGGGGGACAAACCTGAAAAGGAGAGGTGGGGGGGTGGGGGGGTGGGGGGATGGGGTGTGGGGGCTACCACTTGCTGACAAACTGCCTGTGAGACAACCACCCCTAAGCGATGTTGACGGGACTGCCCTGTGTGTGTGGGGGGGCTCTAATTGTCAGAGCGATATGAAGAAAGGCATGTTCAGACTGCTGCACACAACCCATGCTATAATAACGTCAAAACACACACACATACACCCAGGCACTAACACACGCAGACTGTCCCGGCTCCCGTGAAATCATGCTGGTTTTCGACATCTGTTGTCTCTGAGGTAAAATCGCCTCTGACGGCGAATTTGCACATTCAACAACAAACTATTTTAAGTTGAACCTGTCGTTTACTTGTTTGAAGGTGTTCCTAATGTTCAGCGAGTTTCGGCATAAGTGAACAGGATGTTTGTTTCATGGCAGGGATGAGTCTCTGATTCTACAGTAAGACACACTGGGCTTGACAGGTGTGTGCAGAGTGTACAGGCGTGTGTGTGTGGACAGTGAGTTGAGAATAGGCTTTTAAGGCTGTGTGTGCAGACAGGCAGGAGTGTGTGTGTGTGTGTGTGTGTGAGAGAAGGAAGACAGGTGAGTGCAGAGAACTGTGAATGCCGAGAGACAGAATTGTGCGTGTGTGTAATTCTTAGGCCAAGGTAGGTGTTTATCGTTTTTTGTTTCAGCATTGTTTTGTATTGTTTCAAAATAGTTTCACCATAGTAACACGGATCCTTCCGGAATACGCTAGTCCACAGCACTGCTGCCAAAAGATGAGATGATAAGTACCTTCCTCGTCCAGGTTCTAGAATTTAGGTCAACCTTATCCTAGCCTCGGAAAAAACAACTCTCATCGTGAAGGTCTAGGGGGCTGTGAGATATTGTGTTAGCACACAAGAGGGTTCGTCTCTCTGTTGAGGTCAGGTTTCTAACCTAGCAAAACAGCTGGATTTAAAAGATCACGACCACGCCAGAGTCCATCACGCCAAGCTGTCCGTTTGTACCCGAATCACTGTGGTTCGAATCAATCAGCATCCTACCAGAAACTACTGGCAGCTACAGGAGAGGTTGAAGTGAGCCGTGATAGACGGCGATGGACAGATGGTTCATCCAATCACTTACAGGGGTATTTACTGGATCCATGGACGACTTCCCAGATAGTTGTGTGTAACAAACCATCTGGCAAGTCAGGTGAACTATCTCCTGAATGAGATGTTCTTAACTCCCTCACACCTAGAGGACAGCCTCGCTCGCTTTCTCCACCCACAATCTTTTCCTGTAATATCCCTCCCTTTCTACCTCTGGTTTCTGTTGCTCTTCCCTTTCCCTCTTTTTCTCTTTCCCCTTGTTATCTCTCTCCCTTTCCTCCAATTTCTATCCCCCCACCTCTCTCTGTCTCTCTTCCACTTGTTCTTTCAGTCCCACTCCGTTCCGCCCAGTCCTGATTGCTGCGGCCGTGCGTCCTGCCAAGCAGTAACAGCCCCTCAGGCCCCTCCCTCCTCCTCCAATGGGACCGGGACGCGGTTGTTGCCGTGGCGGCGAGCATAAACAAACACTGGCGGTACCATGGAATGCAGCATAATATTGACGATGGTGTAACTCCCACCCCTCCCCTCCCCCCACCCCCCACCCCCATCCCCAGTCTGTGGCCCTCAGGAGCAGGTCACAGATGGGCCAAGGGGTCCGAGCCCTAGCAACATAATAATCACAAACTCAACCAGATGAGATAACTACATGGAGGCAGCTATCACAGACACATTTGCTTCTACTCGCTCTCTCTCACACACAGACACACGGGGGCACATACACACACTTCTGGGATTAGCCTAGTCAGCAGTATTGCAGCCTGTGTTCTGTGTGTGGATCTATATGTGTGTGTGGGGGGGGAGTGTGTAAGAAGTATACATTGTATATTATCATGGATAGCCCTTATTTGGGGTCACACAAAATAATATTTACCTAGCAGTTCAGATCTTAGATTTCCCATTTCTATATGCAACCAGTTATTCCAGATTTGTGTGTGTGTGTTGTTTCACCCCCAGGGCAGGAGGAGTAGGACTCCTTTGGGTCGGGTCATTAACGAACAGTCTTTCCACCACCTGCACCCTTGCCATATGGCTTATCTCCCAGCTGCAAGGTGGATGGAACTCTCTGGAAGGACCGACAGCACTCAGACTCGGAGAGCCGTTTGGCCAGGAAGAGGGGAACACTGGAGACGTGGTGGTTGTCTTCCGGTGACGGGGACATGAGGGCTCCCCAGCCCTCCCAGTACCAGGGTACAGCGGACACTTTGACTTCAGCTCATTCCCGATCCCCACTTCGCTAATTAGCGCCTGGCTCCACAAAAGCTGACAGGGCTCAGAGGAGGGTAGAGCCTCGAATCAGAGGGCGACGAGAGAGAGAGACAGAGAAACTGACACAGAGAGAGAGGGAGGGAGGGAGACAGAGAGAGGGAGAGAAAGAAAGGGAGAGAGAGAGAGAGCCAAGAGACGGCAGGAGTACCACTTAATCGATTGAATATTTGTGAATATCCTCGCGTACAGGCGTGAACGGCCAACCAGGGTGGAGAAAGGCTCCCCGAAAGAACAGTTTTCTGTTAGTTGTTACTTTTGGTTCATTTAAGTACACCTGAGTGCAGTTAAAACATGTTTTCAATCTCAGTCTACTGAATTGTACGCGTCTCGGCCAACTGAATCTCTGTGGGGTGCCACAGTGTGTGAGCGTGTGCCTGTGTGTTTGTGTGAGCCTACGGTTGAAATCAGAATGACGGTTTTTGCATATCGGCTCCGGTAGAAAAGCCGTGGTTATCTCCAGCCTGATTTCAGGATTGATACATGGAACCATTTGCGTATCCATAGTTACTATCTAAATGACTGCTGGTTGAACTGACAGATCTGTACACGGGCTCTGCTCTGTAGCAGCATAACACCGCCGGTAACTACTGCAGTCGGAATAAAGCTCAAATCTAAACTGACTGACAGAATCTCTTGGTGAGCAGACTGTGGACATTGTTACCTAGCGACCAGCCTGTGTGCTATTATTTTCGGTAAACGGTGACACTGGTGCAGGGGTGGGGGTCATGGAGGGGTCTGAGCAGTGGAGGGGGGTGGAAGGGGCCTTGCTCTTGTGAAGAGCCCTGCTTAATACCTATTGTATGTCAAACACAGAGGGAGACTACTGTCTACTGGAGTAAGGTAGGCTATAGTACTATGTAACTGTGGAGTAGTAGAGTGGAGCTTAGCTGAGTAGAGTGGAGCAGAGTACAGTACAGAAGAGTGGAGTGGGGTAGAGAAGAATAGAGCAGAGTAGAGTACAGAAGAGTGGAGGGGAGTAGAGAAGAATTTTGCAGAGTATAGAAGAGGGGAGCTAGATGAGTAGAGTACAGCAGAGTTTTAAAGAGTCGGGGAGCAAGGCTGAGTAGAATGTAGTAGAGTAGAGTAGAATCAGGTAGAATGGAACAAAGTAAGCAGAGCACAGTAGACTTGAATCCAGTTAGCAAGAGCAGAGCAGAGAAGCATGTAGTAGACTGTAGTCTGTCTGTCTGTCTGCCTGTCTGTCTGTCTGTCTGTCTGTCTGTCTGTCTGTCTGTCTGTCTGTCTGTCTGTCTGTCTGTCTGTCTGTCTGTCTGTCGGTCGAGTAGTAGTAGAGCAGAGTACAATCAATAGATAAAGAGTAGCATAGTACTTACCATGCCATGGTTCAACCACTGGGGTATGAAGCTGTCCAGAAGTCTGGGATACACCAGGTCTCTGTCATACAGGTACAGCGCCCAGAACATGGTCACCACAAACTGGAGAAGCACAAGACAGCAAACTGGTCACCACAAACTGGAGAAGCACAAGAGCATAGCAGAACATGGTCACCACAAACTGGAGAAGCACAAGAGCATAGCAGAACATGGTCACCACAAACTGGAGAAGCACAAGAACATAGCAGAACATGGTCACCACAAACTGGAGAAGCACAAGAACATAGCAGAACATGGTCACCACAAACTGGAGAAGCACAAGAACATAGCAGAACATGGTCACCACAAGCTGGAGAAGCACAAGAACATAGCAGAACATGGTCACCACAAACTGGAGAAGCACAAGAACATAGCAGAACATGGTCACCACAAACTGGAGAAGCACAAGAACATAGCAGAACATGGTCACCACAAGCTGGAGAAGCACAAGAACATAGCAGAACATGGTCACCACACACTAAAGAAAACACACACGATAACCACACAACAATTTCCAACTGCCCCCCAAATCTTCTCTCATCCCATATCCCATATTTCATCCTCCACGTCTGTTCCCTGGTTATACATCAGCTTTTACTCCTTTCATCACATACTCCCCCCCCCCTTCCCCCTCATTGCCACTCATCTCCGTTTCCACCCATCTGCCTTCGGTATGCGGTTCAGTGCTGAGCTGGCGTACAGATCAAACGCACCACGCAGACAAGCGTGTAACTCAGGAAAACTGGCTTGGAACCAGGGGTGCGTTTGAAGAGTGAGCTTTATACAGCAGGAGCCTTAGTGGTGGAATCCCACATCCATGATCCTGACAGGCCTGAAAACTCCTCCCATCGGCCTAGTTAATCCACCCACACTAGGATCATTTGTAGTTCTATTAGTGGGTCTCCAGGACAGGTAAGTGCCATGCCTCCCTCTTTGGCCATTCTATAGTCAGATGCAATCTAGGGTTGGACTAGGAGCCGTCCTGCACTAACCAGGTCTGGTCTAGCATTAGGATCGTGGGTCGGGATCTGTCAAAATTGAATGGAAAGCATTGAGAAGTGCCTCGCCCTTCTTTACTGTACTAAGGTGAGAAAACAACCATTTTAATTTCCTCTGTGGGGGTAAGGTGTGAGTCAGGGGCGCTCTGTGTGTGTGTGTACGTGTATGTGTGTGTAGGTGTGTGTGTGTGTGTGTGTGCGCATACAAAGTTTGAGGAAATAGAGGTCTGAGGCCCAGTGGTTTATTTGGACAATCTAGACATTTCCACACTCTCAGCAGCCCTTTCAGCTCCGGCGTGTGTTTGCGTGTGTATGTGTGTGTGCGCTCATGTTTGCGTGCGGTCATCATCGCCCCATTGCCCTTTTTAGGAGAAACCACACCTGGGCCCGAGGCCTTGTGGAACTGGCTGTGGGCCAAACCAATGCGAGCCAGAGAGCAGGGGTGGAATTACCTGATCTGCCAGCTGGGGTGCAGACAGAACCATGTGAGATGCCCCTGTCTATTGTGCCCCCCGATGGAACAATCTCCTCTTTCACCAGGAGGCTCTGGGAAGAATGGAGGGGGCCTGGACAGAGTGCCAGACACATTCACACCTGACCATGGTTGGGGCCGTCAACACACACACGCACACACACCAGGGCATGGAGAGCATACATTACCCCCGGTATCCTGGCGATGGGGGTAGGTTTCCCGTAGTGGACGGCGGCGTAGCTGACAGCTATTGTGTGGTGTGTAACTTGTGCGTAACCCGACCTGTGTGCCCGGCACTCAGACGCCAGCTGTGCCAACGGAATCATCGAATGGCACACTATTACCAAACAGTAACATGATTGGCTGTGTGTGTGTTTCTGGGACAATGATGATGAGCCACCATCCCTTGTTCGTTACAGGACTCCCAAGCTCACCTAGGTGTGTGTGTGTGTGTGTGTGTGTGTGTGTGTGTGTGTGTGTGTGTGTGTGGTGTCACCGACAGGCTCCCTTCTCCTGTTCTCTGATGACTTGCGTAGATTGAGGGGTCAACCCTAGGTCACGACACAGGTCACATGACCTGGTTCCTAGAAACCAGGAAAGACTGTGGCCCGGAGATGCACAGTCTCATCGTTGAGAACACGTCACACACACACACACAACACAACTCAGCACTCTCTCTCTACAGTAGAGCAGCTCCAGTATGCCAGCAGGGAGATGAAAGACAGCAGCACTAGCTTGGCCCCCGGCCTGGAAACAGAACACTGCCCCTCTGTGTCCGTCCGCCCACGACAAGGCAAATATTAGCCCGGGGCCTTCAAAAACACACACCAAAACATGGCCCCCGCCCCATGGCACCTCAACACCCTCCTAAAGCCTCCCCTATCCCTCCACAACATCATCGACTGTCCCATTAACCTCTCTCCCTCCCCTCCACCCCCACGCACCTCACCTCCCACGGCTGCCAGCAGCCTCCTACGTTACCAACCCTCACCAACCCTCACCAACCCTCACCAACCCCACCCTTACTAACCTCTGCTTTGCCCCCGACTGCCCCCCCCCGGACTATTTAACCAATAACTTACTGTAGCCTTTACACCCCCTCACCCACTACCACCACACCTACCCTCACACTAAACAGGCTTTTTGTGCGACAAAACAAAACGCACAAATAAAATGCGGACGTGATCGGTACAGAAAGCACTGTCTCCCCCCACCACGCCCCACCCCGACACACACACGATCACACACCGTCACGTCTCCACCAGACTCCGCACGAAACACAGCACCAGGAACCTGATTTCAATATTTGACATGTCACGACGCGATGCCTATCAGTGTCACCAGGCCTGCTAAAACAAACATAGAGCTCCCGCCTGCCCCCTGGTTACCCGGGGGGGGGGAACAGACAGATAAACTCCTTTGCTATTTGCAAAACAAATCGTGGACAGCGTGGACCTCTCACATACAGCACCGCAGACAAGACCAGCCAGCGCTCACAAGAGCAACGCGGACGGCAAATCATTCGTACTCCTGTTTGGTCACGCAGGAAGTCGGGACGGTAAGGAAAGATTCACCCACCACCCCGACGGGGAAGGCCAGCACGGACATCATCCAGTCTCGTAGGCCAATCAGCTTGCGGAGTTGTCTCTCCTGCTCCTGGCTCTCACAGCCTTTAGTGAGCAGGCTGGACAGGTCGGTCAGCACGCAGACACCAAAGAACACAGCCTGGATCACCTGCAGGAGCAGAGGGAGGAACACATGTTCAAATATATTATTCTGCAAATCCCCCCCAAAAAACATTTACAATGCATAATGAGCATTTTTATAGAATGTGTGGAATGCGTGGTAGAATGCATGACATGATGACTAGTCCCATTAGACAGCAATTTTTTGGCATACAGTATTGCAGATTGTATGACCCCCCCCATCATCACCTAACCCCCTTCCACACATAAATGTACAGTACACATACAAGCACACACACACACACACACACACAGACCTCCTCTCTCCTATCACATGACTCCCTGTGTGACCCAACCGAGAGGAGTGGGGGCAATGCTCTGGCACAGCAGCTATCAGATGCCACCCCACACAGTGTGTGTGTGTGTGTGTGTGTGTGTGTGTGTGTGTGTGTGTGTGTGTGTGTGTGTGTGTGTGTGTGTGCGAGCGCGCATGTGACCGTGTGTGGGGTCCGGCTCGCCTGCTTAATAATGAAGGTGCATACATGAGAACAAACAGAGTGTGCCGCTTAGCTCATGGCATGTGTGTGTTTGTGTGTGTATTCGTGTGCCTGATTGAGTGTGTATGTCACTGAAGGACAGGCTTCACTAGTCCAGAGTCCCAGAGACTGTGGGCTAGTGAGACCAGAGTGTCCAGAGAGACAATCCTGACCCAGAACAACACAAGCTGCAGGAACACCATCCCAAAGAGAGACAAGCTCATAGGAGGCTTGAAGAAAGACCGACCCCAAATGTTGACGCTTCATAGATAGACGCTGAAAAGAGAGTGGAGGCTGGTGAGTTGAAGAGGGATATAATGGAGTGGACTGTACTCTGGGGGTGACCGTGTCAAATTGGAATTTTTATGACCGCGCCTGGATTTCAAATCAAGCCAAAAAGGAATAACAGACACACACGCACACACGCACACTCACAGTCATGCTTCGTTGCTTTGTGTGAAAAGCTAGATGTTGTAATGGACGGTAACAAAACAAGTTTATGGGCGTTATTGCATTTAGCACCGTGGCAATAAAAGGCCCTAGTAAAAAAGGCTTCAGAAAAAGGCCTTCTAATACGGGAAAACATGAGTCATAAGCTGACAGACTGACAGACCAGCAGGAGCTGTGAAAATGTGTGTGTGTGTGTGTGTGTATGTATGTGTGTGCGAGTGTATGTGTGTGTATATGAGGGCTTGTTGAAGAGGGAGAGACAATTTGTCTACGTTCCCCAAATTCAGTTTAGGGTAAAAAAAAATTGAAACTATTAAACATGATGGAACAAGAGAATGAGACAGCACCCAAGAGAACATAGATCTGACATGTGTTTTCCTATTTCAATCTGTCTTTCGCTCATCTGACTTGGGATCCATTTAAACTCGGGATATAGTTATCTTCATAACATCTTCCGGTACCCACGAGGAGGTTGCAGCACAACTAATTGTGATTGATGGTGTGATTACAGGCAACACTGCATCAACAATAGAGAGAAGCCTGCTTGCATCAGCAGCTGCCAGGAGAGGAGAGGAGAAGAGAGGAGGGGGAGGGGGGTGTTTGGATGAGTGTGAGATTTAAAAGGAACACGTGCCCAAAAATGCGAGCAATCCGTAACAATGTTGGATGAAACGCATTCCTCACAGGCTGCATATCCGTAACGGACATCATACAGGCGCACTCCAGGCCCGTTGAGGAACCGGGGGTTGGCGGTATCAACCGGAGGTAGGTTATTGATCCCGTAGCATCCATAGCATAAGCGATAGCATCCCTGAATGGACCCGGACTTGACAACAACAATGCGCACTTACCAGGTCTATGAACGTCAGAAACTTCCAGCTCCCGCCGTACGTTTGATGAGCAGGCATGTCAATAGCCTTGTAGTTGCAGAGGATGGAGAAATATGACAGAAGGATGGCAACCCTTAGCACCTGCGACGGAATGAGCGCCATGTTTCCTTGCCCCCTTTTCCTGTTTTCTCCCGCTGTTTCGTTATGGATTGGTGATGCCGTTAAGGGTCTCACGGTGGAGGGAGAGGAGGGAGGGGGGGGTCGTCGGATAGAACAGGGGTTGCCGGGAAAAGAGAGAGAGAGAGAGAGAGAGAGAGAGAGGGAGAGAGAGAGAGAGAGAGAGAGAGAGAGAGAGAGAGAGAGAGAGAGAGAGAGAAGAGAGAGAGAGAGGGGGGTTGCGTAGCAAATGTGCGCGGGGAGTTTGCAGAAGGGGAGGGAGGATGTTGCCATAGAAACAGGGAATGCAGCTGTCTCTCAGACTCCGAGAGGACCGCGCGCTGCAAAGCACAAATAAGATGAGCAGCCGTAACGACTATGGCATCACCATGTTCAGGTTTGATAAATCCCCCCGACTTCCTCACCCTCTTTGGTGACATAGACCGCATAATATGGACAGTGGCGGCTGTTAAGCCCCCGCAGCCCACGTGAGGCGGGGGGGAGCCCTAGGCCCCAAGAGCCCCGCCATGCATATCAAAAAACAGACTAGGCCTATATAAAATATATATATATTTTAAAAAGTAAAACACTTTGAGGGTGCATTGAGAGCCCTAACTTTCAAATACCGGGTAAAGGAATCCCGTAATGTAGGCAACATAACAGATCATCATCCACTTCCATGGATTCCACGTATTTTACGTGCACTATTACGCCATTACGCCTCTTGAACGCGCACATTTCAAAACGTTTTGCTAGATGACGGTAGAGACATAGGTAAAAGAATATATGCAAGCGGTGCTCAAAAGCGCAGCAATAAACTGTTGTCTGAACAAGCTCGAGCAAAACACCCAAACATTAGGAGAGGAAGCTATCATCAGCATATCCACAGACTACCGCAGCAGCTAGCAGGAGCACGTCTTCACCAGCAACCACTATACTTGCTTACTTATTGTCAAGAATAAATGTTTTCCTTTCCCTTCATTGATTGTGTGTTATTTCAGTGGCAGTGCTGAACTATCAGGCTATTGCGCTGTCTTTGGTTTTGAACAATAACAAATAGGCTGCTATTGTGCTGACGCAATTGTGCTTTTGTTTTTTTTAAACTTTTTTTATTTCTCTCTCACATTGCTGAATATATGCTATAGTTAAAGGTAGACAGCAATTAGTGTATTGGCAGTGGTATAATAGATGGAGATACATTTTGAGTGGATTTAGGGGAGGTTCCTCGAGCTCCAACTTTGCGGGGAGGCCTCTGCAAAGTCCTGGCCGCTACTGAATATGGACATTTAGAGATGTGCAGAATATTGAATATTAGATATCAGAATATGGAGTATCAACTAGGCAATTAAATCCCATGTATATTGCAGCCGCAGCTCACAATGATTTGATTTGTGCACACAGCGACTCATTTATTAAATCAGAATATGTTCCCGCTGACCTCACGCTTTAGCGTAGCCATGGAGTCAACATTGGGGGGGACTAATTACATTTTTATGATAATTTCGGACAGCGTGCGTGGTTGCCTGTCCTAGCGTCGAACATTTATGTTTTTTAGTTCTATTTTTATTTCAATATATTGGGGGGGACATTTTGACCAGATTTGATTATGTGTCCCCCAATATACATCGTGATTACGGCCTTAATTGCCTCAGTCAAGCTAATTTATACTGAGACTGATAGTCTCTTTGCGACTCCAGTTTAAAACGGCCCCATTGCATGTTAGTTTCGAGTAGAAACCTGCTGTATATTTAAACTATCTGAGTTCAGAATATAAGCTGTTTGTTTATTCAGGCTATAAACTATAACTTTTCTTCCGATAAGATACTTATTTGTCATGTTATAGAATCTCAAATATAATTTATTTTGGTATTGTTGTTTAGGTTCAGTAGGCTATTAAAATACCCCAATTTGTACTTCATCTTCACAATGTATTAACTTTAAATTCAAGCTGTAGTATTAAATAGCCTACAAAAAGACATGATTCCGGAACAGGAGCCTCTTTACAAGAATCTTTACAACAGTAACACAAACATATATTTCAAGAGGAATATGACCTGTATGAGCTAAATTATCTACAACAAAGGTAAACATTCAAGAGAACATTCCTGAAGAGTTTCTGGAACATCCAGGTTCTTCTGGGGCGGGAGGGGTGTCTTTATCCCCCAGCTCTGGGCTTCCTATCTGGGATCAGCCATGTGGCACGCTGCACTAGACCTGCTTTCCTCTGCTCAAATCAGCATTATGTTACGACAAGGCTGCCAAAGAGGTTTACCCTGGTGAAATCCCTTTTAGAGACAGACAAGTGCTTTCAATCTCAGCTATTATGAGGATGGAAGGCTAGCGATTACAGGGGTGCCAGCCCAGTTCCTCCCCCGAGTCAGCTGCTCTGGAGGGGGGAGGCATGGGGTGGGTGCCAGACCCCAGGCTGGAGGAGGGAGGGTAGAATTCATACCCAGGGCTTTAGCACGCCACACGTTACTTATCTGTCTAAATCGCTCTTCCTGTCTGTCTGTCTTCCAGCAAATCTCTCCTGTCTGTCTGTCTTCCAGCAAATCTCTGTGTCTGTCTGTCTCTCTTTGCTGTCTATCTCTGTCCTCCCATTTCTCTGTATATCTCCCTGCCCCTCTCAGTTTCCATGTATCTCTCTTTTTGACCTTGCCTCCCTGCCTCATCCCTGTCTGTCTGTTTGTTAGTCACACCTCCTGTATATGCTGTAATGTGTGGATAAGCCCTCCCATATCCAAAATACAGCTGATGATTGGCATCTGGTTGACCCTATCAGGAGTCCCAGACAGGGTTGTATAGGGACGTCCAGGCCTCGCATCCTATCTCCATTTCCCAATTTAGTCAAGTGTCACACTATAAAACACACGCACATACACACACACGATTTAGATAATCTGTCTGAACATTGTATAAGAGGGCACTATTGCTGCCAACTGCCTTTCATGTCTAAATAGTGTCACAAGCAGGGAGATGAGAGACGGGTTATTTTGTGAGGTTTGTGTGTGTGTGTGTTTGTGTCTGGATGAGCATCTCTCACAACATGAAAGTTTATCCTCCGCTAGTTGAGAGGTCACTATAATCCCTGGCTTGATTGGCAGGGCATTAACACACACACACACACACAGGCCTGGCTAACAGGGCTGCATATCAACATCTTACACAACATATTACAAAGAGGGTTGTTTAGTGAGCTTGACTTGGCACGTCATGAGGAGGGACTATAAATAGCTCAGCACAAGCCTCATTAAGGCTCTCTCTGTGTGGACCCGGCCAGCTATACAGTTTAATGCCTGGACTCGCATACACACACACACATTCTGGCTGTGTTTTTGTGTGTTTACCAACATCAAAGCTGAGGCAATCAATCTAACAAGGGAGAATGAGAAGACACACCTGCCGGAATTACCTCAGTCCTCATCTCTGCAATTAAGACATCTATACACACACACACACACACACACACACACACAACCACACATCATCATCTTCACTGCCACAACTCATATCCTGATGAAGAGGAATGTTTGTTATTTGTTTACGGAGACGCAGCGAGTGTTTCCAGATTTAAAACAGGACAGAGAGAGAGAGAGAGAGAGAGAGATTACGTAACTCACCCCCTGGCAGTGGGCTAAAGAGAGAGTGGAAATTGAGGGATGGGTAGTGTGTGTGTGGGAGGGGGGTAGAGGGATGGGGTTAGATGACTTGATGGATGGACAGACGGATTGAGCGTTGAACTAAATGTGATGCTTGGACATCAGGTGTACTACCGGTCGAGCTGACAACCTGTAGCTTTATTGGACGGGTGTGTCTGCATTGATGGTACAACAGACATGTCCACGATAGATAGTGTTTGTGTAGCATAATGGCTGATGACAGGCAACCGCATGAAGAAAAGAATCGCTTGTTTGTTCAAACGCAGCCTGCCTACATACAGTAGCCTTAACACACAAAGACACACCTTGTCAGAATCTGTCTGTTACATCACGAAGGGTTGAGGTATGTGAGTGTGTTTGAGTGTGTTATCTGTTAAGGGGCTGACTAGGCCCCCAAAAATGAAAAAATGCTCTGTTCCCTGTGCAAGTTACCATAGACCTCTAATAGAAAGTAATAGTTGAAAAAACGCTCACTCATCCAGAAAACAAACCTTGTTGTACGCTCCTGCCCCATCGGACCATGAAGACCCAGTAGAGATCCCAGGCTGAGCATTATGGTCGGCAACTTAACCACTAGAATGAGGTTTCAGTCTGGAATTGTATCTGAGGAAGGGGATGGGTAGATGAGGGGGGGGGGCACAGGGGGGTGATGACTGGTCAACTGCTTTAAGTACGACACGATTACCCTTCTTATCCAAAGGTGATGAAGAGAAGCTGTGGAACGTCTGCAATGCCTCTTCTTGCTTTTCTTTATATTTATATTCATCTCTCTCTCTCTCTGTCTCTCTCTCTCTCTCTCTGTCTCTCTCTCTCTCTCTCTCTCGTCTCTCTCTCTCTCTCTCTGCCAGGCTGTTTTACCACTCTCCATCAAGCAGACTTCAAACAGCCCAGTCCCAGGAGACCAGGAGGAGCTGGCAGAGGCCGCTCTCTTTTTCGTCTCTCTTCTCTCACTCCTTTTTTTTTCATCTCCCACAAATGTTCCACAGTGGAAAACTTTGCCCGGGCACAAGAGCCCCTGTGTCCTGAGGGGGAGGAGAGAGAGAGAGAGAGACAGAGAGAGAGAGGGAGAGAGAGCAAAAGAGAGAGAGAGAACGAGTGTTTAAGAGAGAAAGAAGGAAGAGGTGGTGGTTACTCAGAGGGAGAGAGGCGCAGAGTAAGAAGAAGAGAAGAGAGGACAAGGGACGAGAGGGGAGAAGTGAAGAGGTACAGTCCCGATGTCAAATCTTGACTGTCAGGATCCCCGTTTAACCTTCCCCAGGTCAGAACCTGTTAGAGTCCAGTTAGAACACACATACCTGCCGACAGTCTACATCTATTCCCCTATCAAAGACATAAAAAGATCGATAAACAGATGGTTAAACGGATGGAGGGACATGGCATACTCAATCTTACCTGCACATGGGCCAGTACCCGCTGTGACCAGCAGGGGTCGGCTGTAGCTGTGTGCAGCAGGCAGAAGCTTTCTTGCCACATGGGACTGGCCATGTCTCCCTGCTAAACTGCAGCTACGCTCAACCAGCCATACCTGGGTATCTGTCACCTGACTGTTACCAGTGACTACGTTGAACCGCTTGAAGTGTGGGGAAGCTCGACGAAGGAAGACACATAAAAACACTCAGGCACACACAGGGTTAACACCTGACAGCTCCTCCGATCGAAACGGCATGGAAGACAGGAGCGAATCCAAACGTTCGAGGCCTGTATCATGTTCTCATATTGTGTTGCACGTATTTAGTCTACGTGCTATAGCCTGGCTCCTTCCAATCCTCATGTACATGAGGACTGAACATGGACTGTTATGTCTGTGTGCCCAGTGACTGGAATATGCACGTATATGACGAGCTGTGTTTAATGTGCCCTGCCCGGCGGACCCAGGGCGCTTTAACTGTCTGTTTTACTACCTGGGGGAGGAGAGGGGGAGATGAGAAGTGCTTCCTCCTCCAGGGCTGCTGTGGAGGCACAGATAGCTAGCAGCGGGCGGGCGTTAGCGCTTTATCACCTAGACGATGCGACCTTTGTCTTATATGGGACTTCACTGATCTTATGTAACGTCTTGGCAGCCTGCCGCCGACGGTGGGGTGAATCTGGGATTCCTGAGTGAGTGTGTGTGTGTGTGTGTGTGTGTGCAGGGTTAGTCAGAGAACACTGTACAATAGCAGCCACACTATGTTGAAGTGAGAAGCTGGGTGGGGAGGGAGGAGGGTGAGGTTTGGCAGAGTGAGTAAGCACCAGCAATACATCAGTTGTCAAGATAGGCTTTGTCTAACACAGGCTACGCTGCAGCCTTGGGACATGGGCCTCGGGGGGAATGTGTGTGTGTGTGTGGTTGGGTTACACAGAGCAGAGTGTGTACGTTTTAGGACGTGCATGCGTGTTTCAGCTAGTGTGTGCGTGGGTGTGTGTGTGTGTTTGCGTACGTGACGCACTGATGCACACACAGAGTACGGTATGTGGTGTGCGGGCCGCTTCGAGGAGGAACTAAGGGGCATGCTCGGGGGCAGGACAGACAGACAGGATGTGGGCCTGAGCGATTCTCTAAGAAACAGGAAGTTGCTTGTCTGGTGACTGTGTGCAGGAGGCCTACAGGAGGTGTTGCATCAGAGCCAGTGTACAACCAACCAGCATTGAGAGAAGATTGTGGCTGAGAATAATGATTACAGTCTGGAACCTACCTTACCATCAAAAGAGAGGATCAACTTTGATTTGCTCCCTTTGTTTGACATCTATTAATTTCATGTATGTTACAGGTGAGGGCCCGTACACACAAGAGTCTGTTTGTCAATGGGACCCAACAGAGGAATCCAAAGACTCCAAACAACAAACAACAGACAAACAACATAGCACAAATGAAACATGTACACTACCAGACTAAACAGTGTAGTACACAATACAGTGATTAAAAAAGAAGATTAAAAAAAACATAACTTTGCAACCAGGTGGGTTTGGCAGTTTCATAACCAGGCCTCGCCTGCTTGGGTTCTAGGAAGACTGACGCTTTTTAAAATGCAACTTTGAGATACCGTATGTGCTGGGAGATTATGTTATGTGACTCAAGTGCAGTCATGAACTCCAGAACCTCCTGATGACACACTCACACAAACAGATTGTGTGTTTTATCACCATGAGTCACTCTGTTCCAGTTTTAAAGTGTCAGAAACTATGACAAGACAAAGCCATACATGATTGTGTTAGTGTGTACCACATTCCAGTTTTAAGGTATCAGAAACAACAAGGCAAAGAATAAATGTTTTGTCTAAGGTGACAAAACATCTGTCATGACATTATCATTTCAAGCTAATGTGACTCATACTGTCATTGAGTAGGGTTCAGGTTATACTTGAGAAGAGAACATGACCTAAGTGACACTATACCTGACATTAGAACATTACCAGAACACTTTAGGCTACCTGACATTAGAACATTACCTGAGTAGAACACTGTACCTGAGACGAACACCTGTCCCCCAACCTCAATGTAAAACGTGTTCTCTTGCAAAAACATTATGGCTCCAGCATGGCAACCTATAACAGTGTCTCTCTTCCCCTGATTTTCTTGATTAGGTGAACTGCAGTTGTGTATCGACAGACGCCATGTTGGATGAAGCTAGTTTGATCTGTGTGTGTATGTCAACATGTTTTGAGTGACAAGCTACTTAGCTAATGGAGGGGCCCTTTGGGAACATCCTTCTGGATTATTATAGAGATCCTCTATGGGGAACACCCGTGTCTCCATGGAGACCTCCTGGTCATGGCTGATGAGGTCATTGGGATTATGATTTACAGGAGACTCAGGGACACTAATCTACTTAACACAGTACACAACCATACACACACACAAAACCTCAGATGGTACCTGGGCCATTGACACTTTCATTTATAAGTCTTGTTGTCCTGTTACACGTGAGTGTGAAGTTGGTTAGTCTCACAGGTCCTTGGCTTTAAACCATGCTGCATGCAGTTATAACACTGGACTGGAGTGTTTGAGTATTAGTCATTATTAGACAAAGTAGCCTAGGCTATAATTTTAGAGTGTTATTTCCTCATTGTGCTCAACGTTGTGCTCTATTGTTGCTTAGTGTCTGGTTAACATACAGAAGACTAACCACGAAATACTGTCTGAAATTCGGGTCCTTGATTTTCCGCTGTAGACTACCATTGAACATCACTTAGATAAAAGCGCCTGCTGAATGTAAATATAATTCACATCCTCAAACTCTGGGCTCTCAAACTCTTCTCCATAATCCTCTCACCAACAGTAACGTTATCATGCTATGTTTACCGACAGAATACTGGCTTCATACAGAGGTTTGATCGGTAAAGTCGCTTTGGTACACATGCTAGCCTATTATTAGCAGCTAAAATGGCTTTATATCAATACATACTCAAGCCTGAATGTGATTTATTGTGCACTACCCTTCATTTACTCGACTGTATAGCCTTTCTCCTAATAGCCTATTAGCCTTTCTTTAGTAGATGGTTGCATCTCTTTGAGTGCCTCCCGCATAATGCATTTTAGGCTAAATGATTAACTGAAATATGCTCCTACATAATTAATAAATACTACATTGTTAAAGAGACTAGGGTCAATTACAAGCCCAAGCGGAAACGGACACAACCGACTGCGCTTCCTCCTGACAGTCTTTAGCTGTCTGTTTGCATGTCACGTCTCCGGGCGCGCCGCCGTGGGAGATCCCCGCGCACGGAGATACCCGCGGTGGTGTCTGAGAGCGACCGGTCTCTCCCGTTCCCTCTCCCCGCCGCGCTCCGCGGCCACGGCCTCTCCCTCGGACGCGCTGGGGGATCCGATGACGTCACGAACCAAACACCCTCTGTCACACAAACACACTCGCTCGCCCTCTATCCCTCTCTATCCCTTTCTCACTCTCTCTCTCCCCGTGTGTCTCGCGCGCGCTCTCTCTCTCTCTGCTATTCTATTCTGGGAAGCTGTGCTCGGAATAACCCCTATGTGTGTTTCTCCTGATCGCAACCTCCCTCTCAGTACATGATCTTGGGCGTCCCGAATAACAGAGAAATCCTGTCCAAAGACGATTCATTTTTACTGACAACTTTTCGTTCTGAAGCGGCTGCACAAGGCTTCAGTGCGCCACGAAGAGGTCATCGCGCAGTTGCTATTTTTTATGTTTTTATTTTTATTAGATTGTTTCCACTTTGATGGGTTTATCTGACAACTACTGAAGTGTCAGGCGCCTTGCCGTACGGCTGTCACCCCCTGGAATATTATCGTGCGCGGCTTCTCGCACGGCGCTTTAAATGTGACACGGTAAGTGAATCGAGGTTTGGTGTTTGATGGTGTTGGGTGTTTTATAAAGAATAATGTCTGGTCTTCGGGAGCTTTCTGAAGAGCTATGTGGGGAATACCCAGTGCTTGCATGCAGATTAGGAATGTTGCGTAATATCCCAAGGAATTTGCACGGCCGCTGCAGCGAGCGAAGTGCCTCTATAAACCCACACTCCGGGTGCACGGCGAGGAAGTCGGATTTCTTTTTGTCACCGGAGCACACAATCTCGCACAGAACGTAAGACCACAGCCACACGTCTATGTGTGCTCTATGTGCCATGCCTGTGAACTGTCTTGACCTGCAATTCTGTGTTTATCGTATGTTTTCGGTTTGTTCGTCTGTGCGTTTGAGTGTCGAAGAGAGCGATGGTGGGTGGTGCGCTGGCCCGTTCCGGGAATGTTCCATGACGTGTTCTCCGTCAAGAAGGGGCCCAACCCGAGGGGGTTCTCAGCCGCCGACAGCTCTCCTGATCACCCGCCTCTTTCCTCTGATCGCCACTATTGTGATGGAAAATATTTTCCGCGTTATTCATTTATCCCCAACGTTAAATACGACTCTTGATTGACTAACGCATTAGCTATTCTGTTTATTGCGCTGTAAACTCAAACAACCACTTGTAACGAAGAAGCGTCGGCCGCTCCATCTTTTTCTGCTTATGTTATTATGGTATATGTGGTTTAGCATGAGAGTATGTATGGGAGAGGTCGCGAAGATATTGGTCTGCGAGTTCAAGCTAGGTAACCCCTGCTATGTGTTGTATCCTATGTTGGCACAGTGGCTACATGCCAGCATGAGAGATACCAGCTAAGCCGCGCTCTCTACATGTTAACTGCTAAGGCACGATCAGCACTGGCGGTGCCCCAGCGCCGTCTGCTTCCGTATAGGTAGAGAGATTATCTCCATGGCAATGTCCTCCTGTGTGCCAAGTGCAGGATATCTGGTGAGGTTATCTTTGTCTCATGTGGATGGCTCAATTGCTGGAACACGGTACTTACAAAAAACAAGGTTAAACATTTGCTTTTTTATATAGCTTGCTATAGTTTAGGGCCTTGATAGTTTGGTATATGGTAAATTGCTGTTAAAGGTGTCTGCTTTATGGGATACATATAGTATAGTAGTGATACTATTTTAGAAGTTGACACAGAGACACAGAGAAGGTAGGCATGTGAGTAGATCCTCCTACACACCATCTGTCTCACTGGCTGGTCCGATGACACTCGAGAGGAGGAGAGGAGAAAAAGAGGAGAAAAGAGGGGTGGAGAAGAGGAGATAGGAGAGGAGAAGGGAGGATGGAGAGGAGAGGGATTGGGAAGGAAGGAATGGAGGTGAGAGGGGAGGGGAGGATAAAACAGAAGGACAAGTAGATGTTCCGTAAAGTACTCTGTCAATTGTATGCCACACAAAGTATTAAATGCAAGGCTGTAGCCATGGAGTCAACATTTGGGGGGACGAAATCTGCCGAATCTGAGGGTCCCCCCCTGATAACCTTTTACGTTTAGTTATGAATATGCTTACATTTTAATGTTAATTTCAGACAGCGTGCGTGGTTGCTGGTCGTAGCGTAGCGTAGCACATTTATATTTTATTTTGATATCAATATATTGGGGGGGGACATTTTGACCAGATTTGATTCCCCCCAAATATATATTATGATTACGGCCCTGATTAAATGTAATTAATCAAAACAGTACTGAATGAAATGGTATAAAATGTAGTGAATATAATAGATTGCTAAGTTAGTAAACAGTAAAGACTGTATCCACTACTGGATAGAAACAGTAGATAGAATTGAGTGCAAAAAATAAACAGTACATATGGGTCAGTTGATAATAGCAGGTTAATGATGTTCCAGCCTTGTGTAATCTATTGTCCCCCTGTGTCTTAGTAGGGCAGTCACACAGATGCACACGCAAAGCAGCACTCGCACAGGCAAAGCAGCACACACGCACACACACACACACACACACACACACACACACACACACACACACACACACACACACACACACACACACCACACACACACACACACACACACACACACACACACACACACACACACACACACACACACACAGGTAGCCTGAATCGAGACCTTTGTCTTTGTGTGAAGGTTACTGTAGTAACTCACTTGAACAGAGAGTGAAACTAGCAGAGATACGTGTTTACAAAACACCCTGGGGACTGGGGAAGTCTGTGGATAACACTGTGTGAACTGTTTCCTGTAGGATTGGGTTTAGATTGATTATTGGTTCTGATCGATGGTGGGCATCTGTGAAGTCCTTCATGACATTGCTTGTAGAAGGGTTATCACACTATCATACTATAATGCCAGGAATCTCTGTGTGTCTGTCTGTGTCTCAATTATCTTGTGAACTGCGCACTATATGAAGTTGAAATTGTGCATGTATATGGCACAGGACCCAAGGACATGTAGTGAAGCGGGTGAAATTGTTTGGACGTGATAAAAAGAAAAAAAGACTCCGCTAGCTTGCTAGCTAGCAGGCTGAAATACAATTCATGTATTAATTTAGCTGTACTTGAATAACCATTCTACTTTATATCGGACAGACATTCTATCTAACTAGAACAACTAGCAACAGCGGCCAATTGCGGTAATGTTCTAGGGAGATGAAGTTACACATTTGGTAATTGTGTCCAATTGATTAAGAAAAACTTGAATTCCGTGTTAACACTATTGTCTAGTGCTCTAATGATGCGACACTCCTAAGGACCGTATTGCGAGTTTATAAACGGGGTGTTTATGCGAACATATTATCATGGTATTCTTCAGAGACCAAAAGTATGTACTTTCATCATCAACATCTTAATCACTGGCTGCATCACAGGCATGGATATACTGTAATTCTAGGGATATGTGTGTGTTTGTTCATCTTTGTGTCGCCGAATCAACTAATCAACATCTTTATCATGGACTGCACAACACACACAGGTACTCCACTAGTACAAATAAAGTTTGATTTTGGTCGTTCGGTTGTATACATGTTGTACAAAATGTTTTCTGTTCTGAGGTGCGTGACTGTTGTTCAAAACGACACACTCACTAGCACAGCCAAACACACACGCACCTGTGTCCCACATCTGATGTCACTGACGTGCACACCCACCTCAAATTCCAAAAATAGTGTTTTTAAAGGGGTAAATGTGGCTTGGAAACATCTTGTTTACATTTACAACTTATTCATGTAGCAGGTCAGCACAGCTGACAGTACAGCTAACCAAACCCCTACACAACCCAGTCCTAACCAAACCCCTACACAACCCTCACCCAGTCCTAACCAAACCCGTACACAACCCTCACCCAGTCCTAACCAAACCCCTACACAACCCTCACCCAGTCCTAACCAAACCCCTACACAACCCTCACTTAGTCCTAACCAAACCCCTACACAACCCTCACCCAGTCCTAACCAAACCCCTACACAACCCTCACCCAGTCCTAACCCAGTCCAAAACCCAACCCAGCTCTACCTCTAAACCGCGCCAGCTGATTCGAAGTCTGCGGTCCCCGTTGTGACAGTTTCTCTGGTTGTAAACATTTGCAAAAGTAAGATGCATACTGTGATAGTCACTGTTGTGAAGGTTGGGAAGCTGTTGTTATACAATGCTCTATTGTGCTGTTGTACTGCGGTACTAGGTGCTCGGTACTGGACTGAGAGCGGTACCTTTGGTAAGACGAGGCCTGTGACCGAGGCCTGGATAGAGGGATGCCTCAATAATTCATCCGGCGTTGTGGCTGACTGGCTCGCACACACAAACACACATGTGCACCCCCCCAACCCACACGCACACTCATGCAAACAGAGAGGCACTTGTCACCCATCAGAGATAACTAGTTCACGGTGTTGAACACAGGGTTTGTGGTGGTGGGTGGCCGGGGGAGATGTACAGTACCCCTTACCCAGTCGCGTGTAATGATGGTCTGTTAGAATATGCCCAGCGGGGGCGCTCTTGCCTACAACGGAAGTCTTTGACCCAGTGCGATTGGGATGTGACATCGCTTGGGCAGCATGGGGAGTTTAGTGAGAAGGGAGCAAACCTTCGGGTTATCATCACCTCTTTCACCTCCTCCTCCTCCCCTCCTTTCCCCTTGTCGCTCTACTCCACCCATTGACCCTCCTTCCCCTCTTCCTCCTGCCCCTTGTCTTGCACATTTCCCCCTTTCTCGCCTCCCCCTCCTCCACCTCGCTGTCCTCCTCTGGGTATTTGACAGTGCTTCCTCTGCCGTCTGTGGCTCGGTGCTTTTGGGTGTCTTTGTGTGTGCCCGCAGGAGTGTCAACGCCGTGTGACGTCCATGCTTGCCGCTCGCCTAGGCAGCACAACAGGAAACACTCACGGCCTCCCCCCTTCCTGCTCTCTAAAAGAGGCAGTCTCTCTCTTTCTGACACACACACAAACACACACACACACTCTCTCTCTCTGCCTCTCTTTTTGTTTCTGCAGCAGTGGATTCACCTGAGACCTATTTTCATGTTCGCTTACCCAGCCAGCCAATGCACGCCGCCGAACTGTTGGGATTGGCACCTTTGCACCTGCCCTCCAGCCAATCTGAGAGCGTATTTTTATGCTGAGGAAAATGTTTTATTTCCCTGTAGTCCCGCCTTTGAGAGCAAGAGAGAGAGAGCGCTGCATACGGTAGATGGGAAAAAGCTGTTCGCCTCGTCAGAGTGTGCGAGCAGCAAGCGCAGAGACTTGTTTCGGCTCGGCGACTGAGACTGAGAAACTCCCCCTCTACACTCTCAGACACACCGGAGGGAAGCTGAGGAAGCGCTGTCAGGTGGGCAGGTAGGGGCCAGGGCAGGTGGTGTGTGTGTGGGTGCGTCGGGAGGGAGGGGTGGTGTTGATTCTGGACCATGTCTGGAGAGAGTCGAAGGGTGAGATCGAAGAGAGAGCGAGGGAAGAGCGGGACGTTGCCAGCGGTGTGTGTGTGTGTGTGTGTGCACGTGTTTGTGGGTGTCTTTGTGGCCCGTGCTGTCCTCGTCACCTCTCTGTCCTCTGTGATGGGGGTGGGATGACATTAGGAGGAGGACGACAGAGGGCAGAGGGGTGGACAAGGGGGGGGGGACAGGAGAGGAGGAAGGGGGAGACGAAGCAAGCAGAGACGGGGAAGGAGGAGAGGAGCAGACGGGTGGAGAGGGAGAGCACAGAGGGAAGGGGATAGGAGGAGAGGGATGAGAGGGAGAGTGGAGCCGAGGATGAGGGGAGGAGGGCAGAAACTCCGGAGTTAAATGTTCTAGTTTAGTGGCGTGTGTGGTCTGACCGAGTTCATTGTTGTTTCTAACATGTGAGAGATCCTGCAGCAGTTCTTACACTGAAGTGTATATTATTTAGTCACAGTGTCTGACTTGTGTATATACTGTGTGTGTGTAAGTGTGTGTGCATATGTGCGTGTGTGTTTGCACAATTGTAACCAATACAACATGTGATGTATTCCTAACAGACCCTTTCTGTCATTGCCTCCCCCTCAATCTCTCTCTCTCTCTCTCTCTCTCTCTCTCTCTCTCTCTCTCTCTCTCTCTCTCTCTTTCTCTTTTGCCTATCCTTTCTCTGCAGGGGGTGTGTCTGGATTAGTGAACCAGGACCAGCCAAGACCAGCCAAAGTCAAACAACTGCAGGTGTGTCTATCTATCGATCTGTCTGTCTGTATGTATGTATGTTTGTATGTATGTCTGTCTATATGTATGTATGTATGTATGTATATATGATGGTATATATGTTTGTATGTATGCCTGGGGATGTACTTCTGGGGAGTTCACTTAATTTGGACATTTTAGACATATTCAACATTTAGAAGAGCCCTGATTTAGATGGGCCCTTTGTCTGGTTTGTGTGTGTGAGAATGAAAGGATGGGCGAGGGAAGAAGGGAGTGAGGGAGGAGGGCTGAGTATGATGTCGTCGCTTGGGAGAATGAGTCTGTTCTCACCGTAACTGTAACCACCATTCTGGTTTACTGGAGCTTAATGCAGC
Organism: Mallotus villosus; assembly: GCA_903064625.1. Lineage (NCBI taxonomy): Eukaryota > Metazoa > Chordata > Actinopteri > Osmeriformes > Salangidae > Mallotus > Mallotus villosus. The sequence goes on along the minus strand of CAEFZP010005777.1, from coordinate 219,696 downwards.
ACAGTCTTTGCACATATATGGCTTATCTATGTGTTGTACGTGACGTGTAACCATTTAAACAAAGACCAAGACTGGTTAATCTGCTGATGCTGTCATAGTTGTGTATATGTACTCTACAGTTTCAAAAGTACTGTTTGTATTTGCATATTGTATGTGTTTGTGTGTGTGTGTGGGGGGGGGGTATGTGTGTATCACCACTGTGTCAGTTCCTCTTCCTGTGTCTGTCTGCTGTCTCTGTGAAGGATGACCTGAGATGTGTCGTCACGATGTCCTGTATCTCTTCAGTCTTCATAGATGGCTGCTGAGGAGGAGGTGTGTGTGTGTGTGTGTGTGTGTGTGTCTAAGGGTTGATGCGCTCATTTTCACGGAGGGTGTCAGAGGCTGTGAACAGATATACATGTGAAAAGAGTCTGATAACGACCACAACCAGTTTGTCTCTATGCCTTGGTGTGCATGTGTGTGTGTGAGAATGTGACACTCCTCGTTGTCAGCTTGCACACAGGAAGTGAGAGTGTGCGGGGTGTGTCAGCTGTCAACACCGGGGTGGGGGCCCATGTTTGCGTGTGTCTGTGCAAAGAAGGGAGACTTAAAACGGACTGAGAAGAGTGTTTTGAAGATTAGTCTGGCACTGAGCCGCCATTACTTTGTGCATGCGTGTGTGTGTGTGTGTGTGTGTGTGTGCGCGCGTGCACATGCAAGTGTTGAGGCGTGAGTGTACTTGTGTGGGCGGCAGTAACAGGGGTGCTGAGGCAGGTTGGAAAGTCACTGATTGCACAAGCTGTTCTCAGACGGCATGGATTCAGTCTGCGACTCCTCGCGCTTCTCACAGCTTCCACGGCTCCTTTCTCCGTCCCCGGTGCCTTCTGCATCCAGCATCCTGCCTGAAATCCAGACCCTTTTGTTTAGTTTGAAACGGAAATGTAAATACTTGCAAATGTGTAACTGTTTATTTCCTTAATGTCAAGGTGAAGGGCTGTTGGTATGACTGAGTCACCCAAAAGGGTTTTCACGTCTGTCTCGCCAATAGGAGCATCAGACCTGAGGAGATTTTTGGAGCTTCACTTTGCTCATGTTTAGCATTCGCTCAAAAGAGGAGCCAAATGAAGTGAAGTCACGCTCCTACATGTTTTCATGTTTTTTGTTAAGGGAATATTGAATCAGAATGGAAATGTGTTCATCTGTAATAGGTACTTGACAATTGCGTTTTGGATTCATAGTGTTTTTGGAAACCTCTGATGCTTTGTCAGAGGACATAGTGGCAGCTAATTTGCATTGAAACTGAGGGGCAAAACATAAACTGCTTCACCTGTGTTGGATGTGATGTTAGCTTAGCTTAGCGTACACTGTCTCCTGTTTCTAACCCCAACCAGGATGGCTGCTGTATCAGTCAGTGGAGCAGCAGACTGAATGGATCCTCCTCTCCTCTTCTCTCTCCTCTCCTCTCCTCTCCTCTCCTCTCCTCTCCTCTCCTCCTCTCCTCTCCTCTCGCTCTCCTCTCCTCTCCTCTCATCTCTCCCTCCCTCTCCCCTCCTCCCTCCCCTCCCCAGCCTCCACTTCTGCTACATGCCTTTTCTAGGCAAAAGGTGATTTAGGTTTTCAGAGATAGTTCAAGATGACAGGAGAGGTTGCTGTGTGTGTGTGTGTGTGTTTACTGAAGACCACAAATGGTTTCAGTCACACAATATATATTCCTAGTCACTCCTAGTCACATTAGACGGAAGCTTCACAGTCTGTGACCAACAAGACTCTGATGAGGATCTGTAGCCGAGGAGGTTTGGAGTCTCTCTTCGGTATTCTCTTGGTCTAATGGGAGGAGACCTACTCATCTTACAAGGTTTCTTCCAAACCACTTTGGCTACACTGAAAAAAAAACAGAATCTCCAGACAGGCCAGTCAAACAACTGCTGTAAGCATCCTAGTATTGCCATTGGCTGTAGAGTAAGGAAATGAATTAAATGAAGCTGGCAGATTGGCCAGCTCGCTGGCTCTTTTATTACAGGAGCTCCAGTGTACTAGACAATAGACACGGGAAGAGAAAGAGACCAAAGTAGAAACGCATTTTCCGTTACTATGGGAACCCTCTCGCCACCAACTCAAGCTTTGTCCTTGACGGATTCGGATGGGGAGTGTAAGAATATGGATGCACACACACACACGTACACACACACGCACCTACACACACACACATGTACACGGCTCGGAGGAGTGCTTGCACTGGGAAACAGCTGTGGCCAAATGTTTGCCCCCTGAAGAACAGAAGGCTTGGTGGGGCGTGTGTGTGTGTGTGTGTGTGTGTGTGTGTGTGTGTGGGGGGGGGCTCTAAATTTGGACGTATCAGAATAAAAAAGACACGCGAGTCTGCTGTGTGCTGTGTGTGTATGTGTGTGTGTGTGTGTGTGTTTGTGTGTGTTGATCATTTGCCTGCTTACCACTGCACTGGTGTTAGGGAACTAAATAGGAAACCCCCCTTTCTCGCCTCAAAACACACACACAAACAAACACGCGCATGCACACACACACGCTCGGTGCTGAACACACTCTCTATTGATTGGATACATTAAGAATTTATAGCTGCCAGTCTAGCCACAAATAAATGGATGTGTTCAAGTAAGTAGATGGCGCTGACTATTTATCCTGTTGGCTGTGCAAACACACACACACACCAACCCACACATACACACACAAACATTGATACCCTACCTCGTCCTCCTCACGCTGAATTCAGGATGATAAAGGACTGTGAAGCCTCTTACACACACACACACACACACACCCACAGACCAACACACACACACAGACCAACACACACACCACAACAAATGCACACAAACACACGCACACACACACACAAACACAGTGTACAGGGGAGATAACAGAACATTTGAATGTGAGTAACTAGGAGAGGACAGCAGCCCCGAGGTGCTGTTCCTGTTTCCTACCCACAAGCCCTTGGGCTGAAGCTGTGTCCCTAGTCAAAACACATGGAAAGCGTCTGGACAGCGTTCGTGCGCGTGTGCACAGACATTCGTGTGTGCCTCTCTCTATGTGCGCGCGCGTGTGCGCTCCGAGCGTGTGTTCGCACACAAGGGTATGTGTGAGTGTGTGCGTGGTATTCCAGTAAGAGAGAGGGGGATCGGGTTCGTTAGGTAAATGACGCTGCCGCGCATTAGAGACTTCCGCTTAGCATGAGGAAGGGAGTCATACTTGGGCAGAGAAAAAAGAGGCTGGATGGAAGAATGGATTTTTTAAGGACGAGGAGGACGATGAGGGAAAACGCCGAGAGCGTCCGTCCGTTATCGTGTTTTTCAACGGACGCGACCACGTCGAGGCGTTCATTTATCATTTGAACTTTGACCCTGACGGGCGCAAGCCAATCTCGAGAGTTGTCTGTGTCTAGCTATCAAAATAGTCAGGATGCAATTTTTTCGTTTCGTTGAGATTCCAGTTACCTCAATGATATACTGTGGCTGAACCTGTAACATGATTGGTCACGTCTACACCTCTATGGGGCTTCTAAAGAAGTGAATTGAAAATAACTTCATAAAAACAGCCGAGTAATTGTGACACTAGTTGAGGTGGAGGGGAGGATGGAGATAGAGAGAGGACGAGGAGGGTGGGATGAAAGGAGGTGGGGGGAGGAGATAACGAGGTCAAGTGAGTGTTGAGTGATTGCACACGGGCTCCTTTGGCCTTGGCCTCCCTCCCCTCTCCTTCCTCTTTCCGTTTCTTTCTTTCTTCCGTTTCTTTCTTTCTTCTCTCTCTCTCTCTCTCTCTCCTCTCTCCTCTCCCTCTCTCCTCCCTCCCTCCCTCCCTCCCTCCCTCCCTCCCTCCCTCCCTCCCTCCTTCCTTCTCCTTGCCATGAAGCAGGTGGTGAGGTCTGTGTGGCACCAGTTGGTGCCCCGGTGTGTGCACGCACACATACACATACACACACACATACACACCAGTTGGTGCCCTGGTGCCCACAGCTGTGCCAGGCGGTGACTAAATCCCTCGTTCAACCCGCCCACACTCTTAAAAGAGCAAATGGCATCAGTGTCTCTCTATCTCTCTCTCTGTCTCTCTCTCCGTCGCTCTCTTTGTCTGTCTTCTGTTTTCTTCTCTTTTATAATCCGCTGCTCCCTCTTTCTCTATCACTGTCTCTTTCCCTCCCTCATTTCCTCACTGTCAGTCATTTGCTTCCTATTGCACATTCCTCTCATGCTCTTAAATGTTTCTCTCTCTCTAAGAGAAGGCTGGGAGGCAGAGAGAGGGGTGGCGGGCGGAAGAGGGAGGAGGAGAAGAGGAAGCGATGATAAAGAGTGCGACGGAGAGGCAGAGGTATATGATTTTCCTGGCTGGAACGGAGGACTGTTTCTATGGGAGAGAGAGAGAGGGAGAAACAGAGGGAGAGAGAGAGAGAGAGAGAGAGAGAGAGAGAGAGAGAGAGAGAGGGAGGGAGAGAGAGAGAGAGAGAGAGAGAGAGAGAGGGAGCGAGAGATCAGCAGGTGACCAATTTGCAGCACTTAGCTTGGCCTGGCCTGTCAGAGAATGGAGGAGAGAGAGCAGAGAGAGCACGCATTCACAACTGATGGAGTTGTATATGAATGGCACAGGGCTGCTGTGCGCACACACACATACACACATGCCTGCCACCCACATAACAGCTCTGACATAATTTCCTGTCCTCCCACTGGAAGCGTGTCCTTGGTTACCGAGGCCTGGCATGGTGGACACATGGCGCGCAAGGCCACGTAGGCGTATGCTGTGTTGTGTGTGTGTGTGTGTGTGTGTGTACGTGTACGTACATGCACACGTGTGTGTGTTGTGTGACAGAAGGGAGTGTTTCGTGCGTCCTCACTCGTTGACCCCAGTTATGAGATGATGATGGCTCTCGTCTTCTTTCGGCCACCAGCTAATCAGACCTCACAGTGTAAAACTGATTCATCTGACCTGCATTTTCAGATAAAGTGCCTCAGACCAGACCAAGGCGTTGCCAATCCCAGAGAGATATAGGACACCAGGACAATGCTGGTGTTGCATACCAGTTAATGTGAGGGTGCAAACAGCGTCTTGTATCGAGTCGTTAGCTTAGTGCACCCAAGATCGCTTAACCACAATCTCCTCTCGTCTCCTCAATCCAGTGTTAGGCCTATCACCTCATATTGACATTTCAGTGTGGCAAGGGGATTAGGTTGCTTTCAGGATTAACATTAACTAGCTAGCTTCTAACACCTCTTATGTCATTCACATCTCCTGGGATTAGATAATGATAGCTAGCTAGCACCTAGCGGATCGTATGCCATTCGGATCTCCTAGGATTAGCTAGCGGTAGCTAGCCGGCAGGGCATTAGCTCTGAGCCCCAGCCTCCCCAACAGCATCAAAGGCAAAGTCTTAAATCTCTAATGACCTGAAAACATGTAGCATCTGACTTTCATTGACCGAACATTTCACCTCTGAAGTAAGAGATGAAGTAAATGCAGACCGGAACTGACAAGGGTGTGTGTGTGTTTGTGCGCGTGTGTGTGTCTCCAAGTCCACCCCTTGATCCGCTGTCCTCAGCATGTCAGTAGGTGTCATCCAACAGACACCGCATGCCAAGAGGTTTCTCCGCCACTTTCCATACCCCCTTCTTTTTCCTGGTTCCACCCATCCGCTCCCCTGTTCCTTTGGCCCCGTCACGCGTCCCGACCCCCGGAGGCACCACACCTTAACCCTTTAAAGGGCTACTGTTGTTGTGAGAGACAGCGCGGGGCATATATGGTAGGTGTGTGTGTGTGAGTGATGGGATGGGGTGTGTGTGTGTGTGGGGGGGGGGCTGTGGTATGAGAGTGCCTTTTGATGTACCGGTATTTGTTTAAGCATTCCTGATAGACTTGTCCCGTTTGACACTATAAAATAGTCTATTTTTGTTGTCACATGCAATATGATCAGCCCGCTATGACAGGGGAGGTGTGTGTATGTTTGCCTGCGGGTGTGTGTGTGTATACTTGTGTGTGTGTGTATGCGAGCGTACAGTAGCGCGCCCCTGTTTTGTGACAGATAAAGTTACGGTGACAGTTCTTTACAGGGGAGTGCCATGGTATTAGAGCTCTCTGTGAACATGAAACACTCATAAAAGCACACAGGCAGCCTTGTGGAATGGTACATGTCTGTCTGTCTGTCTGTGTTTTTACTAGCCCTACTGTGTCTGGTCTAGTTTAACGTTGACGCTGTTGGCATGTGCGTTCTTTTGATATTTACAAACAGGTTTTATCCGGAGAGGATGAGAGGAAAGGATGAGAGAGGATGAGAGAGGAGTGGATGAGAGGAGGAGGGGAGAGGCTGGTGTGTCAATCATCACTTCCTCCCACCACTCACCTGTTTCCTGTGGTGACAGGATGCAGCATAGCTCCTCACACACACACACACACACACACACAGACACTCAGGCTTGCAGGCGCACTTGCAAACTTGCAATCTCGCAAACGCGCCACCACGTTTATAAATACACACACACACAGACACACACACACACACACACACACACAGACTGGTGTTGTGTAGCAGGGCTGAGGAAGTGTGAGGTCTTTGTGTCAGCTGTGCTGGTGCTCCCTGCAGCCCACGCTGCATATGGTGTTGCAGAGAAGAGACTGGCTCTCCACTTCTTTCCTCTCCTTCTCTTCTCCCGCTCTTCTCTTCCGCTCCTCTCTTCATCTATCCTCCACTCCACTCCTATTCCTCCCACCTTCTCTTCAGTACTACCTCAACCTAATCACCGCCCAGACTGGAAGGGATGTCTTCCATTTTCGAAGTGACCACCGTTTACTCTCAGCTTATTACCAAGAAAAACAGGGTGTATTTTCAGACATCATTCCTCTGTCTGCACAAACACAATCTTCGGTCGGCATAGACTGCCGGGGATGTGAATTAAATTCTCAATAGGAAGTTTGTGATCGTGCCTCCCACAATTTCCCTAAGAGATTCCCGCTGTGTTTTTCATACATGTGTATGTGTGTGTGTGTGTTTGCGTATTGGTGTTTGTGCGCATGTGGTGTGTGTGTGTGTGTGTGTGCGTTGGCAGGCGTGAAGGTACAGTTGGAAGCAAATCTGCAGGTTCGTCTTTTTATCTCATATCTGTCCTTTTCTGTCCCTCCATCTGTCGTGTTGGCAGCCTTCCCTCCTCCCCTCCTTCCTCCCGCCGCCTCCCCTCTCCCCCACCCTCTCCCCCTTCCCTCAGCGCTCCAAATCCAGCTTCCTCTCTCCTGTCAGCCCTCCACCCCGCCGCTCACTCACACTTTCTCCCGTGGTGCATGGTGTGCATAGTTCGTCATCAGGGGTGGGGTCGCTCCAAACAAGCCCTGTGGGAGGGGCCAATGTGTGGCCGCTTTGCATGGCATCCTCCTCCCTCCCCTCCTCTCTTCTGTCGCTTCCTCCTGGGGGTTTTGAACCTGGGCCTCCCTGGCCCGAACACAAACGATCTGTCATTAGACCAGGGTGAGGTTGTGAGGGTGGCCGTTCGGACACGGAGTCCTGGTCAGAGTGCTTGGACCCCAAACCATCTCTCTGGGTCTCCAGTGGGGGCTGCAGGGTGCACACACCCAGACAGAAGCTCTGCTGGCAGGTATTCTATTGTTGTCCTCACAGGTGCCTCTCTTTTTTTACTCTCTCCGGCTCTTTCTCTTCCCCTCTCTCCACGTAGTCTGCAGTTTTGTTCAGTTCCAACATTGCAAAGCTCTGCATTTTACCTATCCCCCCTCTCTCCTCACTCCCCTCTCCTCCTCATCCCTCCTTTTCATGCCACCCTCTCCTCTCCTCTCATCTCCTCTCCTCTCTTTTCCTCTCCTCTCCTCTCCTCTCCCTCTCAGATCCTCCTCTCCTTCCTCCAGACTCTTAGTTGCGGTACCTCCGGAACCCCCCACTGTTCCCTGCCTCCTGTTCCTCAGATGGCCTTGGGGGGGCTGGTGGGGCTGAGGAAGGCTAAATTTAGCTTTTCTCTCCCCTCCCTCTCTTCTCTCCCCTCTTCATTAGTAGTTGATCTTAGCAATGCTGGGCACTGGGTCCTGAGGAGTTTGGGGGAGGGATGATGGTGGGGTGCATTATATAAGCCTTATGTAACAGGATATGTATTGGATGGTGTGTTGAGGCTGTTTTGGGGGGCGTCAGGGTGGGTGTTGGCCCCTGTGTTTAGTCCCTGCTCTGGCCACCCGTCTCAGGTGAGAGCGGGGCAGTGGGGGGCGGGGGCGTGCAATGGGGATGCTGGGCTCTACCTGCGGAGGTCTGTGGAGACGCACGCTCAGTGACAATGCACAGCCTCTGTGTGCATGTGTGCGTCTGTTCGTGTGTACGTCCGTTTCTCTGTGTGTCTGCACACGTGTACATGCGTGTCGTCGTGTCTGAATGTGTGTGTTGTGTGCCTCTACGTGTGTGTCTGTTTGTTTGTGTGTGTCTGCATGTGTGTGTACGTGTGTGTGTGTCTTCATGCGTGCGCCCTGTCTGCTCTGCTTCCTCCAGTATATTGTATCCTACACAACGGTATATGCACACAAAGTACTGTAGATAGCTTCCGGAGTGGAATAAGGTTTGAACAAAAACAGTTTAAAAATACATTTTGATGCGTTCTCTCTCGGCTGAATTATGGATCAGCTGTAGTCTTTTGTCTTAGGGACGAGACAGAGGCGTGGGCGAGGGTGTCAGTGCCCGAATGAGACGGGGAGGGGCGGAATGAAACTAAGGGAAAGAAGAGGACGTTACAGAGGTGGACCAGGGCTGTCTGCTCTCTAACTTAAGAGCTTTTGAGCTGAGCTGATAGCTCACAGGGAAACGTTCCCGATAACCCTCAGTTATTATTTGTTGTTTATTAGGATCCCCATTGGTGGAGTGTTTTGTTTAATTTATTTTAGCTTTTGAACAAGTGCTCTCTTAATTCCATTACTTGAATGCCATTTGAATACATGATCTACTTTGATAATTTCTGACATGATGGAAAGTGTTTATAAAGCTTCTCTGGTCCAAGCAGTTATATACCAAAACCAACAACAACAAAAAGAATGTCTTCCAGTCAGGGCTGTTGTTGTTTATGCGTCGATGACACAAAAGACCTTGCCAGTAAACACAAAAATCTACATCTTATCAGCTTGTTTACCAGAGGAGCCAGGTTCAACCACACGTTTCCTTGTTTCCGGAAGACATTCTGGAAAATTCCATAGAAAAGCATTGAGTCACGCTTAAACGTCCCAACAGCGGAAGGGATTAGAAGTGGGCCAGAGGGGAGTCGTTTTCAGGGACATAAACAGACACAGTGCTGCACTGCTGCCTTAGAGAGTGAATGTATAGGATGCTCATATGGGAGTTTTGTTTGGGAATATGAGGTGTTCTGGTAGCGTTCTTGTGTCGGCATGTGTTTGCGTGTGTGTGTGTGTGTGTGAGGGAGAGAGATAGAAGGAGAGATAGAGAGAGAGATATAGAAGCTGTTTTGTTCTGACGTGATAAGATGAGTCAGAACAAACCAGGAACCTGTTGTCGTCTTAAAGACAACCGAGGCCCCAAGCCGCTCCATTCCTGTGTAACAACATTCTGTCGTTCAGAGGTCGGAGGTCGGGGTTCCGGTGTTTAGTGTTCAGAGTGTTCAGGTGTGTAGATGGATCATTAGACGATTCAAACACTTTACAGTACCCTAACTCCCTACACAAAGGCCAATTTGATGAAAACAAACACAACTTTTCTACATAGTATATTGTTTGTTAGAATATAATGTACTGAATATGCACAAAATGTTAGAATAGTGGAATTTATTTCTGTGCCTCAAGGAGTGAGGCAATGTGACTGTATTGTACTTTAATCTGCCATGACATTTTCTGATGGAGGGTCAAGCATGGTTATAATATTATCCTCATTGTGTGTTTGTGTGTGTGTGTGTGTGCCCTCTTGCTACGTGGGTGTGTGTGTGCCTTGAGCGGGGGGTGTTATTTGGTGTATATTCAGTATGTTAGCTAGCCTGCTCTGGGTACTGTCAGCTGTGCCTGAGGGGAGTGGAGAGAGAGGTTGGAACACACACACACACACACTGGAACATCCAAGTGGGTAGCCCCAAATATTCTTTACTTGAACTGGCTTGACTCAGGCAGACAGACAGACAGACAGACAGACTGACTGACAGGGAGACACGGAGGCAGTAAGACAGGGAGGCAGGGAGACAAGGAGGCAATAAGACTGTCAATTTGACACTCAGACAGACGGGCAGGCAGACAGTTCTACAGACAACAAGGTTGACATTGGCATTTCCATTTTGACTTCCATCAACAAGTATTCACAATCCTACACACACACACACCCCCGCCATAACTTGTAGACAAAGTCTACAAATAGACCCCTGAACCTGACAGATTGGGTTAATTAGCTGTCGAGCTGAGATGTGACGATGACGCATCCCAATTAGCACCAGCCACATGATCCCACCGCCATCTGCCCTCACCCTGGATAAACATGGTGGCACATGACCTGATTATCAAGCCACGGGTACTTCCCTCTTTCCTACCCGCCCATACATTCATCCATCCATCTCCCCATCCACCCATCCACCCATCCATCCATCTCCCCATCCACCCATCCACCCATCCATCCATCCATCTCCCCATCCACCCATCCACCCATACATCCATCCATTTCCCCACCCATCTATCCATCCATCCATCTCCCCATCTCCCCATACACCCATCCATCCATCCACCCATAAGACTTTCTTAAAAGGAGGTAACCCTGTATGGTTTGAGATTCTAGCAAGTAAAAACCCAGTGGTAGTTGTAAAGAGTGTTGAACCCGGGTACCCCCAGTTTGCTGTCTCTCTGACAGTCACCTGCACCAACATGTGTAAGGCTGGGGGGGTGGCATATGGGTGTGTGGGCGTGGGGGCAACGCTTATGTGTGTGTGAAGATCACAGTGTGTATGTGTGAGGCAGGGGGAGGGGGAATTTTCTATTGGCAGAGGCGTGCGTTTGTGTGTTTGACGACAACATGTGTGTGTGTGTGTGTGTGTGTGTGTGCGCCCAGCAGGGTCTTGTGTTTGGGAAGCCCCCCATGCTATCCCAGCTGATGTGTCCCAGTCCTGGCTGGGTAACCAGAGCTGCCTGGCTGGCTGTCTGGGCCAGGGAAGCAAGCTGACACTGGAGGAGGAGGGGGGGGGGACTACCCCAGGGTATGTGTAGCACGGGAGATCAGAGCTGTGCTCAGCTCCCCACACACACACATCTCGCCAGGGGCAACAGGTGCCGGGGGGCAACATGAGTACTCCAGGGAATGACAGGAGGACATGGCCAGAACGAGGGAGAGAGAGAGATGGAGGGAGTGACATTGAGAGAGAGAGAGAGAGAGAGAAAGAGAGAGGGGGGATTTAGGGAGTGACATTGAGAGAGAATTTGCTTTGGGAATCTGTTTTCACTGTTGGAATCGGGGACAGCTGTGTGTGTGTGTGAGTGTGTGTGTGTGTGTGAGTGGTGTGTGTGTGTGTGACGGGGGGGGTCTAGTGGAAAACATGCCGGTTGAGCCGGGGCGAGGGGCAGGCGGGGTTATGTAACACTAAACTGGATCCCCGCCGGGGCAGGCTCACCCCATCTCGGCTCTACGCGCTGGGTAGAGGCGCAGAGCGCAGATGCTCGCTCGCTAGAGCGAAAGAGAGGGCGCGGGAAGAGAAGGCGAGAGGGCGGGAGCGGGGCGAGCAGGGAGATCAAAGAGAAAACAGGAAAGGAGAGAGGAGGGAGAGAGAGAAGCGAGAGCGAACGACCCAGCAAAGCCATAAAGCAACGCAGAAAGAAAGAAGACATCGACAGATACAGCACCCCATCACATCACAGCCACTCACCTCCCTCCCTCACCTCCTCTATCTCTCCTCATCTCTCTCTCTCTCTCTCTCTCTCTCTCTCGCTCTCGTTCTGTCAAGTGCCTCTCGCTACCCCAGGGGCTGCTGGGAGATCCTAGTGTCAAGGGTCGAATCTGGTCATGACATCAACTTAGAAAACTTGCCCAGGGGCAGGCTCACACATACACACACACACACACACACGTACACACACAGACATACTCTACACGCACACACGACAAAAACAAAATGGCACTGTACGTGTACGTATAAGTACTATATATGTAAACACTATGTCTGGCTGTGTGTGTTTGTGTCGCTTCTTCTGCTGTAGGGTATTCTTTCTTTGGGCTGTTGTGAGTTAGTGAATCTCTCCAGACAAGGTTCCTCCCTGATTCTCTGCTCCAGTTACCAAGCTGTTGGATTACATGTTGCTCTGCTCCTTTTAGACCAGCGCTTCTGGCTAATTCACATCACATCGTAACGTGCGTACGCGTGTAGGCTTTTGTGTGTGTTTTGGGACTCGAGTGCGTTGATGTGTGTCTGTCAACGTGTGCGTTTGTGTGTGTGTGTGTATTCAGTCCTGGCCATGACGCCCAAATATAACGGCGTGATTGTTTAAAAACGGTTCCTCCTCCCCCTTTCTGTGCTCTTCAGAGGAAGTTTCACATTTGTCCATGTCCCTCCTAACTGTGCCATCTCTTCGCACTGTCCAAGTGTGTGTGTGTGTGAATGTGTGTGTGTGCATGTGTGTGTGTGTGTGTGTGTGTGTGTGCATGTGTGTCTCTCTATCGCCGCCAGAAGCAGGAAACATCACTTTCATGTCTTTCAGGCTCCTAAACGAAGCCCCTGTGGAAGCGGTGATGTAAATCGGTTCAAAAGAATATTATATGACTTCAACTTTACCCATCAGCCACTGGGGCGCATATGATGCAAGTGCTGGCGTCGCCGTGGATACTTTAATTAATCGGAGTTAAGGGGAAAGCTCTTTGATAAAGATATCAGGATCTGGAACAGGATCCCCGAAGGCCAGGAAGACCTGCAGACACATCCCTCTTATTAAACATTGATGCAGTAAAGAGGCAAAGATTAAAGTATCCCAATTAACTCTGTGTTCGTCTGCTGTTGTCCTGCGGAACGGAGCGAGCGTTTATGTCACGTCGGGGGGTTTGTTTTCTTGCCGGTGGCTTGTTCGATTTGCGATCCTGTGTTTTCACTCTTCCTACTCGTGAGGAGTAGGAAGGGGAGGGGTATTGCGGGGTGGATGCCAGGAGAGAGGGTGATCAATGAGGGCTGATCTGTCCCAATGACATTGTGTTGCTTCACAGGCATGTCTCCAAAGTGGAGTTAATCACCAGCCTCCAGCATGGAAACGCAAACATCTAACATCTAGCGTCTAGACCAAGGCTAGCTGATGGCTGGCTATCTAATGCAAATGTCCAGATTGTCAGATAGCTAAATACAAGCTAATGCTAATGCCCAGGTTGTTAGATAGCTAAAGACCAGGCTAGATGGCTGGCCATCTCAGGGTCGCCTCTGGGTTGTGTGTGTGTGTGTGTGTGTGTGTGTGTGTGTTCCAAGCTACCCCATAAGTAGGTCAAAGGAGGTTAGGTATTCTGGGATGTGTAAATAGGATTCCCCAGGAACAATGGGATCATCGCAGGCTAAATGTATCCATGAGGATTTGACCTGCACTGGCTTGCATGGGACATGGGTAGGCATTTAAAAGAGCTAACTGGGTTTGTTGTCCACCTAAGATAATCAGGTTAGTGCTGGTGTCCTTCCTAAACTCTGGTGTGTCTTTCCTGTGATGGCTAAGATGTCCCAATGCTGTGTACAGCTAGAGGAGAGGTGGAGGCAACAATAGAAACCTATGGAGAACTGTGTGTGTGTGTGTGTAGGGGCAAGGGGGAGTGATTATCACAGTGATGTTCTGCCCCTCAAGGTACCTTACAGGAGGACCACAGTCAGGTCCACCAATGCTAGGTTCACTTTATTGCATATTCTTTGGATCTGCCTGCAGAATGGTAGCCTGGCTCTGCCCACCTACGTACTTCCGTTCAATTTTGATTTTGCTTCTGTACTAGGTCTGGCATTTAGGTACGCATTTCAGATATTTCAAATAGATTTTCTACAGGGCCAATCAGCGAACAGAGGGAGTGGCTGTTTGTGTTGTAGTTCCGTGATGGCGGCGGAGAAAGATGCGAGCGAAGCCATTCGGTCCGTTGTGGCAACACTGCCGAATATCCAGAAACTAAAGCCGGAGCAAGAACAAGTGTTCCTGGGTTTTCTTGGTGGCAATGATGTTGTGGCCTTTCTCCCCACGGGGTTCGGGAAAAGTTTGATTTTCCAGCTATGGCAGCTAGCTTCGTTACAGTAGTGGTGAAGGAGTTGGCTAAGGCGAACGGTAGCTATTGGTTATGGCAGATCAGAGTGGCTCTGGGCAGATCCAATAGTCTTAAACTTCAACAGAGTACCCGCCTACAAGGAAGTCAACGCTTGTCAATGGAGCGAGCCCAGACTCTGTACAAATGAAATGTACGAGAGTCTGGTTAGAACCAGGCTAGCAGAATGGGGGCGTGCTCGTAATTTCCGTGCTACATACCGATAGGCTATACCGTGTTGGAGTTGTAAAACATCTGTTCTGATTGCTCAAACGCATCCCTACGCACCTAAAAGTTGGGATGAAGTTGAGTTAAAACCCACCGGCGGCCAGTTTCGAAATGCATAGAGTCAAACGTAGTTTTCCAAAATTTGAACTAGGCTCAAGGCTTTCTAACACACACACACACACACACACACCACACACACACACACACACACACACACACACACACACACACACACAGACACACACACACACACACACACACACACACACACCACACACACACACACACACACACACACACACACACACACACACACACACACACTCACCACACACGACTGCTCTGCCTCTTCACCTTTCTCCAACCCTCTCTTTGCCGTCTGGCCGTGCTCAGAGACGGCGCTAAGCGGGCAGAGGTTAAGCAGACAACCGAGAGAGAACAGGAAAGACAAACAGACAGAGAGAGGGAGAAAGGGCCCGTCTACCTCCCGCCTGCACGCGTGTGTGTGTGTACAGTGCGTGCGCGTTGCGCGCCCAGCCTGCCGAGGAGCGGGCTGTAGAAGATCCTGTGCGTGGTGTGTTTGTGTAAGCCCTCAAGGGGCCCCATTGCTATTTCAGTCCTGGATATGCGTCACGCCTGGGTATTTCTCTGGTGACCGACCCTGCTTCACTAGGGCTCCTAGCTAGCATAGCACACACTCGCTACAACAGTGTCTGGGGCTCGCAGGCTGGCTGACTGACTGACTGTGTGGCTGCGTGTCTGGCTCTCTGGCTGTTTAGCGGGCTTCCTGGCTGGCTGGCTGGCTGGCTGGATAGGTGGTGATGATCTCGCCGAGCCTGGTCAGAGGAGATCTGAGGACAGAGGGAAACGGAGGAATGGATGGAAGGATGGCTGTGACAGCGCTGGAATGCTTCTGATGAACGGGGGAGAGAGGGACAGGGGAGCTGATACAGACAGGTCGGTCTCCTTTTCTCTGCCTCGGTCCCGTTTTGCTCTCTATCTCTCTAGCCTGTCTCTCTCTCTCTTAGCCTGTCTCTCTCTCTCTCTCTCTCTCTCTCCCTCATACTGTATAGATATCATGGTTGGGAGTCCAGAGGGCTAATGGGTTGAGATAGGGAAAGCTTTGTTGCATGTCAGTTTGTTTGAGGTGCGGATGGAAAGGATCTTTTCCCTATCGGGACGCCACAGGGACTCTTCGTGTTGGCTTCGGCCTGGCGGTGCTTCTTCCGGTCATTTGGGCGGGTGGGACGTGCGTCCCCGGGAGTAGTTACTTGGGGGGATTAGTAGTCAAGGAAAGCGAGGGGGCGAGATTGAGAGAAGCTGGGAAAACGGAAAAAAACGGGCGTTATGAGAAGAGGGCGGGAGTGCGTGAGGTGTTGACTGTGTGTTGGGTACTAACAGCAGCAGCGCCGTTATCTTTTTTTCTTTTTTTATCTTTTGTTGTTGGGGGTTGGTGACAATGCTGTGCGTGTGTGTGTGCAAGTCCAAATCCCTGCTGTGGGTGTTTTCTGGTGTTGTGTGTTGTTCTCAGATCGTCCCAATCAGGAGCTGTGTGTGTACGCTTAGCAAGGCAGGACTTTCATATGGTTTAGTTGATAAGACAAAAAACCTTGTGTGTGTTGATATACCTGAAAAAACCCCCCTATGGAACTCTCCCTTCATTTCTACTATCCTCCTCTATCTCGGAAGGCAGGGAAGGAAGGGAAAAGAGGGGGAGAGAAGCTGCTTTTTTGTGAGGGAGATAGAGGAGGAAGGAGCAGTCTGATCCTAGTCCACAGGCTGAGCCTAGGTTGTGCCACAGGCGGGCCGGCGCCAGGCCACTCGAGTGATATGAGATCGGGGACGGGATAGCATCCGCAGTTTCTCGCGCCCATCATGCATCTGTGGTAGTGTAATCAGTAAAAGCGCCTGCTTCTTTTATACCTTTTCGGGCGTCCTAGCGCACCGCTCTTTCTCGGCAGGAATTTCTGCGTTCGTCCTCATTCTTCGCTGCCCCCAGATCCTTGCGGATTCAACCAAAGTACCCCCCCTGCTCCAGTGCTCCCCTCCTTTGATATTCTAGCCACTTCTGGTTCGATGGCGCCTCATCGCTGCACGTTTCTGTTTAAGCGGGCGGCTCTCCGCCCCTTCTACATGGTTCTACTGTTTCTGGTTCCCCTAGGTGTTCCTCCTTGTGGTGGGGGGAATGTGGGGTATGGAGAAAAAAGAAGAATAAAGAGAAAGTTCGCGATATAGCCAAACGCTATTTAAGTTTATCTACCTACCGGAGGGCCACACACACAAATAACACACCAGCCACACACAAATAATGGGGCCAGGGGGCATGCCTAACAATCTCACACAGCTGGTGTCAGTTAGGTTCCCCTTAATTAACAAAAGGACACCCTCCTGTGTTGTTCACACAACAACAAACACTCACACACACTTGAAAATTTGAATGAAATAAAAATTCCGTCTTCACCAGAGGAAAAAGAAAAATTGTTTGTTTTTTGTTGGGCCGGAACGAGAGTCGAGAACTCAACAAGACATGAGCAACCTGTTCTTCTGATTAGTCTGTCTGTCTCTATCTGTAACCTGTCCATCTCTATGATCCTATATCCCGACCTAGCTCTCTTCTTCTCTCTCTCTCTCTCTCTCTTCTCTCTATAGCCTGTCTCTCGCTCTCTATCTCTCTTTCTCTATTAGCCTGTCTCTTTAGCCTTGTGTCTCTCTCTCTCGCTCTCTCTTCTCTCTCTCTCTCTATATCTCTCTCTCTCTCTCTAGCGCGCTCTATCTATCTCTCTTATCACTCTCAAGCCTGTTTGTTGTATGATCTTCTTCTCTTCTACGCTGTCTCTCTCTTCCTCTAACCTGCCAGTACAGTATAGGGTCCGTGCCTTACGACGTCTTTCGTCTCTGCATCCTCCGTCGTATGACTATCTCTAACAGTCTCTCTGGTTCTCCCGACTCGACACATGCTGTCGTTATCGCAGGTGGGTCTCTTCTGACCTTTGACTGCCTTGTCTCTCTCTCTGATGGTGAGGAGGAGCACGTTTTTATGTGACAGGCTGGATATGAGGAGTTGCGTCTAAAAAACAAAGCAATAATCGCTAATTCCAAAATCGGTTTTGATGGGTTTTTGGTTGTATCCTCCGGGGGGCGCGGCGTGAGTTGGGGGTGCGGTTTTTCTTTGCGGCGGGTGTTCTCCGCCTTGACATGGGTGGGGGGCGGGGCTCGTCAGGGAGGTGGGGGTGCACAGGCGGGGGGGAGGCAGTGGGGGCTTGTGGGCCGCGGCCCAGGGGGTGGAGTGGAGTTGCGGGGTGAGAAAGGTTGCGGTATTAGGGGGTTGTGGTCCTGGGGTGTGTCCGGCTGGTGAGGCCGGAGTACGCTGCTGGGTAGGTGGGGTTGTGGTTGTGGTTGCGTTTTTGCCTGGTTTGCGGGCCCTCGTTATCTGCGCGGGGGCTAAGTGGGTGGGTTGGTCGGGCGTCTCTTTCTTCCCTCTCCGATTGGTTGTACGGTGGCTGTGTGGGTTTTGACGGTTGTTTGTTTCCTGCGCGTGCTTCGCGGCATTTGCCTACCACCTTTTAGATCTGGGTTTGGGTCGGCTCCGGGGGTGGGGGGGCTCGCCCGGGGCATGTGGGGGGAGGGCGGGGGAGGGGGGAATTTGGCTCGCCTGGTCCTGTTCGTGCTCGCTCCGGCGTCGCTTTCGCGGCGGGTGGGGGGCTGGGTGGGGCGGGCGGCATGGTGTGGTGGTCGGGTGGTGATGGGGGGCTTCGGTGTGTGGTGTGTTGTCTTGTTTTACCTGTGGTTGATGTGAATCACCGGACTGCCAAAGAACTCGCAACGCTGCGGTAAGGGGACCATGATTTTCTTGTAGCAGAGGTGGTTTAAAAAATTGTGTTGACGATGAAGATGAAGCCCACCAATGTGTGTGTGTGTATCGGGCACACGGACGGTTGTGTAATGGTCTACAGGTTGGCTTGCAGCATTCCTCAACACTTGTTTTCTGTTTGCTATTTGAGTACCTTGTACATGGGAGATAGTGAGTGTATGTGTGTTGGTGTATATGTGTGTGTGTGTGTGTGTAGGTAGGTGTGTGTATAAAGGGATAATAGGTCTTGTACGTAATGAGGGGGGTCCCCCTACTTAAGTTTTTCCACATAATGGTGTTTGCTGTTTGCCTCGGGCTGCTGTCGCTCTCCACTGTATGTGTGGTGTGTGTGCGGGCGCGTTGGTGGCGTGCGTGTGGTGGTGTGTGTGTGTGTGTGTGTAAACCTGAGCTGTGTGACTTGCCCGGAGTCTTCATGTGTCTGAATAAGAGGAGGAAGAATATCAACACCTCAGCACTTTTATCGGCACGTCCTCCCGCTCTCCTCCTCTCCTCATTCTTGTAACTCCGCCCACGTAGTCTATCCATCCCTCCTCTCCTCGGAGCTCACCGATCGGGTCTACGCCCCTTGTCACTGAGGTCACTGTCTACGTCGGACACTTCTCGTGTCAATACAGGCACCGCTCTTGCATGTGAAGTGCGTTGGTAGGTGTATTGGTCTGTGGAATGGGTAGAGGTGAGAAGGGGAGAATGGGAGAAGGGGAGAAGGGGAGGAGGGGAGGAGGTGAGAAGGGAGGAAGAGACGGGAGAGAGAGAGAGGGAGGGAGAGAGGAGGAGAGAGAGAGAGAGGAGCGAGAGAGAGAGAAGAGAGAGAGAGAGAGAGAGAGAGAGAGAGAGAGGAGACAGAGAGATAACGTAATAAGATAGAACGAAAAAGCAAGACAGAAGAAAATGAAGACGAAAATAAGAAATAGGAAGAAGAAAGAACTGAAAGCACGCACCGACAGCACATAGAAAACCGACAGAAAGTAATACATACGAAAGAAAGTAAAGCAAAACTAAATCCCACCCCACCCCCTCTCCTCTTGCTCTCCACCTCACCGATCTCATCTCCTTGTCCTCTCCCTCATACCCCCCTCCCCCCCTCCAGGTCACAGTGACGGTTGCAGTTAGTCACGGTGCTGACATTGAGCCAGTATCGAGCGTTTTACTGTATGTCGAGATAGCCTGCCCGGATACCGTGCAGTATGTGATACACCAGACGATTGTCAGTGCGTGTACCTGCAAGTCTGTCTCTCACGTCAGCATTTAGTCACTGTTGCGTTGTGTCACAAGTGACATTTTTAGCACTTGTGTTAGCTAGATGTGTTATGTGTTCAAAAGCTCGTTATCCAAAGGTATCAGGTTCAAAACCGCTAAGTGATAATTCTGTTTTATTGTGCTCTTTTATGATTCTTAACCATTGGAGGCGAATGCTTTTACCCAACTTTGGACACATACCTTTGACTTGGCCCATAGAATTTCGTTACTAGATGTTTAGTAACGGAATTCGATGTGCCAACAAAGGGTTCTAAAAAGTGTGAAGCCAAAGTTTACTTCATCCAAAGACGTCACATTGGAATGACCGTGTGGAAGTGAAAGTGTTGGATCACAACAAAACGCTGGCTCGGGTTGGCGTCAAAATAGCTTGTTTATCAATGCTAACATGTTGAACATAATGGTGTGTTGTGGTCCTTCCAGTGCTGTTGACTCTCTTGACCTATATCTCTCCTTCTCTCTCTCTCTTCCTCCCTCTCTCTTTATCCTCCCTCTGTCTCTCTCTTCCTCCCTCTCTCCCTCTCTCTCTCTGTGTAGGAGGTAACGTGAACACACAGCTCCTATTACTCATGGCAACTCCACTTCCTCCAAGCCATTCAATATACACCTCTGAATGGATACCCCGCACACACACACACACACACACACTCACTCACACGCACTGTACTAAAGTGCTACACACACCCATTCGCCCACTCCTGTACAAAAGTATTGTACAGGAACGGAAGCAATCTCACTGAAATGTCACTAAATACACTCAAATTGAAAGATAAACGATGTTGAAGTCTGCATAGGCGTCCCACTCATTCTGCTGTCATTCGACGGCTTCCCTCGCGCTTTCAACTTCGAACACTTTCTAAGAGCATCTCGGCCTAGGTCGGCCTGAGACCTCGACCGTACTCCCTCTCCTTATCCTTCTTCCTTCCCCCTCTCTCCTCTATCCCCCCCCCATTCCTCGATGTCCCTCTCCTTCATCCCTCCTACTCCACTCTCTCTTCCATCCCTTCCATTCCCTTCCTGACAGGCAGCTCAGGGCCTGGTGCGCTGGCATGCGGGGTGGCAGGAGATGTTGTGTGTGTGTGTCTGCTGGCAGCTAGCTGCCCCGGCTGGCTCGAGAGGGGCTCTGGGCCAGCCTGCCAGCCCCGAGCCCTGGGGCTCTGAGAGGGGCTGGACAGAAGGTGTGAGGAGCTTAGACCTCACATACCGGGAGGGAGGGAAGGGACAGAGGAGGTGAGGGAAGGTGAGGAGGAAAGGAGGGAGGAAGGATTGGGAGGACAGAGGGTGGGAGGAGCTTAGACCACACATACCGGGAGGGAGGGAAGGAGGGAGGGAGGACAGAGGAGGTGAGTGAAGGTGAGGAGGGAAGGAGGGAAGAGAGAGGATTGGGAGGACAGAGGGTGGGAGGAAGGGTGACAGAGAGGGAGAATAGGAGGGAGGCATAAATGAGAGGCTTCACAGGGAGGTGAGAGGGCTGTTCTGAGTGTGTGTGTGTTTCTGTGTGTGTGTGTGTGTGACAGGTAGAGATCGAGAGAAACGTTCACAAGGCAGACTTGTGTGTAGCACAGGACCTCCAACCTGCCTCCACCTGTCACCTGCTCCGGGTCACCACACACACACACACCACACACACACACACACACATACACACACACACACCACACAGATACTACATGTCTGCCTGTAAGTATGGTGACCAGACCAACATTGTGTTCTTTCTGACTGTTAGTCTGCAGTTCTCCCTGCTTGCTGAGCTTGAGCTGTGAGCAATCTAGTTGTGTGTGTGCATTGGCAGGTATGTGTGTGTGTACGTGTATGTGTGTGTGCGTTGTCTTATGAGCTCGTTTATGATCAGCCGACAGAACTGGAAGGAGGAGCGTAGCAGAGGAGGCCGAGAGAGAAACTGCCTTTGTCTGCTGGGGGGACGAGAGAGGGAGAGAGAGAGGGAGGGGAAGAGGGAGAGGGAAGAGAGAGAGGGAGGGGAAGAGGGAGAGGGAGAGGGAGAGGGAGAGGAGAGGAGAGAGGGAGAGGGAGAGGGAGAGGGAGAGAGGGTAGAGGGAGAGAGAGAGGGAGGGGGAGAGGGGAGAGGGAGAGGGGAGAGGGAGAGAGGGAAACAAAGCAAAACACAGAGAACTGCTGACGCAAAAGCACACCACCTCATCACACTATCATAATGTTACACCTGCTACAGTGACAGTCCTACCTGTCTGTGTTTCACCCTGGCTGCCTGCCATCTGTCCGTCCTTCCGTCTGTCTGCCTGCCCACTTCTGTCTGTCTGCCCCACTGGTCTGCATATCTGTCCATAGTGACCGCTCTGTCTGTTGGCCAGTCTGTCATGTCTGTCTCCCTTCGGACTCAACAAAACACTTTCTAATGAAATATCACAGTGTTGTCCATGTGGAGACTTTGGTACACACACAGCTTTCCCAGAGGTCCCCCAGCAGATGTGTGTGTGTGTGTGTGTGTGTGTGGGGATAGTCAGGAATGCGAAAGCTCGTAACGCACCTCGGATTTTCCATTCCTGCTGCGTACACGTCCTATTATCAATTTTACACGAAACGAGGAAATTCCTTCTTGTCTATGGCAGCAGTGTGGCCTGGCTGTGTGTGTGTGTGTGTGTGTGGTTGTCTTATGGTGTTTACGTGGCCAACGGCGGCCCCTTCATGTCCAGTTTAATAGCGGTAAAAAAAACAAACACTGGTTCTCTATCGCTGGTCCGTAACTGGTCTCTCTCTCTCTCTCTCT
This sequence comes from Mallotus villosus, assembly GCA_903064625.1. Classification (NCBI taxonomy): domain Eukaryota; kingdom Metazoa; phylum Chordata; class Actinopteri; order Osmeriformes; family Salangidae; genus Mallotus; species Mallotus villosus. The sequence goes on along the minus strand of CAEFZP010005777.1, from coordinate 197,403 downwards.
CTCATCTCTCTCTGGTCTTTCAGACAGCCCTCTTGTCTTGCTTTGGTCTCTCTCTTTTTCTCTGTTAAATGTGGTATTTTACTCATGTGGCCTTTTCTCTACTGGACTACTCCTTTATTCTATTCCATTCTATTCTATTGTGAGCGCAGACTTGTCCAGGGGCTTCAGTGTGCTGTAACACACACACACGCACGTATGTCTACACATTCATTCACACATACATGTTTATACAGTACTTTTGACACACATTGACACTCACACTAAGTTACCCTACAGTAACCTCTGTCTGTCAGACATAAATACATTTGAACACTGGAACGCACATGGCTAATATAAAATCACAAGGTTACTATATAGGAACAGAGGGTTACTATAGGAACATAGGGTTACCAGGGGAACAGAGGGATAGTCTTGCTGTTGGTCTTGTTAGAGTGTTCTACATGCTACCCTTCATGGGGAGCACGCACACTAGTAAACTGGACCTCTTGAGGCATGTGTCCTTATTCTGTGTATGCGTGTGTGTGTGTGTGTGTGTGCAGCGTGTGTGTGCAGCAGGTGTGTGGTGGGTGTTGCAGCAGTGTGTGTGCAGCAGTGTGTGCAGCAGTGTGTCCTTGTCCCCTCTAGACATGGAAAATCCGTCACCTCCAGATGTTCCTAATGAGGCTTTTATTGATGCAGGCGACGAGACCCAGACACACACACACACACAACACACACACACACACACACACATACATAAACACAACCGCACACACAGGTCTAACTCGATATCTGTGATGTTGCGGAACGCTGGGACAGAGGGATGGAAACTCCAGATCCGGTTCCCACCCCCTCACCCCCCACATTACCCCTCTCACCCCCCTCCCCCCCCCACTCCCACCTCCATTACTCCCGAGAGCCAAGAGTGGATTCTTCCACCTGTAGAAGGAGGAAGAAAGGAGGCCGGTTAAGAATGACCTGGTGACTTGTTCACAGGAGGAGTTGGGAGGGAGACAGAGCAGTCACTAAACCTTGTGTGTGTGTGTGTTCGTGTGTGTGTGTGTGTGTTGGGCATGAAGCGGTTTTCCGTGTGTATGTATAGCCGTGTTCCCTGTCTGGTTGTTTTTGTGTGTGCGTGTTGCTATGTGTTCCACGTCTGTCCGTGTTTATGTGTGTATGTGTGTTCCATGGGAGGTGTTTAGTCATGGCGAGAAAGAAGGTTCCAGATCCTCTGTTGTTAAGGGAACAGGATGGAATCTGAGGAGCTTTCTTCCACTGGAAGTTTCCTACTCTACCAGCCAGTGTAGACACACACACACACACACACACACACACACACACACAGGGTAGACTGTGTGTGTTTTGGTAAACTTGAATGAAACAGGCCTCCACTGCAAGACAGGAAATGATTTTGTAGTTTCTCTCAGTCTTTGTTGTCCCGGCGATAGTGGGAGACCCTGGGAAGTCTGCCTCTGTCCTTCGGGTGACCACTTCCTGTGTGCTTCCTGTTGACTTCCTGCCATGTCAGAGAGCTCCTGCTGCTGTCTGGCTCTCTAAGAGGAAGGCCTTGTTGCCTTGGTGCTGTTTTGTACACAAACACACACACACATAAACACTGGCAGACATGGAACAATGCAACACAGTGACTCGTCAGAGCTAATAGGAACTAGGTGTGTACATGAGTGCTTGGAAGAGTGATAAAGAGATAGCGAAAGACAGGTGTGGCAGAGAGAAAGAGAGAAAACACGTTACAGAGGAAGGTCTAGAGAGATGCAGAGAAAGGGAGACCGAGAGAAAGAAGGAGTGACACAGAAAAGGTGAGAGAGAAGGAGAAAGCGAGAGATAGACGAGAGAGAGAGAGAGAGAGAGAGAGAGAGAGAGAGAGAGAGAGAGAGAGAGAGAGAAAGACAGGGGAAAGGAATGCGGATGTAAGCCTAAATCAGAATCCTAACAGCTTTTCCATTCCCCCAGGACTCATTATTACTGTACAGAGGTGGCAGTATGTTGGTAGTTTATCCTGAACATCTATATCATTCATAGCATGCGCACGCACACCCGCTCTCACACACACAGCCGCTCTCACACACGCACATACACACGCTTTCACACACACAGCCGCTCGCACACACACACACACGCTCTCACACACACAGCCACTCTCACACACACACACACGCTCTCACACACAGACCCGCTCTCACACACACACGCCCTGCCAGCACCAAGGCCACAGCGGAGATTTGTGTAAAACCAGTGTGTCCTTGATCATAGCTCTCTCAGACACACACAGCCACACACACACACACACACACACGCCAACAGGGACACATAATAGGCATTTTCCGTCGCTCTCTACTTCTAAATCAATTAAATGGCATTTTATACAGTGGCCTTCGTCGCATCGAAGGTTCAGGTTGTCATTTGTTGGTCAGTCAGCAAGTTAGTCAACCAGTCCGTCAGCGCTGAGCAAAAAGCAATCTGGTCCAGTGCAATCATGTTGACTGTGTCAGTGAGCCTACACACCTGTACCGTGTGTCAGAGCCCACTCATGTGCTGATCTAAGAGGGGGAGGGATTATGTCAACCTCCCTGTTTACAGTACGGCCGCTTCGTTTACAGTAAAGATGACACAATGCACAACTTGCTGGTTATTGCCCAATCGGGTTTCACTTCCCTGTATTGCTTCTCCCACCGTCTGAAATGAGTTGATAAAGAGGTGGTGTGTGTCTGTCAGGTGGTGTGTGAGGTGTCACGGGTAGGAATAGGCAGGGTCGACCAGAGAGGGATAAACAAAACCATTCAGACAGATTTAGTAGGCATGACTGTCTGGCTATGTCTGTCTGTGTGTCTCTGTGTGTGTGTGTGTGGACTAAGGAAATAGGATAGATCCTCTATCCTATCTGCTGATCATGTAGATTCCCATCTTTCCATCTCCCTCTCTCTTCTTCCTCATAACTCTGTCTCACCCTCTTTTATTGTCTTAGTCTCTCGCTCCCCTCCCCTTTCCCTTTCTCTCCTCTCCTTTCCTCCTCTCCTCTCACCCCCTGTCCTTTCCTCCCCCCTCCTCCTCTCTCCACTCCGCTCTCCTCTTCTCTCACCTCCCCTCTCCTCTTCTCTCACTGGAGTGACATTGTCCTGCTGTATAATTCAGACCTGCCAGCCAGGTTGCCAGAGAAGTGGGACACCCTCTTGCTCTGCTTAGCTTAGCTGCAATATTCATGCTCTCTGAAGCTCAGTCATTGTTATTATTATACCAGCAGAACGCAGTGAGCGCCTGTGTGTCTGTATGTGTACGTTCGTGAGTGTGTTCGTCATAAGTAGCCTAGTTATCCCCAACAGACAACTACGGCGACGGACGGACAGATGAGTAGACAGAGAGAAAGGGTTATTTTCTTCTCCACTCTTGTTCCTCTCATCTTGTTTCATGGATATGTGGACTGATTTGTTGGATTTGCTGTCCTCTCACAACACTCACAACATTCCTGTCCGAGCTTAGTCCGAGTTCGGACGAGTCGTATACACCAGCACAAGTCTCACTCCCTCACACACACATGCACACTTTTGAGACACCCTGCTCCTAACAAGGACTGATAAGATGTTCTCGTCCCCGTGTTAAGAGCCCTACGTGTGTGTAACATCGCAGAGTCTATCTAATCTTATGAACAGGAGAGACAAAGAGAAAGGGAGAGGGTGGAGGAGGGAGAGGAAGACAAAGAAAGCCATGAAAAGTCCAAAAGAGAGAGAGAGACATGGAGCAGGGAGAAAGCGACTGGGCCGGGGAGAGACTGTGTTTGTGTTGATGAATGTGTAAAAGTCCTGGGTGGAAAATCTGGGAGTTCACAGAACGGAAATGTGTTTTATGTGACTGACGTCTTACCGCCTGGGCTGCTGATTTCGCCCTGATTCTGAGAAGTCAGTGAATCACAGGATTCACATGTTCAACTTTTGACTTTGAGTTGGATTGCGAATGTGCTCTGAAATCTTCGACACTCTTCTACACTCTGCAAGTTGTTTGAGGGGAAAATACTATCGTTTTAAATGAGTCTTGAGCCGACTTGTAAATGTCTTTACTTCACCTGACATAAAGGCTTTGGTGTGAACTGGCGGGGTGTTGTCAGATTTCTCAGACGTGAGATTCACACAGGTTCACTCACATTCGGGCATGCCACACACCACACACACACACACACACACACACACTAGCACACTCACGCACCAAACCCTGATTTGCTTTTTGATTTCTACACCCCTTTCATTTTTTAAAGGTGTGAACCAGTGTGTTCTTCTGTGATATTGCAGAAGAGTGTGTATGTGTGTGTGAGTGTGAGTGTGTGTGTGTGCGCGTATCTTTGTTCAGCTACTACCCAGATACAGTAGTTACTACTGGAAAGAGTTCACTCTACTCTTCTTGTCTATCATACATCAGGACTACTGTAGTCAGTCCAGAGTCAAAGCAAAAATACTATAGTCAGTCTAGAGTCACAACAAGAATACTAGTCAGTCTAGAGTCACAGCAAGACTACTGTAGTCAGTCTATAGTCACAGCAAGACTACTAGTCAGTCTAGAGTCACAGCAAGACTACTGTAGTCAGTCTAGAGTCACAGCAAGACTACTAGTCAGTCTAGAGTCACAGCAAGACCAAAACTAACTGGTCTGAGGAGCATAGCCTAATGGTAGACACAGAAACAGCTGTACCAATCAGGAATAACTCTGCATTTCAGGGAGTTTCATCAGCATATGGATATCTGTCTGTGTGTGTGTAAGTTGGTTGGGTTTGCGGAGTGTGTTTGTGTGTGAGAGTGTGTGTGTATCCGCGCGTGTGTTAGGGTGCGTGTATTTTCAGGAGGAAATGACACGGGAAGTGAGTTCCCATGGCAGTAGGAAGTGTCTATGCCTTCAGCCCTGTGCCTAGAGCCGATTGGTTCACAGACACCCTGTGCTGGTGCTGATCCATGCCCTCGTGTGCGTTTGTGTGTGTGTCATGAGTAACGGGGTGATTGCTCTCTGCTTAACCTAAAGCTCCAGCAAGTCTGTTTCTCTCTTATAAGACCTCTCTCTGTCTAACGTGGAGGCAACTGCACTTTCTCAAAGGCCTTCAAGAAACCCCCTGACACACACACACTCGCACGTACAATCACACACACACTCTCTTTGTCTTGCACACACTCTGCCATAAAACCCTCAGCTCTGTTCCACCCAGCCAAACCAAAGTCTCTACTGTCTCCTAAAACCTACTGATAGAGAGAGGGAGAGAGAGAGAGAGAAAGAGAGAAAGAAAGAGAGGGGGGGGGGCTAGAGAGATGTGGGGGCAGAAGGTGTAGAGTAGTGGAGGCTAGGCAGATGGGTTGTGATTGGTGCAACAGGCTGACTCACAGTTTGTCTGGTCCAATTATGCAGCCTTGCAGAACTGGAGTGGGTGGAACTGTCAGGGAAGTCTCAAAGCCAACACACACACACGCACATACACACACACGTGCACACACACACACAGATGAACTTTACAACGCGTAAGGAAGAGGGGTCTTGAGGATGAAGTAGGAAGTGGAGGTGGGAGATGGAGAGATGTTTGTGATGGATTTGGGGGGGAATTTGAGGGAGAACAGCTGGTGTCATTGGGTCCTTTGCAACCTCCACCCACTGAACTGCTGCTACTGCTGTATGTGTGTACCGGTGTGTGTGTCTGTGTGTTTGTCAGTGGGCGAGCGTGCATGTGTGTCTGTGTGTGTCTGTATGTGTCTGTGTTTGTCAGTGTGTGTGTCTCTGTCACTGAGTGAACGGATGACTCTTATTACCGGGGTGGTGAGGGTGTCCTGTGTGTGTCTCTCCAGCACGCCCGGCGGTCTTTCTGGGTGATTAAGGCGTATTGACGGCCATGTGGTACCCAGCTGGGTCCGGCCTGATCCTGGCACACACACACGGACCACGCACACGCACACACACACACACACACACACACACACACACACACACACACACACACACACACAGACACACACACACACACACACACACACACACTAGATGGGCTTGATGTGGCACTGGCATAACAAAACAACATCCAGCCTGACAGGAAAATCCCAGAAAGGATAAGGTTTAACAATACCAGTCATAACATTCGACACACACGAACACTGGAAAAGGCTGTGACATCTCCAGGGATGCCGAGCCGCCGTGCCATCCCTCCCAGCACCAGGGACAGCTGGCCCATTCACGGCCCGGGCGTGGGCGTCTATGTGAAACTGGTTCCTCCTCCCTGAACGGCTGATGAGCTACGGCTCATCTGTTAATCAACGCTCCGCTCCACAAAAGCTGGGCTGACGGGGCTCAGAGGAAGGGACACGAAAGAGGGAAGGAGAGAGAGAGAGGGAAGGAGAGAGAAAGAGAGGGAGTGAGGGTGAGAGAAAGAGAGAGAGAGGAGAGAGGAGAGGAGAGAGGGAGGGACACGGTGAGAGAGAGAGAGAGAGGGAAGGTGAGAGAGAGGGAGAGAGAGAGAGTGAGGGTGAGAGAAAGAGAAAGAGAGAGAGGGCGAGGGCGAGAGAAAGAGAAAGAGAGAGAGGGCGAAAGCCAAGCGAGACATGAATACCACTCGCCGATAACATAAACAATAGTTTTTGTGTACATCAAACATCAGAGGCCGACCATGGTGGAGCAAGGCTCCCTGGATGACGGCCATTTTTGTTCACTTTTACTTTTGGTTCAGTTAAATGCATGCACACTCTCATGGTCTCCCTGAATTGTATCAGACATTTGAATCTCTGTGGTTGCCACACACACACACACACACACACACACACATAGACTGAGACAGACACACACACTTCTCCCACACCACAGAACACTTTTTCAAATGATGGCCCCTTGCCTCCGTCAGGAAATCCACTTAGGCCCACTTCCCAGTCACATGACACCTGACCCTGATGAGTGTGTGTGTGTGTGTGTGTGTGTGTAACAGGACACCTGTCAGGGCCTGACAGTTAAACGTGTGAGCATGATGTCATGACCACAGCTTTGCTTCTCTGGATTTCTCCCTCATGCACTCATCTCTCTTTTCCTCCATTCTGCTCCCTCCATCAGGTGGACCTGTCACTAGCAGACAGAGGAGAGGGAGAAGAGAGGGGGACCAGGGTGAAGAGAGGGAGGGAGGGAGGGAGAGAGGGAGGGAGGGAGACGGAGTGTGAGCGAGGGAAGGAAAGAGGGAGGGACAGCCAGCTGGACAAAGAGAAGAAAAGAACAACAGTTCTCTCATATGTGTATGTTTGTGTGTGTGTGTGTGTTTGTGTGTGTGTGTGTGTGTGTGTGTGTGTCTTTCTCTCTTGAACCCAAGCATGTGACTCTTGAACCCAAGCAGCCCTTTCCCCCCAGCTCTCCTCTGGACCAATCACACACCATTCTTCACCTCCACTCTCTGTTTCCTCCCATCAATATTTTAGCCGACCATTAAGAGCTGGGTAATTGCATAGTCTGAGCGTAGTGCCCCTGGCTAGCAGACTAATTAAAGCAGAAACAGAGTTTAGGCATATTGATTAAGAAGAGGAGGATTAATTATGGAAGACGTGACATTAGCCGAGATGATCTTCCGCTCGGAGTCGAGGAGGAGGGCAGAAAGTGAGAAAGAAAGAGAACGAGAAAGAAACAAAGAGACGGGACAGCGAGGAACCGAGCGAGACGGAAAGGGAGGGAGAGAGAGAGACAGAGAGAGAGGAGGGGAGGGACGACTGAAACAGGACCCCCTCTCTCTCACAGGGGGGGTCTTTGTTTCCCTACGCACAGTGCTGTCCTGAGAACTCCGCTGCCAGACTCTCTCTCTGATGCCAGATAAATGTGTCAGTGCCCGTGTGGCCTGTGCCACTCCAGAGCTCTCCGTTACACTCGCTCTCTCCTCGCTCTCTCTGTCTCTCTCTCTGGGTGATAGAGGTGGGGTGAGACAAGGGCAGGGAGAAAGGGGTGAATGGCGAAGGGGGGTTGGGCGCGGGGGGGGTCACCATGGCAGCAGGGGACAGCAGAGCACAGGTGTGCCTGACGGACCTCTCTTGTCTGGTCCCCATGGTTTCTTCCTCAGTGTGTGTGCGAGTGTGTGTGGGAGTGTGTGTGTGTGAGAGAGGGCGGGCGGGCGGTGATGAACCCGGAGCCCTGAGGGCTCTTCATCCTCTGATACATTTAGATTCTTAATGCCACTTCCAATGGCCCCGCTAACTCCCTCTGTCACTGGTCTGAATGATTCACCAGGTGACGAATGATGATGGTAGGAGAAGAGGGGAGCAGGGGAGGGAGTAAATGAAAGGAGAGAGACAAATGAAGTAGGACCTTTTACATCCCTAGGCTTTTCTCCTCTTTTAAGAGTAGGAAGGAGAGCGCACATGTGTTAACTGAGTGTTGTCCGTGCCGTAGTCGTAATGCTTTGTTACGCGTGAGCTGGGAGAGTCAGTGTAGGGTAAAGAAATAATCACGTAAATCATAACCCTAACCACATGGGGATGACACCTAACTGTAACCCTCACCTAAACACACACATTAAATGCCTCAGCTTGACCAGTGCTACAACATGCAACCTGGGGATTGTATGTGTTCATTAGTGGCAGATACTGTTTTTGTATGTATTATGCTTTTTTAAATGTAGTTTTTTTGAGCAACATTACCTTTTTCAAGCCTAGCTACAGCCTGATTGTGCTAACATCTATGGTTGTGACATCAGAGAGCTCAGACACCCTCATCACACACGTAGTGCAGTGGAATGAGAGGCCCTTTTCTCACTTCACGTTGTTTTCTGCCCCAGCTAAATGCAACACTGAACCATCAATTGAGTAACTACAGCAGCCCTCGAATAGAAAATATCCTTAATAATTCAGTGATTGCAAAAGAGCAATGTTTGGCTAGAGTGGACATTTGTTGAAGTGTGTGTTTGTGCGTGTGTACGTGTGTGCACATGCATATGTGTGAGCGAGTGTGTGGCCGGGTATTGTTTGAAAACCTATCTCCTGTAATCCAATTTAGACAGCAACGATAATCATAATTTGAGGCAGCAATGGTAGGCATGACGACAGAATTAATTAGAGTGCAAGCATATCAATGAAGTCTAAACATGGAGAAGCGGAGAAACACACTCGCTCACACGTACAGCGCAGATTGAATGGAATACCTACTGTGACTGAGACATTATCGACTATGTTAAGTCATGTTCCCATGGTCGTCTTGGTTTCAGCTTCTTAAAAGTAATTTTGTATTTAACTTGGCTGTTTCTCAGAGTGGTTCATAACTGCTATACCAGCCAGCCAGCCAGCCAGCCACCCCCCCGCCTCCTCCCCTTCGCGTACTGTAACAATTCCGGTCACCGTTCACGGTCTCTATGACAACCGTGATAGGTGCCACAGTCAAGCTGAGACACCTTGGCTCAGACACCTCCACATCCTGTGCCCGTTCGCTGGTCGGTTTTCAAACCCGTTTGTCAAACCAAGAACGATGCCATTCAATTATTTTGTTCGCCACAAACCAGAAAGAAAATCATTGTTTTACGAAGCATCACCAGTAATGTTGGGGGACATTGGAAGATGCCGGAATGTACGGAAGTGCCAGTGCCAGTGGCAGGTACCTGGTCTGGCTGCTAGCATGTGTGAACTAGAAAATGTATCATTGCTGTGAAAAGAGAGCGTCCGTACGAATGTCGGAAGGTTCAATTCCCACCCTGAGTTCACGCCCAAGAAGTTATGGCTCAAGGGCAATGAGATAGAGGGTGTGTGTCTCGATGCCCTGGCAGAGATAACAGCCTCCCTCTCTGCCAAAGAGAGCGAGTTCTAGAACAGAGACAATCTCTCCGCTCTGTGTGATGCAAGACCCTAAAAAAAAGTCATTTGGAATCAATTATTTACTCTGATTATATACGGTCTTCTTCAGCATAGCCGTATCGACGGTACCATCTCAAATATTTTACACACATAAGACTGCTACAGCCCACCAGCTTATTCAAAGACTGAGAGAGCGAGAAAAGAGGGATGGGGAGAGAGGAAGAGAATGGTCGTTGTGTCTATTGTTGGTGTCCAGGGCTGTGCTGTACAACAGCGAGGCATCCCTGGTATTGGGAATTCACAAAGGCATTCCTCCCTCCTCCTCTCTTTCTCTCTCTCCGTCTCTTTTTCCCGCTGTTAGATTAGGCCGTTGTGTCCGTTTCAGGGAGAAGGAGGGGTGTAAGAGAGACTTTGCTGGTTACTAGTGGGGACGATACATTTAAATCTTCCGTGCTGTGAACAAGTGACCTGGAGCCAGTTGATCCCGGATTTATTTGGTAAGCACTATCTGCGTCATGTTCTGATTGGAGGAGGTGCCCCGACACTTCCTGTGTGAATTGGTGACACACACGTTGGCTCCAGACGTCATTGGCCATGCCGGTGTGTGGGAGGCCAAGAGAGGCCCGATCCTTGCAGTTCTTAGTGTGCGTAAGGCGAATGAGTGTGAGGACACGACAGCAGTTGAGGTTTGGCGGTAAACTCTGCTGAGTTTTCGCATGTCAATCTGACACATAATTGACCAAATGTAGCAGACATTTGCCTTCACTGTTCCTTGCCAGTGAATCTCTGCAGTGGTACACTATATATTCGTTACAGTGTAGTGACTGTGTAACAGCATAGCAGGGTAACAGTGCAGTGACAGTGCAACAGGAGTATACAGCAGTGTGAACATTTAGCAGCATTGTAACGGTGTCTCTTGTGTCTCTCTACAGAGGTTTGGGTGGCATCTGAGGGCTGGCTGAAGGCACCTGACCTCCTCCCTGCCCTCCTGACCCCACCGTACCAAGGGAACCCCACAGCCAGAGGACTGGGAGATCCCCAAGAGAAAAAAAGACTAATCCTCAGAGGTGAGTTCACACACACACACACACACGCTTAGAGAAACACACGTACACTCACACACCCCAGGCCCCAGAACCAGACCTTGCCACCTCCCTGGCAGATGTCGTCGTCCCCTCCTGTGGTGCTGATCTGGGATCATGTTGACCATATGGTTCCTTCTTGTTTTGCTCCCTCTCTGGATGGAAAGTCCAGCGTTGAAATAGCTGGAAGTTATGATGTACACTGTTCCAGAGGCTGCGGCCAGAATAGTACCAATAGCCTAGTGATGGATGTGTCTGTGAGTTGTCTGAAATCTTCGTCACAAAGGACCCACGTTTGGAAGTAAGGAATACAGTTACTGAGATATTAGGATGTGTTCAGGTTGTGTTTCACTGGCGTTTAAGGTTGCTCGTCACTGCTGTCTTGTAAGAAGGACTAGCCGTTTTAATGGGCTTACATGCTAACCTAGCAGCTAGCGCCACAGGTGAGAAGAGGAGAGAGAAGGAATGGAGGAGAGAAAGAAGAAAAGAAGAAGGGAATATATAGGGCTGTCAATGAAGCATGGTGTGGTAAGTGGAGTCACCGGTGAGAAAGACAGTTAATCAGACTCTGTACAGCTGTTTCCAGACATTTCTGCAAAATGTTGTGGAAAATGTAATGAAGGCTAGCTGGGTAATGGTTTCAAGCTTCCACTCGTGGAAAATATGACAGTCTTTCCATTGACAATTAAGACCAACATGAAGCCCAGCTAGTTATTTTTCTTCTTTTTTTCCTTTCCTACTTTTCCTTCCTCTCTCCTTCTCTTTCCCTCCGTTCTTTCCGTCCATCAGGGGGATGTGTGGGGTTTTTATGCCGGGCTTAAATGAAAACATTAACTGTGAGCAGCTGTGGCGAGTTCCGCCGCCAGTTAGCGTAGTTAGCATTAGCATGGTTAGCATTACAATTAGCGTAGTTAGCGGGGTTGGCGTGGAGCTTTGGTATCTAACTGGGACCAGGAGTCTCTCCCACAAAGAACCTTCATCCTACATGCACGTTTAGCGCCATGCCCCTTCTGGTGAAGCATCTTCGATCTAAACGGGACACCCATTGGGATTCTACCGGCCAGGCTCACAGAAACCCTCCCGTCCCTCCCCCAGCCTCCGTGATATCTGTTCAAAAGTGATCTAGTGTCTTTAGTGAGACGTGCTAGAGTATGCCTGCCCTCGTCTCAGACTGGGCTCCTGCTGTAGTATCTGATCTGGACAGCTGCCTCCCTACGCTCCATCTCACAGGACAACTGCTGACCCACCTCTGTCTCTCACATCCTGATGTTTGACATGAAATGGAGCGCAGGGACCTGACTCTTGATCAGCTCTTCGGGTCTTGAGGTGCCATGTAAATGCAGGCCCAGTTGGCTCTACTGCACCCCCCCCCCACTCCCCCACAATGCCCCGACCTCCTGGCCTCCATCACACCCCTAGCTGCTCTGAAGCCTCCCCACTGTGGCCTCCACAAAAGAGAAAAGTGTTTGTGTGTGTGTGTGAGACTGGGTCAGTCTAGGGAAATGATGTCACCCCTGGTTCGTATCAGACCTGTCCAAAGTCCACAGCCTGTTCTGGGCTAATTCATCTTCAAGCCCTGTTGCTGGCGAGGCGGATGGATCTGCCTCCCCGGGCGGCCCTGCCGCAGCGGTTAACCCTAATGTGCGTACCGATACGAGATCCCACCGATAGCTTTTCTCCTTCCGTGCGGTGCAGTTTGCGCAGTTTCGTGCGCTGCGTTGTTTTGTGCGCGTTGGGTACCGCTATGTTGCATGGTGTGTGTGCGTTGTGTTTTATAACCAGTCTTTTCATAACGCCAAGTCAACAGCAGCACAGTAACCCCCGCCTGCCACCCTTCAGACAGTTTCCTCCTTCCTCCTACACAGCATCTGTCACCCACACACACACACGCACGCACACTCACCCCGTCTCTACAACACTTCTACCGCATCCCGCATCCGAGAGAGCGATAGAGAGAGAGAACTTCCCTGGTAAATCTATCTTTGGTCGTGTACAAGTTCTCCCTCCTACCTACAGTCTGTCTGCTACTCTAAACAGGGCCTAACTACCAGATTTTTTTGAGGGATGAACTGAATCTTTCAAAATAGACCATTCAAAAAATACATGTAGACATTCTAATTGAACCTATATGCAAATCTAGTTCTGTATGGTTGTGGTGTCTTATGTATGTGTGTGTGTATGTGAAATGTTTCGAGGGGCTGTGGTGTTTCTCCGTGTTTACGACCATCTGGTCCTTATTACATTGATGACTCCTCTCTTTCCTCTGCCTCGCCCACCCTATCTCTCTCTCTCTCTCTCTGTATCTATCTACCCTTTCCCCCCTCTCTCTCTGCCTCTGTCTCTCCATATCTTTGTTTCAAGGACGATAGACAGCTATTAATATTGCTTCATGTCGCTGGGTTTCTTAACAATGCCGTGTGTGTTTGTACTGACAGTGGATGAGAGAAAATGGAAGATAACCTTCATGTCTGAATGTTCCATGAATATGAATGCCTCGTACCTTTGGTGGGCATTTATTCGCTGCTGTCCATTCGTCCAAAAGACGAGGGAGGCCGGGGGTCTATTTTCAGAGCTCTCTCGTGCATCTTAGCCAGCCAGCTGCAGCTGTAAAAGTTGCCTCCTCCAGTAATGAGCTGAAGCCTTCTATCCTCCTTGTCTCTCCCTCTCTTTCTCTCCCTCACTCTCTTTGCCCAGGTCAGGTCTTTGTTACCATAAACTCCTGTAATTACTGAATGGAAACAATTAGCATTTGGCTGAATAATTAACTGCCTCTCGCCACTGCTGTGAGGGCCCCTAGATTAAGACATACACCGACCCTGTTCAGAAGGCCCAAACGAAAGGAAGTGTGTTTGTGGGTGTGTGTGTGGTGTGCAACCGAATGGCTCCATGATTGCCCCTACTGTAGTAGATCAGCAAGGATATAGGCCAGTTTGAGAGCATCCAGATCCTGATGTCCTCGCTGTCATATGCAAACCCCAGGCCTACATGCTCCCACCTCTGTGTCTTCACAAGCACGCGCTCAGGCCTAATAGCAGATGGTCATCAGCTTACATCAACAGAACCTCACGCACACATTTTTGACTTGCAAAGCAGGGCAGGCAGTGCAGAGGTCTGGGGTGGAGAGCCTTTTACTGTTCCCTGTTACAGCTGTGCAGCCAGCTAGCTAGTGCCGACCTGTCTGATAGAGAGAGAAAGAAAGTGAGTCGGTGATCCCCCTCGGAGAGAAAGAGAGAGGATGGTTGGAGTGAGATAATAACGCGGGAAAGCGAGAGATGGACATTCGGGGTGTTTCTAAAGTACATAGTTTGGCAACAGATTCGAATCCACGGTCTGTTATAGTTTAGTTCACACTCCTCTGGTTGGTATATTAGTTTATGGGTTTGCTGTCTGCTACGGTGTCCTGCGGCGACCCCTTGGACTGATGGCCACACACACACACACACACATACATACACAGACACACACACAGTTCTGCTTCAAATACTTTTACTGCATCTTTCTGCACAAACACTCTTAGCTCAATTCTATATCAAGTGCAGCCTTATGAGGACGAGTGTACTCCCTATGATTTCAGTGAGAAACCCCCTGGAAGGCTAGCTCTTTGTCTGGCTACAATGGGACTGCTTTAGCGCCGAGGGCTGGCTAAAACCCCCCCTGGGCTAAGAGCCTCCCACACTGCTACAGATCCTCCGCCAGGGATGGAGGTGGGAAGACGCACACACACACACACACACACACACCCACACACACACACACAGCTCCACCCCAGATATAACTAATGTTAGTATGGTAGCAAAGTTTCAAACCCACGCACTACACTTTCTGTTGCTCGAGGGTGGCAGGGGCTGATGGATAGCTATCGATCTGTCCGTGCGTGTGTGTGTGTGTGTGTGTGTGTGTGCGTTATTGGCTTTGGGCTATATATACCGCACATGGATCTCTCCAGTATGCATAGATTATGGGCGCATCGGCTTGGCAGACCAGGTTTCCGTTAGACGGGTCAGTCTATCAGACTGCGGAGAGCAGCTTACATAAAGTACTTGAATCATCTAGGCAAAGATTGCTGTTTATATCCATGAGGATGTGCTCCTACCTACTCTATTGAGAGGTGCCCTCACCACACTTTTCTCTGTGTGTGTGTGTGTGTGTGTGTGAGGTGTGTGTGAGGTGTGTGTGAGGTGTGTGTGAGGTGCCCCCACCACCACGCTCTGCTTCGGTGCCTGTCCCACGCACACTTCCTCCAGATGCTCCACTTGAAAAGGATGCCAATGGATATTCTCACCCACACTCACAAAATAGGACATGGTTTTTCAGCGACGATGAATAACACTTTATATAACCCATTCAGCAGGCTTCTCTTTCACTGGAAATTGCTTGCCTTATGCAACACTTAGTTTCATCAATGGTTCGAGACGACGATGTATCCGCAGATGGAAAAAAAGTTGACGGAGAAGCTCAGTGCATCGCTGCGGCTTAAATATCGAAGAAAAAACCCCGAACGTAGCCTGTTTTATGATGGCAACGTCCAAGTGTTTACTTTGACATTTTAGACCCATAGGGCAATGGTGTCGTCATGCTTAGACAACGCTGGGGGACATTTGCGGTGAAGCAGGTTAAGCTAATTTTCGTTGTGCTTGCTCAGGTGAAAGTACATTCTCAGAGTTCTCCCATGTAGAACAGAAACTGTACTGTTCTTGATTCCATTGTGCCCCTGTAATATGAATCTTACTGTAATCTATGGCGCAATGGAATTTGGAACGGTATATTATTGGTGTATACATGTGTGGGTATATGAGAAATGAGAGGTCTGGTTTGTTCTCAACTTAGTGTCTAAGCTCTTGGTTCCACACACTGCTACCCTGCTGCTGGCCCACATTCCTCCTGTGTAATACCATGGAGGAGAAGGAAAACAAAACTGGTCCAACGATACTGTTTAAAGGTTCTATAAATACACCGACTTTTCTGACAGGGTTATTTTTAGCGTGCGTGTTAGGCCTCAAGACTTGAGCGTCATGCACACACATCTTTTTATGTTCCTTCCATGCCCCTGTCAGCACAGAAACACTCTGTGTGTGTGTGTGTGTGTGTGTGTGTGTGTGTGTGTCGCAATCAGAAAAAACAAGTACAGTACAGAAAAAAAGTGTAAAAAAGAACGCGAAACAGAGGCAGAGTGCAGTTTCAGCTGGTCGGCCCTCCCAGAAAAACACAGTGTTGGTTCTGTGTTCAGGTATTGGTCCGGTCTCCTCAGACTGAGGGTGTGTTTATATCCCGTCAGTTTGCCTTCATGCGCTGTGCGCGGATGTATACAAAGTCAAAGATCAAACACAGGTAACCATAGAGGAGAAGGTGCCGCTCCTGGTTGTTCCTTTCATCACGCCCCCGCACGTACCGCGCGTGATGTCACTTCCCCTAGCTATTTTTATTCCTTTGTGTCTTTTTAAGAACTGCGTGGGCCTCGCTGTCACTGATGACTCACAGCTCGGGGGAGGGGGCGGTGCGATCTGCTAACTGCACTGCGAAGTGCTCTCACATTCAGAATCTCAACTTAGATCTACGCCTTATGTGTGCCCTCCTACCTTCATGCCAATGTCTGGCCCGGCACACAAACTGGGATCTTTGCGGGGTATGGTATTGTTAACGGTTGACTGATACGAATCAAAATGTATGACGAGAGTTGAGTTTAATGACACTTTAAGGCAAGGAAGTTAGTGTTTTGCTTTAAATCGAAAACAATTCTGTGTTTGTCTCTCTTAGGTCTGTCGGTCTCGTTGAAGAAACGTCAGCGGAAGCTGTGACAAGAGGTACTTCAAGCACTTAAAGTAAGTGTGTAACTTTTAGGATTGGATGTGATTTACCATAAGGCATTATATTGAGAATATCACTCACTCCTTCACTTCCCTTTCTCTTCTTACCAAACCCTTCAGATCACACAAGCGCTCGAACAGGGACAGAGCGGGCAGGACGTCTCTAGCATGATTGACAGAGGGAAGGAGTTCTAATGCTGACCTCTGACAGTCGTCATCCCTCCAGATTGGAACGCCGTCCCAGCTGCTATGGCAGAACCCTGTATCTGACAACCCAAGCTGTGACAGCACTTGACATGCCTGCTTGCCGCAGTTTAGACTTCTAACAGCCGACACCCCTAAGAGAACACTCCTCCTCCTCTAACCTACGTCAAGAGGACCATGGAGCCTCGTGAACCCGCTGCTGCTCAGAAGGGCCCATCGGAGGGGCGAGACAAGGCCCCGCTCCAGAGGAAATGGGCGTCCGAGCCCTCGTCCGCGGGCTCCAAACGAAGCACTTTTGCTGACCCCAACGTCAAGCGCCACTCGCACCTCGAGAGTTTACCTTGTGGCGCTGGCGGCGGCGTGGCACACAAATACGGCGGCGGAGGTGGTTCCGTGAAGCTACTCTCCTCTACCATCGGTCAGTCATCTCAAGACAGTCAGTATGCACAGGCCAAGTCCCAGCATCAGGCCCAGGGCTTCCCCCAGGGCTACCCCTACCAGCTTGCCCAGCCCTACCCACAGCAACCCATGCAGGAGCGCTTCCTATCCGGGGCCAAGCCCCAACCTGGTCTGGAGCCCCACGCCTGGCCCTTCGCTGGCCAACTGCCCTCAGAGGACCTCTACCCTGGACACTCCCGTCCCCACGGAGCGGGATTTCCCCGCCAGAAGTCGCCCAGCCTGCCCAGCTCTTTCGGCCAGTACTCCCAGTCTGGCCCAGAGCCCCAGGAGGAGGGCTACAAGAAGGAACAGAAGCCCAAGAAGCCAGGGAAGTACATCTGCCACTACTGTGGCAGGGCCTGCGCGAAACCCAGCGTTCTGAAGAAGCACATCCGATCTCACACCGGGGAGAGACCCTACCCCTGTGTGCCCTGTGGTTTCTCCTTCAAAACCAAGAGCAACCTGTACAAACACAGGAAGTCCCATGCCCACGCCATCAAGGCGGGGCTGGTGCCCTTCTCCGACCTGGGAGCGGGACGCGGGGATGTGGATCAGGCGTCCTCCCTGGGGGAGGCCGAGGCACACTCAGACGGGGAACAGAGCACGGACACAGACGAGGAAGGAGTGGAGGCCTCCATGCTCCTGGACAAAGGGAGCCCCGTCCCACAGATCTCCTTTGAGTCTGACAAGAGATCCATGGACAAGGGAGGGGAGCCGGCGTACGCAGATGCAGCGGAGGAGCTGGCATTGATGTCGATGAAAGTGCCTATTTTGATCGTCCCCAAACAGGGGATCCCCTCCACGGGCATGGAGTGTCCTCCCTTCACCGACCTTAAGGGGGTGCACATCAGCTCTCACGTGGGTCGGGGAGTGGACGACTCACCCACCATCAAGCAGCGCTTGGCCCTGAGGCTAGAAGGGAAGAAGGGGCAGGACTCTGAACAATCTCTTAACCTCCTCAGCCCCCACAGCAAGGGCAGCACTGACTCTGGGTACTTCTCCCGTTCCGAAAGCGCAGAGCAGCAGATCAGCCCGCCCAACACCAATGCCAAGTCCTACGAGGAAATTATGTTTGGTCGGACCTGGTACTATCGGCCCAACTCCAGGTCTAGGCAATCGATCACCGTGGGGATGGCTGGCCAGGACCCTAGCATGGTCAGTCTGGGCAAGGCTGGCACTATTCTTGAGGTTAGCATGGGTAAGATCTCTGAGGATCACATATTCTTCAAGGGGGACTGCTTAGGAGAGGACGGACAGCTGCTGCCAGGCGTTGACCCCAAGCAGTACCCCACAGGCCCCTGCCAAAGCAACACCGGGCTGTTGGAGGCCCCCAGCGACTCTGCGACTCTGATCAGGAGCAACTCCATGCCAACCTCGTCCCCCACCAACCTGAACGTGCCGCCGGGCATCCGCGGCAGCCACTCCTTCGACGAAATGATGACATCGGACGATGTCTTCTACCCAGGAAGTGGTCTGAGGAGGCTCAGGAGACAGGCTGCCTTTGAGCACTCTGCTCACGACAGCCACGGAGAGACCGACGTCTACGGAAACATCCCCAGGAATGCTCCCGGTTCTGTCGCACTTAAAATGGGGGAACGCGGCTCGGGGCTGGCGGAACACCCTGCCTACAGCCCGTACGGTACCAAGGTAGGAGTGATGGAGAACACCACACGTAAACGCAGGAAGGAGAAGAGTGTTGGGGATGAGGAGGACAGTCCAGGACATTGCGACAGCAGCTGTAGCGGCTCTGTGGAGATGCTGGGGGACTATGATTGTAAACAGGGCAGTCAGGACAACCCAAGGGCCACCCCCTCCATTTACAGTGCACATAGCCAATCAGACAGCTTCGAAACATGCACCAGTATGTGTTCGGAGGACATTGTTTTAGTCCCGGAATCCGATCGAAAGGCAGCCGGTAACGTCATCTCAGTCATTCAGCACACCAACTCCCTCAGCCGGCCAAACTCTTTTGAGAAATCCGAATCGTTTGAGCAACCCGTTTACCAGCAAGATAAGCCCTCCACACAGTACTCTGAACAGTCAGATGGTGAAGATCAGGTCCAGAGTCCAGACTCACTGTTGAGAACTGAGAGCATGGAGCAGCATCAACAGAGTGACAACGAGCTAGCCGCTAACGTGACGTCCACCGACCAGAGCTATCACATCCCCCACAAGCTGGTCCGGCAGCCCAACATCCAAGTGCCTGAGATCAGGGTGACAGAGGAACCAGACAAGCCCGAGAAAGAGCCGGAAGCTCCGGTGAAAGAACCAGAGAAGCACGTGGAGGAGTTCCAGTGGCCCCAACGCAGCGAGACCCTCTCCCAACTCCCCGCCGAGAAGCTACCCCCGAAGAAGAAACGTCTGCGTCTGGCAGACCTGGAGCATTCCTCTGGGGAGTCCAGCTTTGAGTCCACCTGCACAAGCCTGTCTCGCAGCCCAAGCCAGGAGAGCAACCTCTCTCACTCCTCCAGCTTCTCCATGTCCTTTGAGCGAGAGGAGGGCCTGAAATCCGCCTCCCCCACCAAGCAGGAGGAGTTGGCCAGGCAGTCTGAGTTTCTGACCGTCCCAGGTAGTGGACATTCCCTCTCCATCCCTGGTCAACAAAGGGAGATGAGAAGGTCCTCGTCAGAGCAGGCTCCATGCGCACTGTCTACAGAGGTACCTGAGATACGTAGCAAGTCTTTTGACTATGGGAGCCTGTCCACCTCGTCCAGACAGGGGGAGATCTACTGCAGTGCGTCCGCTATGAAGGAGAGGAGACGGGGCTACCTGGTCAGACAGGCCTCTCTGAGCGTCTACACAGAGACAGTTGTCCACGAGGCAGGAGGAATTGAGGTGGCCATCAAACAGGAGCATCCAGATCACGGAGCCTCCCACACATCCTGGCCAAGCCCCACGACCTCCTCTCACGGTGCTCCAGCCAGTGAAGTAGCCAGGTCAAAGAGGCTCGGACAGACGAGCCCAGGGTCCCACCACCTTCATTTGCAGCACAGTACTAGCGAGGACAGCCAGCAGGAGGAGCCCCCACTGTACCAGAGGCCGCCACGTCTGCCCAGCCAGACTTCAACCGAGGGAGAGCATTTGGGTCACGACGTTATGACCCAGGATGCGATGCAGTATTCATCTCTCCAGGGGGGCCTGGCTTCGCTGCCCTTTTTGCCCATGCAGCCCGGTCTCTTCTGGCATCCAGAGTCCACCCAGAGACACAAGCAGCACCTGGCGTTCCAGACACACCCGCTCCACAAGCAGTTACATATCAGGCAGTCTAATCTACCCCACGCACTCCAGCAGAAAGCCCATGGCCCTGCCCATCAATCCACACAGCAGATACAGGAGCAGTGTGGCAGTAAAGGAGATGGTGTCAACAATGCTAACAGCGGTAGCAGCTACCCCTTCCCCTCCAGGGCCTCCCCCCAGAACTTTAGCCCGCTCCATTCCCAGGTGTCCCTGACCACCACTAGCACCCTGCTGATCCAGCAGGGCCAGCCCATCTTTGCCACCCAGAATGCAGGCTCCCAGGCCTCCTTGCCTCCCGGCTTCCGGGTCCCAGTCAGGATCCAAACTCACGTGCCATCCTACGGAAGTGTTACGTACACGAGTGTTTCTCAGATGCTTGGCCCCCATGGCCAGGAGTCCTGCTGCACCTCAGCATCCCTCCTAGGCGGTTCTTCCAAATCAGGGATGGGCTTTAACCTGGCGCAGATCCTGGGTCAGCCGGGATACCCCTTATGGAAGAGTCCGGAACCGTTGCCCGGGCGACTCAACACAGGGATCCCACTGTCTCTGACATCGGGTACCATCTCGACCACAGATGCCTCATCCAGCCTGGGTGGCGGCAAGCGCATGCTGTCCCCATCTAGCAGCCTGGAGCTCTTCATAGAAACCAAGCAGCAAAAGAGAGTGAAGGAGGAGAGGATGTATGGACAGATCGTGAAGGAACTGAGCGCCGTTGAGCTAAGCACCTCCAAGGAGGAGAGGAGGTCATTAAAGAGCGAGAGCTCCATGGACGATCTGGAGAGGATGTCCTCCTCACCCCCGGTGGATTTCCCTGACTCTAACAGGATCCCAGTCCGTTCCTCAGCCCCCCACCTGCCCGAAGTGCCCCCAGTGGACAGCTTCACCCCCCCTCTGCAGATCGTCACCGACGCCCTCAGTCAGAGGGACACGGAAGGGAGAGCCAGCTCGCCTGAGGACCTGGATGTGGATGACTCCACCCGCGAGGCCAGCGCCAGCCCCCAGTCCATGGTCTCTCCCTCGGACACTCCCGACCCCCCAGACTCCAAGCACGCCCTGGCCAATAAGATCCCCGTCAACATGCTGGTGCAGCTGGCCGCCAACCAGAGCGTGACGGCGAGAGGTGGCACCCTCCTCCTGACAGATCTGGCGGACGTACACCAACTATTCCAGTTCCCCAGTCTGAGGACCACCACCAGTGTCTCCTGGTGCTTCCTCAACTACACCAAGCCCAACAACAGCCAGACCACGCCGCTGACGTCGGTCTACGGCTCTTGGTGCGTGAGCTCCTACAACCCCAACCCCCTGAGCCTGAGCACCAAGGCTATGCTGGCGTTGCTGTGTTCCAAACAGAGGAGGAACACTGAGACCTACACCACGGCTGCCATGAGCATACCTGGCGAGGGGAAGCTGGTCTCCTCCCTGGCCTGGAAACAGAGGATCGAACAGGTAAGCACAACGATAAAACCAAGCTGGTTGAGTGAAATAAGGGGGTTAAAAAGAACACAAAATCTTGTCAGTTAGCGAGGATTCACTTCTTTACGACCAATTTGCATCCGTTCCATTTTGTGTTCGTGGAGCTGTGTCTCACTGATTGCGTGTTTGTTTCTCCCAGGTGAAGCCAGAGCACATGCAGACTGATGTGAGCAAATATGGGAAGAAAATGAAAAGCCAGATGTCCCGGGAGAGGAGCAAGGAGGAGCATGGGGAGAAGGAGAGCTCCTCCAAGCAGGCTGAGCCTACACGTATCAAGATCTTCGAAGGAGGGTATGTCAAGATGGCTGATAACCACCATTTGAGTTTAGAGGGTAGGCCTTTTGAAATCAGCGTGGTGGCTCCTTCAGAGCAGGATGCCCTACTTTAGGTTTTCAGATTGCGGTCTGTTTAAGAACGACAACAGCAGCTGATGCTGAATAGACTTTTTGTCATGTGATCATTTGCTTGACACATTCAATGACTTGTCTGAGGCTCTTCCGTGAGAATTTTAAAACTATCATTGTGGTATTTCGGAGTGAAGCAAGACTTGATAACTTCATGATTATGACCTCATGGGCGGTGCCCTCTGACATATCGTGGTTTCTTCATTAGACATGGTTGACTAGAAGAATAGCCTTTTCAGATGGTATTTTTTCTCATTTTCTGTCCTGTTCTCTGTTCTGTTACCATACAGTGTTCATTACTATACAGTAAAGTCAAGCTCTTAAAAAAAAACTGCTTTGGGATTATTGAAGACAGTACTGCACAATTGAATACAACTTTATTGTCCCCTGAGGACACTTTGTGTGCAGAATGAAAACAGAGACAGAATAATGTCAACAAAAGTCAGTCCAGAGCAGATGGTGCAGAAATAGCCCGCAAGTCCACCTTTCCTTCTCTCTCACTCAGGGCTACACACATGAATACATTTTCACATATTATTTTCCAATCATAAGAAATTTTCACATTTCTTGAAATGATATCCTTCTCATGATCTTACCATGTGTAGTCGGCGCAAAGAGAAACCCCATCCAAACTCCAGTTCCTAACTGAATCCAGCTGTCTAAATGTCTCAGAGTCATCCATAGTTGCAATTGGCCCAAAACCATTTTCTCTGAGTAGTAAAACGCAGGCTCTGTGTGTGTAGTGTCGTGTTTGATGTGTGGACTATTAGCCTTTGGAACGCCTGCAGCCACTCAAGGGCTATTTGATGTGTTTGGATTACAGGTACAAGTCCAACGAAGACTATGTTTACGTACGCGGCCGAGGAAGGGGGAAGTACATCTGTGAAGAGTGTGGCATCCGCTGCAAGAAGCCAAGCATGCTGAAGAAACACATCCGAACGCACACCGATGTCAGGCCCTACGTCTGCAAGTTTTGCAACTTTGCTTTCAAGACCAAAGGTGGGTCTCTCGCGGCTCCCTTGTCTCTCCTTCCTTCCTTCCATCCCTCTCTCGTAACCGCACGTATGCTAATGAACGCTCAGCTCAGCCCAGCCTGGCCTGACAGTTCAGACCGAAAACAAGGATCATGTTGAAAGAGAGGTTCTGTCAGAGTGGAAATGCACACGTCTGTCGTCGAGTCTGTCGGTCTCGCCGTCTGTCGAGCGGGCTGTCTAATAAGCCCTGCCTCTGTCCCTCAGGGAACCTGACCAAGCACATGAAGTCCAAGGCCCACATGAAGAAGTGTCTGGAGCTGGGCGTGTCTGTTTCATCCGTGGAGGAACTGGAAACAGAGGACGGAGGTAAGAGTCTCACCTCACACTGTTGTCGTCGATAACCGGGGTCTCTGCGTCAACGTCATGCGTACAGCAACGTCAGACCAACAGAACATCCTCATGGACACTCATGGGATTAAACTGTGGTTTGAAAGCCGTGGTCCTGGTTTCAAACCGCCTCTGCTACACAGAGAGGAGGCTAAATTGGCCAGTAAGCTGCCCTGTCGGAGTTCAGTGGAATAAATCCCTCTCTGCCAGGCTCCATGTACAATCATCAGCGATCACAGTTTTAAGATTGTACTGCTTGCTTGGTTGGTTGGCTGGGCAAAGCGAGTTTTTCTCCGGTAGAAATAAACTGCAGTCACTGGAACAGATTTGGAAAACCACCCCTCTATTTGCGTTTCCTGTTTTTCGAACTTCTGTATTCAGATGAAATCTGTTTATTGTCTACTGTATATGAACAGATGAACTGTACCCCATATTGGTTCGGTTCAGTCGGTTCCATAAACTTCAGTTTTATATAATGGTCTGTAAATATTTTATGATAGCATGGTTTAGTGTCTAGTTAAAGATGTCCTCTTAAAAATGTTTCCTCCGCTCATAAAACCCCTCTATGGTGCTTCTTTTTCAGATAACCCTGAGGACGGCCAGAGGGATTCTGGGAAGATGGTGGGCATCATGTCGGAGCATCAGTTTTCCGACGCCGACGACTCGGACGGCGGTGACGAGGACGGGGACGAGGACGATGACGAAGACGACGACGAGTACGACGGGGACTCCACTCCCAAGACGCGCTCTCGTAGCACCAGCCCACTGCCGTACGGTCTGCCCCCCAAGCCGGAGCCTTTGTTTGGCTACTTGACCACGCTGCCGAGCATCCAGATCACATCCCTGTCGGCGGCCAACGAGTGCCCCGGGGGCCAGGGCCAGATGGCGCAGTACCAGCGTCTCCTCCAGGGGGCGCTGGGCGAGGCCTACAGGAGTCGTCTGGACGTCCCCAGCTCCATGGACGAGGACCCCCTCTCCACCGAGCACTCCTCCTTCGACCCATCCTCCTCGCGCCTCTCCTCCCCCGGCCTCGACTCCTCTCCACTCCGCGAGTCCTCCCCCACCTCCTGCGCCTCCCGCCGGTACCTCTCCCCCCGGAGAGACCTCTCCCCCCGTGGCCGTCTCTCCCCCAGGCGAGACGCCTCCCCCCTCAGGCAAGTCTCCCCCAAGAGAGACCTGGCCTTACGCCGCGACCTCTCGCCCAGGGGTCACCTCTCACCTCTATCTCACCCGGGAAGGCCCACCTCTCCAGGCAGGGACCTGGCAGTGCACAGGGAGCTGTCCCCGAGAAGCCGCCACAGGGGCATCATCCGACCTGTGTCGCCGCGTAGGGGCTCGCACCACCACAGCGCCCCATGGAGCCTCGGTCAACACCTACCCACGGACTACCTGTCCATGGGGGGCCAACGCAGCAGGAGTGCAGCGCACACAGACAAGGTAGGTTGGAATCACAGACACCTCAGCAGACACCCCTACGACCACCTAACGTAATCTCACCTATTTTCTGGTGCCTATTTTGGGGTACGGTCGATTCAGTTGGGCACAGTCATTCTATTCAGGGGTGTTAGTCAACCAGATCAGACAAATGTTGAGCATTAGTGAAGTAGTATCCAGCTGGCCAATATGTTCTAATAAGCTCCGTCCAAGCTCCCCAACCCCCCCACCCCCCCCGTCGCACTATGCAGCACTGACACAGGCCCCCCAGGACTGAGATGGTGGTTTTTTCCGCCTTCCAAAGACAAGAAAAATACAACTTCAGTTAAAAAGGCACAATGGGAGTCGCGCAGGCACAGTGCGGAGTGCTGCTCTTGCAGTCTCAACCTCTCCCTGGATCTGTCTATTTATATATCTGGCCAATTAGTCTTCTCTGGAGAGGCAAGGAAATGCAGTGTTGGGAGGCTGAACCATTCTTCTTACTGTTGGCCATCTGGATGCTGTCCACCCCACAGAGAGAGAAAGACTAAAAAAAAGGGGGGGGGATAAGTCATATGGCAGTCTTGGACCTTCTTGCCTCCCTCCCTTTCTCTTGCTCTTTCTCTCTGTGGTTATTACAATCTGTTTTTCTTCTTAAGAGCCTTGTTAAACTCCATTTCCCAGCAAGCACAGTTCAAATAAAGCCTTAAACAGTCCACTTTTTCAGCTGGGTATCTTTTTACCATTTTCCTAATTCATATTTGGTTCTTTTTTAAGATGCTCATAGTTGGGAATTTAGCCGATTTTTCCTACCCAGAGTCTTGTCCTAGGGATGACCTAATGATGTCTTGCACCAAACTGAGCAATGCTTCAGCATAGCAATGTGCATGATGCCCTCCAACATATGAAACTCTCTGTTTTCAGACTAGCATGCTCTACAAACACTTACAACCATGTTTTTTCCGAGACTAAGATGGTAGCTACATCATGCGAACTAACCGGTCTCTCTCTGTCTTTCTTTCGCAGGACCAGAGGAGAAAGGAGGGTAGCCAAGACTCCCCCAGCCCACCCCATCAGGTTCTGTTCAGTCATCTACCCCTCCACTCCCAGGTACAGCTGCGGTCACCCTTCCCGATGATTCCTATTGGTGGAATCCAGATGGTCCACTCACTCCTGGGCCAGGCCCCTGGCCACGGCCCACCAGAGCCAGTCCCGCCTCTCGCTCCAGAAGAGTACCTCCGAGGAGTCGAATGCCAGCGAGACTTCCTGTCACATGGCCGAGAGCCAAGGGGTCAAGGGGTCACCGCCCTGCTCGTGTGACTCGCCCCAGCAACAGCAGGAGAGGATGATGACCTCGTCATCCCCAGCCGGCCACTCGCCCGGGCCGGTCTCGGCGGCGCCAGAGCGGACTTGTCAGGACGTGGTGGAGGGTCAGGACAAGAAGCATCGGCACCAGCGGCAGGAAGAGAACATCCACACGTGCACCAAAGCCATCGCCTCGCTGTGCATCGCCTCCGAGGAGTCCCTGTCCTCCTCCGCCTTCGCGGACCCCCCACGCCGCTCCCCCTCTCCCCTCCCCGCCTCCCTGGAGAGCAGGGCCCCCCCCCACCAGGATTCAGCACTTTACTGGTTCCCCGGCCTTGTTGCCCCCCCACCCCTCCTGCGCTGACAACCCCCTGCCCATCGCGTCGAAGCCCGGCGGAGGATGCCCAAGCCTGGGCACAGCAGGGGGTCAGACCTCCCCCCACAGCCCAGGTCTGGAGGAGAGGGCCCTGGGTCAACAGTGTCCCGGAGACAGGCCAGCAAGCACAAAGAGAAGCAAAGAACTATCACAGGAGGATAGCTGGACAAGCTAGAATAGCCCAGAGGTGGTGAACCTCAGTAAAAAGGGAGGGAAGACGTGCAAACAGAAATCAGACCTTATACACACAAATTGTTTGGAAAAACACAAACAAACAGGTTTTGAAAAAACACTGCAACACATAGGATTGGATGTACACACACATTTTCTAACATTTGGACATACACACACTCACATACTACTAGCATGCCAATGGACATGCACACACACACTCACACACACAAAGAGAGAAATATACCCAAACGCACCCGCAAACTCAAAACTGTCTTTAAACAAACAAATTACAATAAGTTGTAGTTTCAGTGTATGTGTATAGCATGCCTTTTCTATCCTGGTTTGCTATTTTAACAATTTGTTTCTTATTTAAAGTTTCAGATAATAAACATATGGTATATATGTTAACTTATATGAGCCTGACCAAAATTGCTAATGGCCTCTAGTCTGGTACGTTTGAATGGACAGATGTGTGTGCCTTTTCTTTACTTTGGTGCTTATTATTCTTATAAGCATATTAAGCAGGAAGTTAATGTAAATATATCAAGTTTGTGTATCAGCTTTGTAATAAATGCAATTTACCTGTCTTTTTTGGACACCCCGAGTCTGAATGATGTGAAGTATCAATATATGTAAGGTTGCACTAAAACATATTTTTATATCAGTGAAAATTAAATGGCTTTTGTGTACAGCAGCAATTCTATAATACTATTTATTGTATCATGTTTCTTAAATTGTACATTTTTCTTAATGTTGTGGATGCCTTTTATATGTAAAGCATGAGTTTTGCTATCGCTTCCGTAGAACAACAATATGTACACTGTAAAATGGCTTTATATGTTAGAAGTATTTATATACATCTGAGTGATGCACTTTACTTGGAGGTATATACATATAGTTAAATTTACAAGAGTATAACTAGTATATGAATATATATACAGTATAGAACATATATCTGCACTTACGTTTTAGATTGACACCCACATACAGTATGGTAGTTGTTCTAAAGGCTTGTACATTTTCTTCTGTTGGCTGCATTGGCTACATTATTATATATATTATTTTTTTTATATATAAAGCATAGCTCTGCTCAGCATTATGTGAATGGATATGTGCACCTGTGCATCTCTGTTTTTAATTCAATGCTTACTGAAGTAGTAGTTAAATATTAAAGATAGGTTGATCTTCTGTGAATCACGTTGCTTGAAGTACTTGATTTCTTGGTTAGTACAGGGAACATTCCAATGTAAATAATTGAATGCCCTTAACACATACACAGTAGATGCATACACATACACAAGTACATACATTACACCTTCATCTTTATACATGAGTTTGTCATGGGGGCATTGTCATCAGTCCACTGAATTGTCTTTTGTAACGGCTTGTTGTAAAAGAGAACACACACACACAACCCGGCGAACTATGAAAAATGCACCTTAAGTTTCCTACAATGTGGGTTTTGGTCCCAGAATATATCAGTTTTGGAATTGGGATTCAGAATCCAGTTGCTTTTAGGAACCTGTTTGTGATTAATCATCCCTAAAGGAATAGGAGTATAAAACCAGTGCACTCGTGTGTATATCTGTATTTTGTATGGTGTGTATACGATCTATGTCATTTAACTCTTTGGACATTTTTGTCATTAGTCCCTGGTATTCACTTAACTGATTTAAACATGTCTTTAAAATCGAAGGTATCGAAGCACAAATCATTGTATAGAAACAAAAAAAGAAAAAAAATGGTAAACCTTCATAAAAAGGGTAACTTTATGATGTTCAGTGGAAAAATACAATATCATGTACGACCCCGGTTTCAATGAATCACAGTACAAGTGGGAAAAAATATGGATTGTTGTTTTCAAATAAATATGACTACAATAATACATGCATGTTCTTTTTTGCCATCTGTTCTTGTTTGTCATCCTCCCTCCACCAGCAGTACGACGACAACCATAATGAGGAGTAGCTAGTGGTCGCTGGTCGGTTTGTATCATGGGAGAAGCATGACACATGTGGTCCTTGTAGCCTGAGGAGGGAAGATATCTTCTGGTAGATCTGGCCAGTTCAAGAACCCTCCAGTTTCCAGTCAGCTGAGAAGCTGAGACCAGTAAGGTTAAAAAATGATTGTGTGTTGTTCTCTATTGTCTTGGTGTTAGGGTTAGGGAGGATCTCCTGAGTTCTGTTAAGTTATTTGCCCTGAAGATTTTTTTCTGGGATTTAGTTTCACACAAGTACTTTATACTGTAAATTCAGAAAGTCAAGTAACATTTGACTGTTTAAATTGAAGGTTTGGTTACATGACAAAAATGACCAGATATCCGTTTAACATGTTTGCTCTGCTTCATGTAGGCTGTCAATATTACACTAATTATTTCTTCGCACTCATGGACCACTCATGGACTTTTCCATTGCTTTACATGTTCAATGCATTTCATTGTTCTAGAATAAATACTCATTTGCCACACACAGTTCGGATCACTGTTATCAAAACATCACATTTCAGATTTTTCAGGTTTCAGTTTTTTGCTAGTTATGGTCAGGTCTTGTATGTTGAAAAGGCATTCCTAATATTTCACTACTGATATATGCCTTCTCATGTTAAAATGTGTACATTAGCAACATCACAGGTGAAAAGATATTGGGTTGCAGGGTCCCAGCTAAGCGGCAGCTTTGTGCAACAGTTGCTCCAAGCCCTGAGGAGGTGAACCACAATAAAGAGAAAATGTGCAAACGGAAAAGACGTTAACCTTACACACAGACCCAAATTGAGATGGAAACCCATACAAACAAACACACCGTATGGACATACACACACACTCATATACCACTAGCATACCGGGCGGAAGGTGAATTTAGGATGTCTCTGAGCTATTCCAGTATGTCGTTGGAGCTGGGTTCAAATAGGCCAGCATACCCTCCACCACTATATTACAGCACCACAGGTGCAACAGGAAACACTTCAACACCCAACTCCTGAGTGGATTCTCATGGGTGGAAACTTGTATTTGTGAAACCACAAAGATCCTGTCGCTTAATGCTAAATTTAGTGTCTCCCGTTCAATCCGTATTCTGTCTACATCTGGCATGCCCCGACATGCCTTTAAGTTCACATCCTCCCTGACACAATTGGGTTGTTTTGTTGATTTTCCTCAAAGTGATTTTTTTGATCACTGTAAATGCTAATGATCCTTAGCGTATTTTTAGTCCCGATTCATGTCTCGTCTTGATGCGCCCTTGATAGGGAGAAATGTTCCCCAAAGAACTGTTTTAACGTGAGCCCCTTTTGTGAAGGAGCACAGCTGGGGGCTGCTGTTTCAATCGTACACAACTGGTTTGTAGGAGAAAAGCAGTTTGGAAGTTCTGAGGCAACTCAAGGTACGTTTGACTAAATCGAGTAGACCATGTGAAGTGTGCCTTGAGGGAGATGGGGAGTACAATGCCCATATAAAACAAAGAAAAAGAAAACTGTACTACAACATGAACACATTTCTCAAGTATGTACGGAAAGATAACTGTGAGCTGTCACCTGCTTGTTGACACAGAAAAAAAAAGCTTGTATTCACACCCGGGCTTCAGCTTGTGTCATTTTGGGTCACCCGTCGAGTCTGGAAATACTTTCCTTTGTGTATATATTTACCGACATCATCACGATGACCTAGGAAGGATCTTCTAACCTGTAGATATTGTCTGGATTAATGAGAAACACTTCATGGATGATTTAGAGACATTGGAAAAGTTGGTACAACACTCCAGATTCCAGATTGTGGTTTTAAGGAGAAGTGAGGAATGTACTGTAACAACATTCTTTGTTTTATTCCTTCTTTTAAGAGGTGCTCAGCCCCTCCCCTTCTTCTCCGCCAGTCACCCACACACCTCTGGGTATGGCTGTGAGAGGGGTAAAGGTACGGGTAGAAAAGAGGCAAGCTCCTACTCGTACACTCAAAATATTGTTTCACGTCAGGAAACAATGTTGTGAACGCACACAGACCACTCCACCATGAGCTGTCAAGAAATGTATTTTCAGAATATGGTCACAAACCAGCTGTTAATTTGGTGCAGCTTCAACCCAAAACATATTTTCCTATCTGTGTTTTGGTAGGAAGCAACATGATGTACTATACCATCAAGAGGACTGCAATTAGACAAAGCGGCTTCTCCTCGTCTCCTCTCAGCTTGTTCTTGGGATGTGGTGAATGTGTGGGGGGTATCCTAGCCTGTACGTGTGTGTATGTGTGGGGATGCATGTGTGGGGTAGGGGATTACACATGCGCCCCATGTTTTTCATCGAGGCATCTGTTATAAGGAGTAAACATATTTCCATTGTAAGGTGCCAGGAAAAACAAGGTTGAATTAACCATGGCCTCAGACTCTCCACTCTCCCTCTGTGTTTGGAACTGGCCAGAGAGGGCATGGGAAGACTGTTGGCTATAGGTATGGGAACGGGAAAAGATACCTGAAGTCACACACAGAAACAGTAGCATTTTAAACTGTTGTGAACACCATTTTTAGACAATGCTTTAGCTTGCTTTTGCTAATAACAGAAATGTCAGCCGTAACTCAAATAAATGGAGTTTCACATTGGTGCAACTCTGGGTTTCAAAGCTGTCATGGAGATATACTGATACCTGCTGGTCAGCCAAAGTACTACGTCCATGGGGAGAAACAGTAGAAAAACATGAATTGAGGGATGTCTTCTGAACACACTGCTTGGGTCAGCAGAACCAGCTCACAATGGGACTGCAGTTCCATAGATCTGATTGAAGGCTTCGCTAGTTAGCCAACAATTGCTTGCTCCTTGGCTTTCAGATCTTCAAATGCTTGCAAGTTAGGTCACCAACCCAGTTTGACTTGACTGTAGCTATCTTGCTGGGAGAGCTAACATGCTGAGATGGCTAGAGAAGGAGCTGTAGCCAGAGACACAGGAACAGTGAGTCATAACCTGCTCCAGATGTAGCCTAGAAGATAACCGCCACAGCCAGACTAATGGAAGTGTTTACTGTCATCCAGGCAACACTGGCAGGTATTCAGCATAGCAGACTGTCTATTAAAGAGCCGTCATTGAAGGAGATGCATATTAGTCAAGGAGAATCAGCATTAATTATCATCTACAGAATTGACCTTTTTAGTTGAATGGAAGAGTGTGTGAGTATGGTAAGTGTGCGATAGAGAGAGAGAGAGAGAGAGAGGAGAGAGAGAGAGAGAGAGAGAGAGAGAGAGAGAGAGAGAGAGAGAGAGAGAGAGAGAGAGAAAGATGGAGAGAGCAGTCCCAGAATGACTTGCTAAATCATTGCGTAATTAGTGTTGTGGTACAGGGTAGTGGTCAGTTAGGGAGTGAAGGACGGCTGGCAGGTTAGTTTACAGAGACCCTGACTGGGTTACGGCTAGCATACTGCATGTGAGTATACCTGCATGTGATGTCTGGACTGCAGACATCACATATCAGTCATTCACATTATATTGTCGGTAAGTTGGTTGAGGTTCCCCCGGGGAATTGAATCCAGAAACCTCATGTAATCAGAAGCACGCTGAACCAGTGAAACCACACGTGGCAAACATGCACAGTCATTCATTTGCAAGTAACATGCATGTAGCCTGTTATACTCTCCATTATTTTGTTTCATGAAACCCCTTCAGTTATGCAACTCGGCAGAACTCAACATTTCTACAGCTGAATGTACAGCAGTGTATCTGTCTCCCATCATACAACAGTTTAGTATGAGTTAGGTTTCCAATAACAATCCCCAAAATGTACAAGCAGAAAAAGGTTTGCACTGGTTTGGCTAAACTTAAATCTGGGAACGAATGCATTATTTTCCAATCCACTCCATTGTACTGTAGCATTTCTGCCAATCTGAGCTGCTTTTTTTCATAACCAATCATGCATCTCCTAGCGAAACGTTCAGATAAGTGTATCCATTCAACTGAAAAAGCCTCGAATTCCCATTGCTAACATTTTGCCTTTGTATTCACATAAGGTTAGCCCTACTCTCCCACTGAACCTATAAACGCTACAAAATGGACACCAAGATCTGTGTCCTTTGACTGACTGCGTGTCCTTGTGCCCGTCAAGTGCTCCCCCCCCCAACTCACCGTGCCCGACTGAGCGTGTGCCAGAGGTGTCTGGGCAGAGGGCTATTACCCAGACTGCCTTGTGGTGGAGTCAGGGCCGGTTAAATTGTGATCACAGCTGCCTCCTTAGGGAGATTTACGCCGAGACATTGGCGGAAAGAACAACATCAATTCAGCGGTGATGGGTTTGAGAAAGGGCAGGGGTGTGACATGGCATACTGAGAGCTTGGTTTGTCCTCTGTCCTGGGGTGGAAGGTTCCAGAAGGCAGGGCCGCCTGTCTACATCACACCATCAGAGGAACCTACGTAAATCACACTGCTCACAGGCACACATGCTCACACACTCACACAAACACCTTGCCCCCATACACCTACAACGTCATACCAACTCGTGTTGTGTCTTGTGCTACCATAACAAAATAATATCCCCATGGCAGCTGTACAGTCGTACTCCACACTCACCCACTCACACGGAGACACAGAGGAGACATGATTTCATGCACACTTCTACACCTACATACTCTTAGGCAGATATAAACGCACTAGCTCGCACATTTAGACACGCCCTCCTTATTCTGCTCTTTTGTTCTACTGTTTCAGGGCTGGAGCTTCTTAAGTACTTGACACATGCTTTCTATGGGATGAAGAGAGGTGAGGCGATGGGAGGAAGAAGGGGAGAATGAGGAATGGAAGAGGGGGAGTAGGGGACAAAAGATGGCGCACAGCAGGGATGACAGTACCCAGTCAGACAGCGAGGACATATGGTCACAAATCTGTTCCTTATTACATCACTCCTCTCATGTCTGCTCTCTTCTCCCTGAGCCAAACTGTCCTGAAAAGGAACAGGGTACAGAAAGAAGAAGGTAGGAAAATAGGAGAGTGGGGGTTTGTGAGGAAGGAGTAAAAGAGGAATGGAGGTGGAGGTGGAGAGTTAACAATAGGAACATGTTATTATCCCCTTGAAAACCCTCGCTAAGTAGCAGAAGACATTAGCAAGTTCAAAAAAATAAACACATTTATTAACTTTACATGTCATGTAAAGGCATGTTCTTGTCATTTGACGTTATCCCAAACTTGCTGCATTGATTTCATTGTACATGCATTTATTGTAATCGAAAGGTGTAGCTATCAGTCCACACAAAATGTATCAGTAATGTACAGAAATGTACATTGGATCTGTACTCAGACACTTTTGATAATGCATTTTCACAATTCCCTAAATCCAAGCTAGTCTCCTAGTACCCTGTCTTAGAAGGGTCCACACAGTATGATGTGGTCCCCCGATGTATCAACCTGGCGAATGTATTAGCAAAGCGACAAGTGGTACCTAGTTCTTCTTCACCCAAAAAGGCTAGAAATAATAACACAGTAATACCATTTACCAGGATGGGGAAATGAAGAGGAGAATTCTTCAAAGTAAGTTGTGGTGTTGCTCTCATCAGGCAACAAGGCCCTTGCCAAGTTTCCACTGGATTGAGTCATTCGATACAAAATAATGTTGTTATGCTTCTTCGCCTTCTTCAGCCAACCAGTAATGACTCTACTGATTTGAAAATCCGTCAGTCTCCGAGTCCTCAAGTCATATCATATCAAGTGGATGGGATGATTGGACGCTTATGGAGTATGCTGGCCCATTTCATACACAGTGCCTACAGTACTGCTATGTTAATCAGGAAGGTGAGATATTTTTCAAGATACAGCAGAGCTCACTACAAGCTCAAGTATGATTACATTTGAAGTTTGTGTGTAATAAAACACCTCCAAAGAGAGGCTTGATACAACTTGGCATATGCACGTTTTCACAAATGTGCCATAATCAGATTTTATTACTACAGGTAACTGCAGCTCATATATTTCAGTTATACATCGTCACTCTAAATCTTCTGGGTAGTATCTAAAGGTATTCAGGTTGTTATTTTCTTCTAAGAGTGTGTGTGTGTGTGTGTGTGTGCACAAAATGGTCCTGGCCGTTTGTTATTCTTAGTACTTGCTGTCGTCATCACCTCCCGTTTGGCTGGTGATGTCTCTAAATGTCACGCCGAGTCACAGCGCCCAGCATCACAACGGGCTGTAGCATGTTGGCTGAGACCAACACAGCCACCTACCAACTGAATGACACAGATTTAGAGAGGATGAGAGAGAGACACACAGAGAGAGAGAGAGAGAGAGAGAGGGGGAGAGGGAGAGAGGGAGGAGAGAGCGAGAGAGGACGAGGAGAGGAGAGAGAGAGAGAGAGAGAGAGAGAGAGAGAGAGAGAGCTGTTACATGACCCTGAACGCATTTGTGAGAGAGCCAAATTGACCATCTTAGCAAATCTTATGAGTGAACATAGACGTTAACGAGGTTACTTCATCAGTCTCTCTATGAAGAAACTGAAATTGCAAGATGTGAATGATAAGACAGTGCGGGCCAAACCAATGAGGTATCACTGATCCTTGCTTAGATTATGTACTCATTCACAATAATGACGCTTAATTGCAGCCAGCTGATCATCCAAACACTAAGTATTTTGGAGCATAATTCTGTGAGATAGGATTGAGCTTCAAAGCGTGCATCCCTGGAACTCCCAGAAACCATTTTGTGCTACCAAACCTCTAAGTATGGTCTCGGGAGCTGTAAAACGCTTTAAGCGGCAATTGAAAAGTGTGTGTTTTGCTGGTTGCATAATGACACGATTCCAGAATGTGGACATCGGGCGCTGTTATTTTACCTCATTCATAAATGGTTAAGTGGTCGGTTTATGACGAAGAGTTCCAGGATCTGTTGGTGCTAAAGGCCAAACAGGCCAAATGTAAAAACCACAGCAAGACAGAAATCTCTAGTGATGCCAGTTCGGCTCTCACAGGACAGACTCTCCTTTGTCCCCAACACTGACTTAATTCTGTTTTGATACTGGGAAAGGGTACACGCTAAATGTATCTGCCTTTCAAAGTGTACAGTCATAAAAGCATGCACTGTCCCCTCCTCTGTTCCCTCCCTGCTTCGGTCTCTCTCCTCTTAACCACTCCCTGTGCTCCCCTTTCCTAGCGCTGGGGACACACTGGACTTAAGACCCTTGTCCAGCAGGGGGTGTCCTACATCTATCTAAGAGTAACCGATACAAGTAGACTAAGCAGGTCAGCTCCTCTTTTAGGTTGGTTGAGGACCGTATTCCCCTCAGAATGAGATCTCATGTGTCGCCTGGTGAGTGCAAGAATCGAAAGGGTGAAGGGCTGAATCTCATCCTGTCAGAGGACTCTTCAACGCACAAGGAGGAATACCACGCATTACCACAACGTAGCACTGTCGAGTCATTTGGAGAGGGAGCAATGCGCTCGCTCCCACAGTCTGTGAAGAGAGAACAACACAGCAACATACAAGGAGACGAACAGAACATCACGCTAATCCTCCAAGTACTGATCCAATTTTGGCCAAAAATATGCTGGTGGCCATTTTGTGCTACCTTATCAGATGCTGCTACAGTGGCGCAAAATATAGGGGTAATCCAAACCCTGACCTTAATCATAACCTTGCTGATCGCAAGCACAATACCTGCCACACATCATGTTGGTGAATCATCCTGACAGGTAACTCTATTTGTCAGTTACACTGGCACTGAACTGCCAGCTCAAGATCATGTGTAGCTGAGTGTGGTGACAACACAGACTTTACAAGAGTGAGTGTGTGTTCTCCGGGAGAGCAGCTCCTTTCACTGCGCAGCCAATCGGATGATGGGGTGGAACCGAGAGGATGGAGAGACAGGAGTTCCATTTAAACAGGCACAATGTATCTTTGCTACCATGCTAGAAAACCTGAGATTATGCCAATGTGTCCCCCAAACATCAAACCTAGCTTTCATCTAAAAATCTAAAAACAGAGCAGAGGATTAAAAGTCTCCCTCTATGCTCCCTTTTATCACGACACACCAGCGGGCGATGCCCTTTACTTTAGAGGGGTAAATTTAGTTTTTACATTCTGAACACACTGTTGCGATATTCCCTGCAGCGCTATCCCCAGGAGCTAGGGCGACCAGCCGTGTTTACAGACAACCCCAAACGACAAACTGTTCATTAAACGCTTTCCGCAAACCCGGCGAGAAAAAGTTCTTTCTGAAAAGAAAAAAAGAACTCTCTGAAGTATTTTTTCCCCTTCCCTGCGTCTCTCTCACCCCCCTCCCTGATCCCCTCCTCCCCCCATCTCACCTCAAGTGTCTAATTGCTATGGCTTGGGGGGGGTGTAGAGTGCGGGGGCAGTGCGGGAGTAAAATGTTGTTTTGTGTTCCTGCAGGTCTTTAATTATCTCTCCTGAATGCAAACCTAAGCCTAATCTGGTCTAATGAGAAGCCCCAGAGATGGGGAGATGGGGCTGGGAGGGCGTGAGAGTGAATGCAGCCATGCACACACACACACACACACACTTACAGGCCCCATTGAAGATGACACAGGGAGCACTCAGTGTGTGTGTGTGTGTGTGTGTGTGTGTGTGTGTGTGTATCAGGTTACTCATGGGTCAGTGTGTGTAGATGAGAAGCAGACCCCCTAACCCAAAACAAAAGATCCAATGTTTTGATGGACGAAAACTATTCTGCAAAGGCTTGCAAGGTGG
The DNA here is from genome assembly GCA_903064625.1 of Mallotus villosus. Classification (NCBI taxonomy): domain Eukaryota; kingdom Metazoa; phylum Chordata; class Actinopteri; order Osmeriformes; family Salangidae; genus Mallotus; species Mallotus villosus. The sequence goes on along the minus strand of CAEFZP010005777.1, from coordinate 159,719 downwards.
CTAAGCCAGAAACGACCCAACCAATGCGCGACTGTCTAAACACGAACATTTTAACCCAAGGGGACGTCCGGTTGGCGTGGTTTCAAAGTCAACAAAACACATTGCATCGAAACACCTCACTCTTTCCACTTGACTTCAGTGATACAGCATATCTGATGTACCTGTCATTTCTGCTTTCATACTATCCCTCCCTACACATCCTCCCACGTCTCAGCCCCTCAGCCTTCCATCTACCATCTAGGTATACCCACGGGATCTGCTCAAGCTTCAGCAGTACTCATCCGCCGCACCCAGTCTCCACCTGGACACATCATCCGTCAATGTATCATAACGGTTTTCCATTTTTGCATCATTCTTTCAATCGGTAAACCGCCAAACACATTTAAATTGCTGGCAATGTCTTTGAAACCAGTGAAAATTTCTGAACCTTTGAGCAATTACCCCCAAAAACTTCTGGTGCACAGATGTGTCGGTTGAAATGTTTCAGTTGACTCTTGATGACTTTAATGAAAATGTTGGTTGACCACAGTGGGCTTCCCTCGCCCTGTCTTCTCTGTCTGGGCCATGTTTGGTAGACAACTTCCTGTGCTTGTGTCAGACTAAACCAGGGTTTCCTTCTCCTCTTTTTACAAGCTCTTTTTTTCCTTCTTTGAATCGGGTGCACTTTGTTCTTCAGACCTCCAGATCAGGCATTTTCCCTCTCTTCTGTTCTCCTGTCTTCTCAGAGCTGCTAGGATGGTGTTATCGCCGACCATTCTTCTCTTTCCCCCCGCCCCCTCTTAGCAATATCTTCGAGTCAATACTATTTTATACAACGTATTAATTTATTCACTTAACATCATCATTTACTTACAGATTCAATTACTTAAATAGTTCGATGTGGTCAGTTTCCACAAAAGTTACAGAGTAGCAATGCTGCTGTTCTGGTAGAAAAGACTGGACACAATCCGATCCTCCGAAGATGATCCCTCCTGTAAATGATGCTGTTTGATGTTATCCATAGGGGGAAGAAGAACCATTTCTAAGCGTTCAAGATGAGTGTCACTCACTCTCGCTCTCTTTCTCTCACACACATGTACACACACACACACAGACACACACACACACACACCACTGCATCACTCCTCCCCTTAGCTTCTGGGCTGGTCCCAGTGTGTATGGGACTGTGGGGCAGCCCTGGGAGAGGGACATAGAGAGACAACAGCAGCAGGGGCACTGATATAGCTAGCCAGACAGATATACACACCACATATACATACACCAAGCAACCTAGAGAGTTACCTGTGGTGGTACCCCACAGCTTGTGACTAACCTCTCCTCCCCTACCTCTTACCTACCGGACCGGACTGTAACAGGCTTAGCTCTAGGACCCGGTTTGCCGGACCAGGACCTAAACAGGTTCTACACCCAGATCATGGATCTTAACACCTTCTACTTCCTGACCACCACGCTGGTCCTAATTCTGGAACACCAAGGTAAAACAGGGTTTCCCATCTTGTTTTCATCAAGTATTGACCGGTGTCCTGTACATCCAGGCTCTCTGGTCGATGTGTGGTGACACGTGATCTGTGTTTTACATTCTCTGGCAGGATCGCAGGATCGCCATTGTGTTACTATGACTTTATGTGACTTTATGTGACGCTGTGACTCTTGTGACCATCTGTTCTGCCATGGCCTGGGTTGGAAATGGCTGTGCTAATGAAATGTTTGAATTGATCTATGCTGCACGTACATATACCCTTTCTACATCATGTGAGAGTCTGATGGCTGTCAGCTACTGGTCACACTCTGTGTAAATTATGCGTTGAATCAATTCACTTTATGGATTCTGCAAATCCATCAACTGTTTCTCACGCTTTCTAAAGCTGCTGACTACGTAGCGTCATCTAAACTGCCTGGCTCCTCTGTCAGCTTTGCGCTCTAAACTTGAAGTGTGCTGAATCACAGAGAGAAATTATTTGATTAACTAATGCAGTACTGTGTACTTTTGCGAAACCTTCTTGTTCAGCTGTACATTGTACATGTACATTGAACATAGAAGCAAAATGTTTATTGGCTTACATAAGCAGGTCACTGTAGATACTATGGCCCAGTAAAGCCCTTTCTGTACACAACAGAAGTCCATGTCTTAAAGCTTCAGATTGGACTTTAAGCTAAAGTAAACTATGTCCATTATTTTACTATTACAACCAATCTGGCCACTTGACACACACACATACACATCTGTGTGTGCCTGTCTGTGTACTGTATAGTTGTTGTAAATTGTGAACCACAGTGTCACGATAGTTTATGAGTCACAGAATCTGAGGAAACAGACCAAAGCATGTCAAACAAACTATGAAATATGATATAATACTATAAAAAAATAGGTATTTTTAGATGTTTTACAAGATACACAAAATATCCAAACCCTTCCTCTTACCGAACAGCACTAAGAGCAGGTAATACGACCAGCTAGACTCAACTCACTCAAGTAGGCTTTAGACATGAGTCAGCCAGATGTTCTGGATGTACTATAGCCTACTCAACTGGTCAATAATAAAACTCCCCAGTGTGTCATGTCAGTATAGATAGATTGTATAATTTTTCCACCTTATATAGTGTTAGACTACTTAATCCAAGTGTACATTTCTGTCAAAATGTCAAAGATGGATGGATAGGCCAGGTTTTATGAGGCAAGGTAAGTCATGTGATTGAAAGAATAGTAACTGTGAATGGAAAATTCTCTTATCGTTAAATGTGACAAGACATTTGGGGTCAGATGGCTGAGCGGTTAGGGAATCGGGCTATTTATCAGAAGGTTGCTGGTTCGATTCCTGGCCGTGCAATTTACGCTGTGTCCTTGGGCAAGGCACTGCACCCTACTAGCCTCGGGGGAATGTCCCTGTACTTACTGTAAGTCACTCTGGATAAGAGCGTCTGCTAAATGACTAAATGTTAATTTGAGTAAAGACAAACACTGTTCTGTCAATCCCATGGATTATGGAAATTGTACCAACAGTAAATTGAAAAATTCAATTGTATATGTTGTACATTATGTACCTCTTGTTTAATTGGTCAAAGCACCAAGACATTTGTTTCCATAGCATCACAAATATCTAAATTTCATTGAATGTTGACTCAATTATATCAAATCCATCATTATATAATGGGCCCGGAATACCACCCACCTCTCTGTGAGTCTGTGGTGGCAGGTTATCACGCTGTTTAGCAGAAGTTGAGTTTAGAGCTGTGTAAGGTTATCTTGCTACCTTGGGGGAGATAGCATCTGAGGTATTAGGTCACGATTGGCTTGCTGGAGCGAGCATCTCTGGTAGGTTTTCTTGTTATCCCGTGACTGATCCTGCCAAAACATCCACCGCCAGCGCCCAGGCAAATATTGCCTCCGCAATCTGAGGCGAGAGAGGTTTCTTGCTAAATGGGCGATTTAGGGATTTAGAGGTAATCCAACTAACATCTTTTACAATCAACTCCCTATTCCCTCAACGTCTCCACTCTCACCTCTCCAAATAGACTCGTAAATTAAATTTTGCTTGGCAATCTCACGGACTCTCGGGAGGATATGAGGGAAGACCGGAGGATATGAGACTGGAACATGGGTGTAGGTGCACGGAGGCGTCCGACCGTGTCGACTTCCCACAAAGCTTTGCTCCCGAAGCTAAAGCAATAGGCACTATTAAAACAAATACACGCGAAGGGATTATTTACCTGGTTCTGTACCACTGATCCAGTCGACCCAAGTCTGCAGTGTGGGACAGATACCAGGTTAGATTTGATATGCAGAAAGGAACACAGCTTCATGGCGATAATGTCGTCCGCCAGATCAGATAACAATCAGCTCAATCGTCCGGGTTTTCTGACTACTTCAAGTCTCACTCACTACATTTCTCAAGGACTTGTTTATCAGTGGGGTTTGTGGTGTTTACTGTTTGACACTTTACAGCAGGCTGCTTAGGCATGTGTGTGTGGGCGTACAAACAGACAAGAGAAATCTGGATTTGTTCAGGTTCTGAGAGCCTGGAGCAGGCGGCTGTGGGAGGCGGCTTTGGTGGCTAACCAGAACAGACATCCACTTCCAGAGCTCAACTCAGAAGACACACTGCAGAGTCTCTGGTGGGCTGGCATATGGAGTCTCTCTCAGTGCTCTGGGCACTGTGGACGTACAGGACACTTGAGGCACCAAATAAGCACCAAAAGAATATGGATGCCATTAATGGCTATAGAGTTCATTAAAATAAAAAAATAAACAGTCTATTGTTTATATAAAACCAGATCTCACAAGTGATTTCAACTGAGTAAAAAGTTTGCTGGATCACACACGAATGCATATGGAGAGGTTTTGCTGTTGAAAAGGTTTTTCGGAACTCCAAAGCAGAGATAACAAGTACGATAATCCCTTATTCAAGAGTGCATTATGAACAATGAACACAAGCACCTGTCAGAATACACACCCCGTAGAGAAGACGCGTTGAGTGTAAACCTCCTCCCTTAACCTGACCTCACCTCACGGCCCATAAGCATGCCTTGACTGATGTCAGACTTTAGAGGGACCTTGTGACAGAAATGGATCAAACAGAGCTTTGTATCGTCACCTGGCAGGTGCTGGTCAGGCTTGCCTGAGACAGAGACAGTGGAGATGAATAGAGTGATGGTCTGATGGCTGAGGTCTGTGTCTGGTCAATGCTCTCATTGTTCTTGACAGGCTATGTACATTGTACGACATCCTTACGGAAACTGACCGACTCCAAGTGGGGAGCCGCAGCACAGACGTTCAAATCTACTGCTCTGGCCCTGTGCTGTTCCTCGGCGGAATATGCACGTCATGTCTTGGGAGAGGTCAACCCAGCACTAAACAACACCTTCCGCCTGATCACTGGATGCTTAAAACAACCTGGACCTCCTTGCTGGCATCGACCCTGCTGATATTAGACGGGAAGTTGCCGGCTGAATCAAGAAAACAAAAGCTACTTGCGATGAACGTCATCCCCTCAATGGATGTCACCCTCCGGCCCGACGGCTAAAGTGGAGAAACAGCTTTCTCAGCCATGTCCAACCCCTAACAAAGTCTGGGGATGAAACCAGAATCCAACTCTGGATGGAAAAGCTTGAGAATGACCCTCCTCCAACTGGCATGGGAATACCCCAACTGAAAGCCTACCCCCAGGCTCAGAAACATCATGGGCTCAATGGAAAACCTCTTTGTTTTGTCCGTGTGTACCTGTTGTCATGTTGTGGTCCTATTTTAGCACTCTGTATAGCACATTGGTCAACGAAAGTTGTGTTTAGTTGTGCTTTAGAAATAAAGATTGATTGATTGATTGATTGAAAACGCTCAACCGCCTCAGAATGACAACAGGACGATCCAAAGATGCTCTGTTTAGATGGGGCTTCAAGACCCAACCACCTGTACATGTGGAGATGCAGACCAGACTCTGGAGCACTGCCTTGTCTGCCCTCTGCTACACAACCCTTGCAGCTCAAGAGACATAGCAGTGTTCAACAAAAATGCAAAGGACTGTGAGTGTGTACATCAATGTACATCAATGTTAGATCAATGATTAGGCCGAAAACTCAGTGAGGCCAAAAATGGTCAATTCATGGTTGCCTCTGCCCTTTTGCCCTCTCTCTCTCTCCAGCGTTCTCCAGCTCTGTGCATGGGCCTAGTTCAGAGGAGGGAGGCCCCCTGACGCAGCTCGTCCACAGGGCCCATCGAAGGCAGAGGCGTTGCTCCTGTGAGAACCTGAAGGATAAGGAATGCGTCTATTTCTGCCACATTGGGATTGTCTGGGTTAACACACCTAGGTGAGTCTCCAGTCCGAGCGTTAGCCTCTTCCAGCTAAAGAGTAGTACTCCATGACCGCTCACTCATTTGTATGTACGGCATTGTGAGTACTTGTGATGAGCAGACATGAAAAACCACAGCAGGCCTCCTACTCGAAATGATGGATCATTTTCTTTTCTATTTCTCTGAAGATGATGTGCAAGCATTTTGTTACCCCTCAAAAGCCATAATAAGCATGGTTTCCAGTCTTTCTGGCTATGCTCATATCACCCGCATTCAATTAGTGAGAGGGCTGATTTCAGGCTTGTGCCTTCCCTCGTTAATCCTCTGTTTCCGGAACTCAGCCTTGATATGTTCTTTGGAAGTCTTCATGATGGCCAATATAGCTCTCATTGGTTAGCCAAAAACAGCAGCTAAAGACCCAGATCCACTCACAAACACTCAGGTTGTACTCTAAGTTTAAACTTAACATTACAGACCCTGCAATTATGTAAACCTTTTTAAACTCTGTAACACATAGGATTTCCTGCAGTGGTCCCACGATGAACCCATACTCCATCCAAATGATGCAACAATCCTGTCTCGTACAGTTTATAAAAGTGTTGTCTTCAAATACATTAATTATTAAACATTTTAATTGATCACTTTGCATTATCATAAAGACATTCACTTGACAAAAATACCAGTAAAAATGTATTACAACTTGCAATGGGGGTGCCATTGAAACTTTCAGAACTTTTTTTCCCAACAAAAATCTAAGTCTAGAACAGCTGTCAGAATTTAAATGAGCATGTGAATACATACCTTTAGAACTGTCTGAACTTATGTGATAAAAGGTTAACTGCCATTATCAATATTATATGAATTCACAGTACAGTAGAACCAGCTATTAATCAAAGCTCAAGTATCAATATTGAACTCTAATCACTATCCCTCTGAGTCTTCTTATCACTGTGTAGTAGATTACTTTAGATCAATGTATTCCGTCGTTCATGCTTTTTTGTCTTTGGAAACCAGTACAGTACTCCCAAATCCAAGAACGTCATGTATGGTTCTCTCACACCAGTTGAGTGAGTTCTCAAAAGAGAGAAACTCATGTCATCTCTACCCAGAAAGGGGAAGCATTATGTCAACAGATTTAGCAACCATAGACAGTCCCTCAGTTAGACAAAAGCAAACAAGTTTTTAGAAAAGGAGAAACCGATCATTGAAGCATAGATGCTGTTAGAAAACAGCTGAAAGATGGTGAGAACACAACAAACTGACTAGTGTAGCAGAGGTGGTTTGGACAGTCTCACAGTCACGGTCTCACCCACAATCTCATGTCGGGGTTGGAGGTATGAAGTCTGAGACTAAACATGAATATCCTAACAACATTACCTTGGTGTAACGGTAATGTTTCTGCCTGACAAGCAAATAACAAAGGTTCAGGGCACTCTATGCCACATAGTATAGTGCTTCAGACCAACACCACATATAAAGAGCACCATAAAGTGTCATTTGGGATTTGCCCCCTGTTACGTGCGGCTTCTTTGAGCCCCTAGCATCTGCTTGCTGTTAAGCGCGTGGTCTAGTTAACCTGTGCCAGGCAACTGGCTTAGAGCCAAGATGGAGTACAGACGGGCGCCAGTTGGCATGAGTACCAGGCTTATTCCTCTCAAAACCCATCCACATGTAGACTGTTCCCTTATTGAAAAATAACTATCTGATGAGACTGACTGATCAATCTAAGAGAGGTGATTTTCAGGTACAGAATGATGACTTAAAGAAGAAGGGTCATCTGACTGTCAGGTTTCAGATTAGACCATAGTTTGATTTGTGCTATAAATTCAATCAGGTTTGGTCTCTGCTGTTTAGCTTCTGTTATCGAGGATAAAGAGTCAATTGCTTCTTTTAATCTGTGGTGCCCATCAGTTCAGTACAGTGTACAGTCACCTGCATCGTTATCCTACTTCATTAGTGCTGTTCTATGTGGCTCTAAAGACAAGCGCCGCATTTCCCAGATTCGTTAAGAAGTTCTTAACGCTAAGAGCTTCTTAGGAGCGCTCTGAGAACACTCTAGAACGCTCCTAAGAAGCTCTTAGCGTTGAGAGCTTCTTAACGAATCTGGGAAACGCGGCCAAGGTCAATGGACACGTAACAAACAGGAATGGTAACAGCCTTTTGGGGTAAGTCAGGAATGTGGAGGTTTACTCACTTTGGACTGTGTGGGAGAGATTATGGGGTTGCAAATGAGACAGTCAGTTCACTCAACTCACTAAAGATGGTTCAGCGGGTGAGAGACCCTTCTAAAGAACCATCATAACCTCTTTTGTGGTATAACCTTTCATCGGTCAGGTGGTTTTAACTTGCTGGATTAAACCAAGGTTGAAAAGTAAACCGAAAACATTGCTTCTCCAGGTAAAGAATCCTGAGAATCAGCCTGCTGATACTGATCATGTTAATATAGCAGTCTGTACCTTTGTGTTGTTTGCAGTCAGGTGGTGCCATATGGAGTGGGCTCCTTCCCAGTTCGAATGAAGAGAGAGTTGCAGGGCCGATGTTTCTGTACGGACAGACAAGACACAACGTGTCTCCGTTTCTGCTCTGCTCAGAGCACACACATAGGGTAAGTTCTCCCCTGATGCTGTGGTCCACAAATGCAAAAAGCGAATCTCAACCATTGACCTTCTGACCGCATCCTTTGAAAACTCCAATCCAAAAAGCATCTTTAAATCATATCAACTGCCCGATGATGAATAGGACAATAAAACAATTTCTATTCATTTTCACAGGGGTGAAAATACATCAATCAAAAGGAAATTTCCCACCAGGTTCAAGCAAAAGCTCAAGGCCAAGAACACAGACTCTCATCTCACATGAGAGGTGAAGAAAAGAGAAGGAGCATACTGGTATTGACGGTGACTTCTGCAAGAATGGGGAGGTCTTTAGCAATGAGCTAATTAGCAGTTGCTACAGACACATGTAACATACACTGAGTTGGTTTTGAGTGGTTTCAGGACCAGAGGCCTCATTCATAACAACCAGTACATTTCTCACTATATTGTGTTGTCACGATCCTACGTATGCAACACAAGTTGTGATTTAAAGCCTGTAGCCTAACTTTGCATGGGTCAATAGCTTGTGTGTAGTTTCATGTCATACAGTACATGCCAACTTGTGCATAGAATGTTTTATAAATGAGGCCCCTGGACATCAAAACTGTAGAGATTAGTACCAACATTATATGTTTTTAGTCTGAGGTATAAGGCATAATGTTGGAGCTTTATTATAGTTTAGCTGAGCTGACACCTTTGATTTTTTAGTTCAAATGTGAAAGACCTATGTACCTTAGTGTATAGACAATTTCCAAAACAATTTTGTGTCAACAATGAAGAATGTTAGAATGAAGACATGTATGGAGTCATAAGGGCATTTTTAACACTTTAGGACTTGTAAATAGCAAGACACATTCACACAATGGTATGAATAAAGGTATTGCCATTTTAGCTAATACTATAATTAAGGTTTTTCACTGTTGGCATTTTCTTTATTTCAAACCAGTTTAGTGTCATAACGTCTTAGGTATTGGCAGTTTACCAATAACATACAGATGTATAAAGTGCATACATGAAATTGTATATGCTGATTTGGGTGCCAGCCTGAAAGAGTAATTAAACACCCCAATTCCTGAGCCTGCCTTAAAATATATTTTAAAAAATGCTTTCCAAAGAACACCACCTCATTGTGATAGTGAAACACCACATCATTGTGATAGTGAAACACCACCTCATTGTGATAGTGAAACACCCCCTCATTGTGATAGTGAAACACCACCTCATTGTGATAGTGAAACACCCCCTGATTGTGATAGTGAAACTGCATCAAAAAAGCTGGGGAGGTGCACCTTCCTGTGGAATCAAGACCAGAGGATAGGATGAGTATTAAACATAAGGTTTTGACTCAAGTGTTTTCGTTGTTTAGTTACTCTTTGGATTACATGTGTGTCCATAAATAAGATGTATATTTATTTTGTCATGAAGATTATTTTGTAGCTTGACATATTCAAATCTACATCTAACAATGTGACGTTATGTTTTTTTTTACATTTTATTTACTCAAATAAAGTCTGGGTTGAAAATATAAAATCTCTATAATATCATTCGCCCAGCAAAAGTCTGTCATCTGTATTTAATTCTAAAATGCATTCCACATATATTAAAAAGCTTATTCATCTGTGACATTTCTGGACAGGAGTTATTACTTCCTGACAGAACCCAAGTCACCTATATATATGTTTTCATTATCTACTTTTGTTTAAATACAGGCATTATGAAACCTATGACAGATATAAAAAAAAATGATATCTCAATATCGTCAAAGTGTTGATCTCGATATGTTTGCTTTGCATTTAAATAATACAAAAAACATGATTTTATTTTGCCCCCATTAGAAAACAAAAACAATTTAGATAGAACAGCTATTGTTACAAAGTACAAAATGTGTAGTGCAAATTTAGTGTATTTAACCTCTGCTCAACGGCTCCCTCAAAAGCACTGCTGGACATCTCTACCCATGTACCTACTTCTGTTCTGGGGAAAAGGACAGGGGTTTTATACAGTATGGTAGATTTTCATCCCTCTACACAACCTTATAACGCATTAATTTGCATAGTTAACCACTCCGTGTAGTATGTAAGGTTTATAGTTATAGTGTTCAATGTGGGTATTTTGACCAACTTTTTGCACATAAATTCCATTTAACAAAGAGATGCTCTACCTTGCTCTTTGGAAAGATTAACATTGAACAAGTTGTTCTGGGGATGTTCCCATGCATATTATGCTCACTAGTGGATCCACACAGACATCTTGATCTTCACTCAATTCCAAGTGATAGTGACTGTTGACCTGGCAACAAGAAGAGAGGATCCGAATCAAAGGAGAAAGAAGGAAAGATGGACGCATAAACATACGGAAAAAAACCAAGTCTGTAGTCCAGCATTGAGCCTCCACTGTTCCTGTCCAGACCAGGCATCTGGGCCTGGTTGAGGTCCTTGAAGCTCCTCCAGAGGTGCCCTCTCCCCCACCATGCCAACCTAAAGACCTGGCTGTACTTATCGGTTGGGAGGGGGGGGATTTATTGTAAACCCCCAGCAACCTAAAATCTGTTGCAGATCCAAGGTAATAGAAAACAAATCATCATAATCCCCTAGGACCAGATTTATAGGCTAAACCAATGGAGTGCTGCAACAACAGATTCTTGTTCTAGACTGTTAAACAGATTGTGTGTACTGCCAAAGAAATGCCAGATATGAATGATGGTCTGTAGATAAAAAAAACAGTTTTACACACTTTTCTTTCCAACATGCAACGTGCAAATTCATATCTAAGAGAAACCATCCTCAGTGCCAGAAGAGGATCAAGAGACCCATGACCAAGACTGTTGACTGAGTGTGCAAGATTCACATTACATTACATTTACATTTAGTAAGCTTTTATCCAAAGCGACTTACAAGAGAAAGCTTTACAAAAAGTGCATAGGTCAAACATAAACAACGAAAACATTGCGGGTAGTCAAAACGTGAAGCATACATTGTGAAAAGCAAATAAGTGTCAATGGGTAGAACCATAAGAGCATGTAGTTAAACAAATTTAAATTAAACATCATGATCCTCGAAGGTGCTAGAGTGTACCTGGAGGAAAGCAATCAACAAAAATATAATTCACAGCGAGTACAAGTAGTTAAATCAGTTAGAACTAAAAAGCAAGTGCAGCAAGTCCCTCAATAAGTGTCATTGTGTTCCTGGAGGAACATCTGATCCAACAAATCTTTCTTAAGTACCGTTGTACTCCCGGAACAAGTGCGTCTTTAGCCTTTTCTTGAAGGTGGTCTGCATGTGCTCACGGCCAGACTGTGCCAAACCCTACAATCCTGTTCCTTCCCTTATAACCCCAAATCTTTCATCCCTAACCCTGTAACCCTATCCTTGCAACCCTAACCATACAACCATTATCATAGAACCCTACAATCCTATCTCTTCCCAAATAACCCTAACTGAATAACGATGACCCACCTACTCACGCAAAACAGAGCTACTGGCTTCTGTTTGTTCCACCATCCAGGTCACACAGAACAACATTCTCACAGTCAGTCGAGCCAGTGACACGATATGTCTGGCTTGTGTCTGTCCGGTCTGTCACTGTGTAATTACCCTCGTCTCTATGAAAGTGGTTGCATCCTGACCTGCTTTGATGCTGTGTGGACTCACCCTCGCAGCAGAAACTACCACATCAGAACCACTTCTTTCTCAGAACAGAGCCCAGAGCTGGGAACCCACCCAGACACATACGCACAACAAACAACCCTGCTAACAGAAGTTTAGTCATGAAGAATGCATCCCAGGTTATTGTTGTGAACCCCGTCATTGCTTTGGCCTGTCTTCCTCTCGCTTTCTTCCTCCCCCCCCTGTCCTTCCACGCCGGACTCCGTCCTGTGTAGTGTTGAGGACAAAGCAGAGCAGGGTGACAAAGCAGTCTGGCTCTACAGAGAGAGACGGCTCAGCTGGGGCATCAAACGCTTGCCTGATTACTATGGCTCACATTAACGGCACAGCTAAGTGTTTCCACAGCTTGAGGAAGCTATTTTAAAATCCCATACTTCTCACTGCCCTGACTGTTGTCTTAGGTGAACAGGGACAACAGGAAGTGATCTCATTCTTTTTGGTTGCCACTAATGGGTGGGTTAGCGGTTTACCAGAGAGAGAGAACCCCCTTCTACCCGTTAACCCCAACCCCCCCCCTCGACCCCCATTCCTTTGCTCTCTCTCCATACCTACGCTTTTATGCATCCCGAGGAACGTTGTCGGTTTACCTCACAGGAAGGGTTATGCCGGAAACCTCTGGAAGGAATTTATGAGGCTTTTCATTTACTCAGAGATGGGCAGAATAAAAACACACACACACACACACACCTTATACCCAGTAGTGAGGTGGTCTGACTGCACTGCAGTCTAACTCAGGGCTCTAGGAGACATCCTCTTAGGCTTGAGGAAATTGTGAGAATGCATCTAGATCAGTGTCACTCATTGGGCGGCTCGCAAGCCTCATGCGGCCAAGCTTTAATTTGTGGCTCGCATGGCAGTAAAAAATATGGTCATTTGACCTAACATGAAAATAGGCGGGGCAGCCAGAAATCTGTCCCAATGGCTCTCTATGAACAAACCTCTACTATGCAACTGTAGCCGGTGTGTAAAGGTGAAACTCTCTCCTCCTCAAGTATGTGGCAGGCCACCCGCATCTAGGAATTGCTAGCTTTTCTTTGGCGTAGTTGGTAGTGGTGGCGCTTGGGAAGCCAGAGGTGGCTGGATCGACTCCCGGTCGGAGCTAGAGCGCCTCTGACGGAAATTGCAGGATCACATCTGTTACACTGGTGCCATGACCCGGATCTGCCGGAGTGAGTTTGAGGGGTGAATGTAGCTGGTGTGTAAAGGTGAAACTCACTCCTCCTCAAGTATGTGACAGGCCACCCGCATCTACGAATTGATAGCTTGTCTTTGGCGTAGTTGGTAGTGGTGGCGCTAGGGAAGCCAGAGGGTGCTGGATCGACTGCCGGTCGGAGCGACAGTGCCTCTGACGGAATTTGCAAGACCACGTCTGTTACACAACAACCTCAAATCGACAGGAAGATGACGGAGACGGGTCTCCTATTGACTTTGTCCTATCATTGTGGCTCTCGTTAAAAAATGGTGAAGACCATTGATCTAGATGGAAAAAGGGATATAGGCAGTCGTGTAGTAGAAGGTTTATGGCAGAATACAAGGTACTGTTAAAAAAACTAGGCTACAAGCCTCCAAGAACCGCATCAGGCTTGGCTCTGCTACCAGCCTCCACCAAACTGCATCAGGCTTGGCTTTGCTACCAGCCTCCACCAAACTGCATCAGGCATGGCTTTGCTACCAGCCTCCACCAAACTGCATCAGGCTTGGCTCTGCTACCAGCCTCCACCAAACTGCATCAGGCTTGGCTTTGCTACCAGCCTCCACCAAACTGCATCAGGCTTGGCTTTGCTACCAGCCTCCACCAAACTGCATCAGGCTTGGCTTTGCTACCAGCCTCCACCAAACTGCATCAGGCTTGGCTTTGCTACCAGCCTCCACCAAACTGCATCAGGCTTGGCTTTGCTACCAGCCTCCACCAAACTGCATCAGGCATGGCTTTGCTTTGATAATGGTACATTATTATGGACAATCTGATATCTTTAACATCCATTGGTGATGCCAACACATTTTTTACGTTAATATTTCCAAAAACCTTCAGGGGAAGGAAACTACTGAAACTACTGAAGCTGCAACTCTCATTTTGAAACATCTATGACTGACCTGCAACACTCGATATGATCACATCCAATAGATCAGTTACTAAACATGATCCCCATTCTGCTAACTGGCTGTATGACACGTTTTTTAAGAGATTATATAAAACCTAGAACCGGATCTTTGCTATGCGCACACAGAAATACATTTATTAAATGTCGACATGTGAACAAAATATTCGATCTGGACACAGGGGCCTATAGGCCCACGCCCAGAATCATCATAGGTATCATAGGTATCATAGGATCCCAGTTCCCTATGTAAAGACATTAAGTATTTGGTTTGAGTGTCCATGACAACACCATATAAAACATATCTTCAGATGTAGGAGAGAATCATTCTAAGCCCTTATCAAGGTACTGATCTCCATGAAAATATGTTCACCAAACAGTGGTTCAATCAATACTAAGATTATGGAGTTTAACTCCAATACAATATAATCAGTAACTTTGAATGCAAGATGATAATTTATTATATTATTTATCGAAGTAGTAAAATAATCCAGTGATGAATTACAAGACCATTTATAAAGGCAGTTGCAGTGAAATAGAACTACAATTGGAGAGTGCACAGGAGTCAAATAAGCAGAATGTCAAATGAGTTACAGTGGCCCGTACTCATTTACAACCTAGAGACCATAGCAATCGTGGGACCCTCCTGTGACAGAAACATGTGTGTGATTTTTTCTTTCTTTTCACAAACACCTTGTTCAGGTCCTTTTCCGCTTCCATTACTGTGACCACACCCCTTTGAGGGCGTGGGTCAGGCAGTGTGAAGAGGGCTATTGAGTTCATTTGGACAAAACAGAATATTCTGCCATGTCAGCATAAGGAAGAGAAAGTCTGGGAATCCCATGGGCCAGTGAATTGGGTACCCCCTCATTCAGCCTTACACAAGCATAATAAAACACATTAGTTACTGTACGTCACATATATTCCAAAGGGTACATATCTGCTCCTTGCAAATACAGTACTCTACAGGGTCTGACTGGACGTCGGGAGAGTCGGAAGATTTCCTGAACGGCCGGTCAAACGGCCGCGGCATAATGCCAAAATATATATATATACAGTACCAGTCAAAAGTTTAGACACATTTTCCCATTCACACAAATGTGTCCAAACTTTCGACTGTTACTGTATATAGTAATAATACATGGCCGTAACCCACGGTCATAACCCACGGTCGTAACACAGCTTGATATACGGACTGTAACAGTGACTAAGCAAGAATGGGGAATATTGTAGTACATGGTCTGGACTGGGACTGAAAAACGGCCCGGGACTTTGAAACGCAGACCGGCCCAGCTAGAATTTCCCATTCTATCTTATATTCCATATATCAAGCTGTGTTACTATGTTCACAAAGTCTGCTGTTTTGTTTGTTCTTCATAGAAACAGTCAAATTTAGTATGTGTTCAATGTGCTTGGGGACTCTGGGGAAGTCTTTGCATCTACTAGATCAAAAATGGTCTGTTGTTCATTTCATTCGAGTTTGTTTTCCATATATACATAATACAATCACGTAATCTAGGCCAAACCAATGGAATTGTCGTAGTGGTTTGGTTTGTCAGTGTTGCTCATACTGGCCATAAATCATGACAGGCACAGTGAGTCAAACAAACTTATGTTCCTGCTAGTAAATGTAGCTCTCCCCTATCAGTAGAATCCGCTCCCAAATGTCCTGGTGTGGTGTGTGTGGACCAGGAAATAATAGTTCTTCAGGGACATTGTCATCGTGAAAATAGAAAAGACTTTTCAAGCGTGACAACTGTGGGAACTGAGAGTTCTGTGGTGGACACAGTGATCATGTAATCTGTGTTTTCTTTCATAGCCCAGTGATCATGTAACCTCTGCGGGCCCGTGTGATCAGTTATTAGCGAGTTGCAATTGCCCTTGCCCTTGTCGTAGGTTTGGTTGAAACCCTGTTTAATTTCATCAAATAAAACCCAGGTTTTTAGTGTGAGGTATTTTTAGAAACACGAGTGTAGAATTCAGGGATGGGTGGGGGTGAGAAGTCTGACATTTGACCCTGAACAGATAAGCTCCTCTTATTTCCATACTGCGGCTGTATCCCCCCCGCCCGGCCTGTGACAGGAGGTGTATGAGGACGAGATCATCTCATTGTTGAGTGGATAATAGTTTCTGGCATTCTCAAGCAGAGCTATAAAGTATCCACCGAAACCCCACTGTGTGGTCAGGGACTAGTTTATGGAGATATAGAGATAAGAACAGACAGGGGAAGAGACAGATAGACAGGCAGGCAGACAGACATTGGAAAAGCAGACAGACAGGCAGGCAGGTAGAGACAGGGGCAAAACAGATAGAGAACTAGACAAACAGGGGAAAGACAGATAGAAAGGCAAGAAGGCAGACAGACAAGTTCAACATTTGTGTTGGCTCGCATGATGCTTCGTTACAGTATTTAGATGTTTAGTGCACCTTAATTCTTCATTAAAGTTGAATGAACTGGCACCCTCAGGGGAAGAGTACACCAACAAAACTTGACCCAAGTGATTTATTTCAATTTCGGTACTTTAATTCCCTTTATCAGTGAGACAGTATTCATCAGAGCTGTTGAGTCACAAACAAAGACAGCCTAAGGAAATCACATATTACTGGCATAATGTCTGTGGAACATCACATGGCAGGCTCTCGGAAAGGAGTTTTACAGTTAAATATACCCCAACCATCAACATCACGCCCTTGGTATACAATGGGTTAAACCATTCTCATACATGTAGCTGGGTGCCAAAGATAAATGCTTGAATGAAGCAGGAAATGTACACATTAGGTATAGGCTTTCGGGAATCGTCTAGGCTTGGCAGCATACACATTCACATGGATAGAGATGTACTGCAACTATTAAATAAGAACAACTGACCGTTGCCCTTGTGTAAACACACAAAGTCTAAGTCACACAGTAGGTTGATTTTAGGTCATGACCGTGTTCTTTATTGGTTGATTGTTCCCTAGAGGCGAGGGATGCAGACTGACTGATGTTTGAATGTGAGAGATCCATCACAATGTTGGATTTATCACTCGCTTTCCCCTCTCGGCTTCAACGGAACATTCCAGAAGCCAGAGGATCCGCCACATCAACTCACTTCTCCAGTTGAGCACTGTGCTACAACAGACGAGAGGTGTTGTTAAGCCTTGGTTTTCTCCTTGGCACTTGAGGTTCATCTCTATTTCCCCCCTTCTTTTTCTCTCTATCTTGGAAGAAAATCAGTAATGGGAGAATTTTCTAGACTCAACTAGACTCCAATTATGCTAGCCAGGTCAAGAGACGGGTCTTTGTAACTTAGCCAATCCTCCGTCTAATTCCTCTTTGTCTCTCTCTTCATCTGTCTCAAATAACAGCTGGCTTATACCAAGGGCTTTCTTCTATTCAGGGCTTGAGATAAAAACAAACAACCACAGGGGTTTGGCCTATCTAACTGCCCTATCCAGGGGTAAGATCTCATCATCAGTCCCCAGCCAGGGGTAAGAAGCCTCTGAACTGCCCTACCCAGGGGTTGAGACAGGATCAGGACTGGGGGGCTGGGTCAGTTGAACTACTACTAAAGGGGGTAGACGACCAGACAGAAACTGTACAACAGGAAAGTAATAAATATAAAGACATGGTAAAACAAGAGGATTGTTCTATTGCTTTGAAAAACACACACACACACACGAAAGGACACGAACGGCAGAGTTCAAAGTGCTCCTTAACCCTTTGGTTCTGGTCTTCCACATTCTCTAGACTGAACACTCCTATCGGAATATACCTCACTGCCATGTTAATAAGTGACATTGTGGTTCATGAACACATGACAGATATTGTTGCTTCAGATTCACTTTCATTCTAGCCACCTTTTTTTTTCAACCAGTGTGTAGTGGGTTGTGTTTGTTTGTTTTCACCAGGGAATGCTACATTTCTCCTTTTTGGATCTGTGTTTTGGGAGATGGGTACAGCACATTTGGTCGTCTCTGAGCACGCGTGGAGGAGAGGGCTCGGTGACACGTCTGCCAGCGAGCGGCACTGTGTGACGACTGACGGATCAGAACCCCGGCTCGGTAGGCTAGCGCAGCCAGGCACAAGACACAGATTCGGACCGTGATGGTCGCGCTTGCAATGATTTGGCGAATTCTACGCACGGCGAATGTATCGCAGGACGGTCGTCGTGGTCAGGGTGACCTAATTGTGGATTGTGGAACGGCGCCTTCACATCTCTTTCTGCCTGGAATTCAGTAGTAGAGCTTCAGAAGACGGGTTTAGAAACATACACGGTGTATATACTCTCGACATCGATAATAAGCGGATCAAGATACAGTGAGTGTTTTTATGTCTGCGAGATCTCTGTGTGCTAAGCTGAAGAAACATCTTCGAAGCTAATAAAACTATATAAAAAAAACTGGATTCACAAAAAAAGGTGTCGAAGCCAGTGCTACATCTACTGTTCACACTGCCTCAGCTGAACAGAAAGCCCGTTCTTTCCTCTTTGACCCTTTGCATTGTGTATTTGCTTCCATAGCCTGGCCTACTTCTAGCAGAGCAGTGGTTGGGCGGTCAGCACCTCGGTCACTCAGGAGAGACACGAGAACGAAGCGTTTATGTTCGTGTGCAGGCGGAGAGGCTCTACAGAGACCTGTGTGACGGACGTGCGCTTGACCAACCCTAGGGCACAGCCAAAGCCATTAGAGAGGGCATATTAGACACACCATCATTTTGTACACAACACGCACAAACACACAGTCAGTTTAAGGTTGACATCACAGTATGTAAAAATTCCATCATTTCCCCCCCCCTCTACAGACCTATACAACCCCTCCACACACACACAACCCCCACCCCTTCACCCACCCCTTCTCTCGCCTTCTTCCACACACCCCCTAAACCCCCCCCACCCCCTCCCGCCACCCTCTATTGCTCCTCCGCTGTCTCTCTGACAGATCGGCTGACTAGAAGGGATGTTGTTATACAGTGGAACCATGACTTCCCCCGACGCCCTGTCGCCCTGTCGCCCCAGGCAACCCTACAGGCTGCTCAAGGCTCTCCTGGGGCAGGGGCGGGGCCTAGAACTTGGTGCTGTGGCTGAAGCTGTCAGACAGGATGATGTTCTTGTAGAAGTTGTCGGAGCGCACAGAGCAGTAACCTTTGACTTTGTCGATGACCTGGTGCACGGGCAAAATGGAGGAGGAGGAAGACGAGGAGGAGGAAGGCTCCACCTCTGAGGAGGAAGAGCAGGAGGAGACACACTTAGGGCTTGTCTGATTGGAGTAGCCTTTACCTGACCAATAGGAAGAGAGACACACACTGTCAATCACTTGCTCTTTTAGACAGACGCAAATATAACAGTTTCTCAAACTTGTGTAATAACACTGCTGTTGTTATAAAATGGTTTCTACATTGTTACGACATAATTGCAAAGTTAACAGTTTTGTTACTAGAGAGATCTCAGTTGTGTGTAATGCGACCAAGTTAGGTGAATTGTAGTCAAAATTGTAATATAATAAATACATTAAACATTTAATTTAACTCTTGAACTTACAAGGCACACACATAAATGACCAGTGGAAAAATACAATCATATACACGATATGTATAATTCATGTACACACAAGTAATGGCTTTAATGTGTGGTATCCATTTTAAACTGTAACCATGTTATGCTTGTACAAAGTGTGTCGTAGCAGCTATGCCTACCCCTTTTTGTTTACATTTCTTTGGTCAGCAAATATGTTAGGTTATGTTTGGACCAATGTTACTGTTTAAAACCGAAAGGCAATATTTTCTCAGCGAGTGTTCGCATGCATCTGCACATTCTGCTGGGAACTCATTCCTATACACACACTCACATGTTCACACACCCTCAGACGGTATGCAGTACTCAGAACTTTGTATGCTCAAC
Organism: Mallotus villosus; assembly: GCA_903064625.1. Taxonomy (NCBI): domain Eukaryota; kingdom Metazoa; phylum Chordata; class Actinopteri; order Osmeriformes; family Salangidae; genus Mallotus; species Mallotus villosus. Next base: position 139,697 of record CAEFZP010005777.1, on the reverse strand, counting down.
TGATATCGCTACATTCAGTCCTCTTTGTCTAAACCCTGGATGTTGAGGCTATAGCCAGGTGATAGACTGTGCCGGGCAGATAGCTAGCTACGGTACACTCCTCGAGACGCTTGTCTCCTTGAGAGAACATTCTAGACTCAGCAAGATACTGTATGTCTTTCCTGCAGAGGACCAGTAACTCACAGTCCTTTTACAGATATCAAGCAGATATTTAAACCCATGTATAACCAAAGACTATGACTCATTCCTTTCTCCATGGGTCCCCATTAGCTCCAAAGAGGTTCAGAATAAATCATACCAAAAGGTATCATCACTATCAAAGCACCCCCAAGGTCCAAGAGTGCACTGGTAAGACAGATAACATCACTGGAGGTCATCGCTGAATAACTCACCTCCATCATGGTGGAGGTATCTCAGAGTTCACATATAAGACTCTGATTAAAGCTGTGATTTTTCACGTGTAGGCAGGTCTAATGGTCTACATACTAAATGTAATGTAAATGTAATGTAATATGGTCAGGCTTTAACAGGTCTACATACTAAATGTAATGTAAATGTAATGTAATATGATCAGGCTTTAACAGCGGGACCCTTTCCGATTCTAAACGTGGAACACATACCACACACCATCCTCTGCTCGTGCAACTCGATATGCTTTATTGGCTTGTGTCTATTGAATGATGTGGGCCAGGAACGAGCACACACACACACAAAACGCAGACACACACACACAGACTAGACAATAGTGGAGAATTGCAAGCTGTGAATTTCAATCGTGTGTGTCTGTGCCAGGCTACCAGAGTGATGCTAAAGCAGTAGTAAAGGAAATGAACTCTTCTGGTGCCAGCAATATTAGTGTGGTAGGAGCAGTGACAATGTCCACACCAGGCAAACTGGCTGCTCTACCAAGCTCTCTCATTTGGCCAGCTCTGTCAACAACCGAACTCGTATCGCTACTTACTCATTCAGTGTTCTATTTACACTGGGACTAGGGTCAAGGAAATCTGTTATGAACATTGTAAAAATGAGAGACCGAGGCAGAGCAGAATATTTTGCCTGTAAAATGTCACATAAAACTGGATTCAATCTTACTGTGAGAACATGGTGTTTGTAACCCACCACCAAGCATGCCAGGGTCATCCTTAACATGTTAATTTCCACTCCGTAAAATGGTTATTTCCATTATAGTCCAAATGATTTGACAAGTCATGTTAGGTTGAGATGGATATGGATATGTTCACGGGAAGTTAGGTTGAATCCAGACTTGTGTGACCTCACAGGGGTGATGGGCCAATTATAACACATATCACACGCAGTGATGCATTCTGATTGGCTCTGATGCAGTTTACCTCCACTGGCCTCTCCTCCTGCTATTGGTCGGAACTCTCTACACACCACAAACATAAATACACATACAGCATATCAGATAGGTCGATATGACAGCACGCTTCACCTTCTGACACCAGGTGGTGTGTGTGTGCGTGTGTGTGTGTGAAACCAGTGTGGTTTTTGTGTACCTGTGTTGCTGTTGCGTTTCGTGAAGGGGTTGAGTGTAGCTTTGGCCTTGGAGGTCCAGTTGGCAGTGCTGGATCCAAAAGAGCTGGAGGACAGAGATTTGCCCAGGTTGTCTGAGCTCACCTTCTTAGTGTTGTTCGTGGCTGTCTTACTCCAGTCTGCAGAAGAGGAGAACACAAACACGCACGTACAAAAAGAGGAGTTACTTTTGCTTGACTGTTGCTCGGCTGTTTTGTTAGCCTGTCGGCCCGTATGTGTCTGTCAGTCCATCCATTGTCCATCTGTCACTTGACGAGCCTGCATGCCTCTGTCGGTCTGTCTGTCTGTCTGTCTGTCTGTCTGTCTGTCTGTCTGTCTGTCTGTCTGTCTGTCTGTCTGTCTGTCTGTCTGTCTGTCTGTCTGTCTGTCTGTCTGTCTGTCTGTCTGTCTGTCACCTGAGTTGTCTGCCAGTCTGAAGCGTCCGCAGCATAAGTATCTCCTCCACTGCTTCTGTACATTCTCCTTCAGCGCACAGTGGAACACGAAGATGAACAGACCTGAAGAACAGAGAGAGAGAGAGAGAGACAGAGAGAGGCATTGAGAGCATAGAGAAATAAAGGATGAAGAGAAGGTGACGTTGAGTTCTTTTTTGTTCTTGGTCTGACACTGTCCCACGTTGACCTCTAGTGGAAAAAGACAGCGGCGCCATCGAGGAGAGCCCAAGGTCTGAGCCTGAGCCCCAAACGACCACCGAACCACGCACCAAAGACACAGGGTGTGCGTCCCGCGCGTGCGTTACCTTGCAGGGAGTTGAAGATGGTGAACAGGTACATGAAGGCCAGGTTGACGGGGCCCCAGGCGAAGAAGGCGAAGCCCCAGGTCATGCCCAGCAGGAAGGTGAGACTGACCACACTCCGCAGGTTCCGCAGCACCTCCTCGCGCAGCGTCCGGTTGCTGCGCTTGCCGTTGCGCCCGCAGATCTGAATCATGACCACGATGAACATGGCCACGTTCATCAGGAACACCAGCGAGAAGTAGCCCACGCACGTCACGTAGAACACCACGGGACTCTGGATCCAACAGCTGGCATGGACACAGGGGAGAGGGTACAAGGGTGGGTCTTTATCACTGTACTGGCAGGGACAGACAGGCGAGGGTCACTATATTGTTTCTAGATCGGATCGTTGGTAGAGACAGAGAGGAGAGGGGTCAGTAAATCGTTTTTAGATCAGATTGTTGGTAGAGACAGAGAGGAGAGGGTCAGTAAATCGTTTTTAGATCAGATTGTTGGTAGAGACAGAGAGGGTCATTATATTGTTTCTAGATCGGATCGTTGGTAGAGACAGAGAGGAGAGGGTCAGTAAATCGTTTTTAGATCAGATTGTTGGCGCGGAGACAGAAAAGAGAGGATCAGTTGCCTTCTATAAATCCATGACAGGACTGCATGCCTGAACAGAAGATCGATGACTCATCATAAACTAACTCACAACTCTGAGGATCCCTGTCCGGTGTCTCCGCTCCCGTACTCCTGCTTCCCGTAGGACGTCCTGTCCACCGCCACCACCATGGCCACTATGGCTGCAGGCAGACCTGTGTCACACACAGGAGAGACCCCTTCTGGTCATCTACTGCTACTACAGGGGGGAACCTAGTTAATCTCTATTTCTGATTTGGCAAACAGAGAAATTAAGCAATCTTTGGGAGAAATCAATGGTTAGGATTAACAAACCAGTTTTTGGTTCTACATGTGTCTGCTGCTCTAAAGGCCTGTGCTAATTAGCAGAGCAATTATTTGAATTAGCCGGTTTAGTGCTGTAGTGGTAGTACTGTCTACTTCCTGAACCTGACCTTTTACACCTCTTACATTGACCAATAAGGTAGGCCCCTTACCCCATCCTACGATGCAGAACTTGAGGATGTATCTACGTATGTAGGTGTTGAACACCTTCACCAGAGCAATGTACATGTGGATGGACTCCAGACCCATCCAGGTGAACGAGCTTAACAGGAAGTAGTGCAGGAAGACCGCCACGGCCACGCACAGCCCATGCATGTTTAAGGAGGCCAGCCAGCCGTCCAATAGGAACAGCATGTTGAGGAAGAGGAGGGACGTGCTAAGGTTCATCAGGATCTTGGAGGGGTAGTCGCGACGTAACTTCCTGTTGAGGAAAGGAAGAGGTGATGGGCTGAGTGGATCCTGGGATCGGTTGCAGCTCCGGAATTTCGTTATAGTGTTTCTGCTGGTTGTTAAGATGATCTATCTGTTTTAACTGTTAATTAGCAAGATCTATTGGGATTGTCAGGTCATTATCAGTATCTACCTGTTTCTAGTGTTCATTATGGAGAGGAATGTTTCTACTGGTCATAATGGAGATGTATCTGTTTCTACTGTTCATTATGGAGATCTATTTCTTTCTACTGGTCATTGTCTGTTTTTACTGGTCATTAATGATATGTTTCTGTTTCTACTGGTCATTATGGAGATCTATTAGTTTCTACTGGTCATTATCTGTTTCTACTAGTCATTGAGGAGATCTATTGGTTTCTACTGGTCGTTATCTGTTCCTACTAGTCATTATGGAGATCTTTTGGTTTCTACTGGTCATTATGGAGATCTATTAGTTTCTACTGGTCATTATCTGTTTCTACTAGTCATTGAGGAGATCTATTGGTTTCTACTGGTCGTTATCTGTTCCTACTAGTCATTATGGAGATCTTTTGGTTTCTACTGGTCATTATGGAGATCTATTAGTTTCTACTGGTCATTATCTGTTTCTACTAGTCATTGAGGAGATCTATTGGTTTCTACTTGTCATTATGGAGATCTATTGGTTTCTACTGGTCATTATGGAGATCTATTGGTTTCTACTGGTCAATATATGTTTCTACTAGTCATTGAAGAGATTTATTGGTTTCTACTGGTCGTTATCTGTTCCTACTAGTCATTATGGAGATCTTTTGGTTTCTACTGGTCATTATGGAGATCTATTGGTTTCTTTTGGTCAATATATGTTTCTACTAGTCATTGAAGAGATCTATTGGTTTCTACTAGTAATTGAGGAGATCTATTGGTTTCTACTGGTCAATATATGTTTCTACGAGTCATTGAACAGATCTATTGGTTTCTACTAGTCATTGAGGAGATCTATTGGTTTCTACTGGTCAATATATGTTTCTATTAGTCATTGAGGAGATTTATTGGTTTCTACTCGTCATTATGGAGATCTGTCGCTTTCTACTAGTCAGGGGCAGAAAACTCACTCGAAGGCGATATACGTGAGCAGCGTGGCAGCAGAGAAGATGGCGGAGATGCCACAGCCGATGTAGGTGATGAAGGTCAGAATCTTGGTGTTCTTCTCGTCTATTAGGGCAGCTGCTCCAGAGATATCCTACACACACCCACATACGTTTATGTTTAGTCCACGAAAAATTGGGTGTTTGGAGGTCTGATGTTTCCATGCAGTAGGAGTAGGTCTTACCATGAGGATACCAAAGTGTGTGAGGTGGTCACAGAGGCAGACGGTCTTGTTGCCATTGGAGTCAGGACCGACGCGGCACCCCTCACTGTTCCAGCCCACCCAGCGCCATCTAGTGGGAACACACAGTAACATCTCACATGTAATGGTACAAGCAAAACCATCAAACTACATTGGCCGTTTCATCGTAAAATATATAGACAATGAGGCTTGAAAAGATCAAACTCACCTTTCATGGTGAAATCCCAAAACATGCAAACAGGATTTGGGGAATGCTGAAAGGCACACACACACACACACACACACACACACACGCACACACACAACACACACAACACAATCTATTAATTTCTAAATTCAGAGGCAGACAGACCCTGTAGCACTTAGTCTGTGTCTATTTAGTCTGCCAAACAGCCACTTGTCTTTCAGCTGCAATCAACTCCCCAGCTGAGTCGAAACAAACAGAAGATTTCTCTCTTGGGGCATGGACAGCAATTGATGTTACCACAAAACAAAGCAGGAGAGATGCAAGGATTTTCAAGCAGAAGTGAACTGTGTGTGGAATAATTGTCAAACTTGTGTTGTGGTGCGCTATCCATAAAAGAGTGTGCGCTACATATATAGTACACTCCATCTTTCCATCAGAAGTGTACATATTCCACAAAGAGATCCTGTTCTGTAGATCTGTATCTGGTGATAGACCAGAGGCCTGTTCCATAAAGGCCACTCAAAAAAGCTTGACTTAAAGTCCCAAACTTGACTTTATTATCTTAACAAGTCAAGCGGGGCTAAAGCGGTTCTATAAAGGCCAATTTCAGCTCATGCAATCCTACTAATTCAAGTCAGATTTAAGTAGTCAAGCTAATTGCGCGTGCACCCTATTCTCAAGCAGCCGAGAGGTAGAACATGGATTATATTGATCCACCACGGCAAAAAGCAATGCACACGACCATGTGACTTCTTTCAGAAAGAACGTTCCCTTTAAGCAGCTTCCTCATCCGACACCCATAAAATGACACACCATAATTGACGTGATCGATAGGCTACGTAAGTCGAGGTCCTTTTTTATAGACCTTTACTTCATTGATTAAAAACAGACACCCTCTAAACACATTCAATTAAATTGACTTTTTGGACATAAATACCCTACTATTTATCAATACATTATCCAGTAGCCTAACCTTTTAACATGGTTTTTGTGTCAGGAAAATGAAGGATAGATGTAGAGCTATGGATTTAGATTTGTTTTGCGATTGTAGGCTCCTGTTAACAATGATGTGATAATTATACTGTGATCATTCAAAATTGAGATATAGGCCTATATGCCTGATGCCTAAACATTTGAAATCACAAACTACCATATAGCCATACGTTTAACTTAGGCTATGTAGTTTTGTATCATTCTGAAATCATTGTTTATCATTGTTTAATGCATTAGACTAAATGTTGTAGCCTATGTATTGTAAGTTGATTTTCTATAAATGTAGCCTACATATTGAGCTGAGGGAGAATGAGAAAATGAGAATGTCCGTGGTAAATCATCGTTTTCCCATTGGGTCAGCGAGTGTCTGGTTAAGCAACAACAAAGGCCAGTACAGAACCTGGTTGTTCAGGTGATAGACCAGGCCAGTACAGAACCTGACTGTTCAGGTGATAGACTAGGCCAGTACAGAACCTGGTTGTTCAGGTGATAGACCAGGCCAGTACAGAACCAGGTTGTTCAGGTGATAGACCAGGCCAGTACAGAACCTGGTTGTTCAGGTGATAGACCAGGCCAGTACAGAACCTGGTTGTTCAGGTGATAGACTAGGCCAGTGCATTACCTGGTAGTTGAGGTGGACAATCTCAATCTTCACAGGGTCCTTCAGATTTCTTATAGTGTAGTTGCCCACACTGCTGGCGACCACGTAGCTGTTGAGAGACAGACTATCCCCCTCGTTCTGAGGAGGGGAAACAAAATGACGAGTGTGAAAACACACTTGGGGACAGGAACAAGTTCCAACTTGGAATGATAGGCTTTCTTAACATGCCATGGTGGAGCAGTCATACAGATTGGCAAACAAAACATTTGGTAGCTCCAGATAGGGTATAGTTTGAGAATCCTTGCTGAATAACCCACATTATGAAGCTGTGCATTGAGAATGTGTTAAGTTTGAAGAAATGTTAAGAAGGCTTGAGAAGGAACAACCTAAACTTCAACCCACCTGGAACAGGCCAATCTTGCTGAAGAACATGAAGTTGATTCTGGAGATGTCTGAATCCGTCAGGGTCAGGTTGTTGAGCAGAGTGGCAGGGAGGATGACCTGAGCTAAAGGATTGAGTTGCTCGGACTCAAAGTCGATCTGGACAGAGAGAGAAGAGAGAGGAGAGTAAAAGGGGGGCTGGGGGGCTTGAAGCCACAATCTTCTTCACAGTGCTTCAGGAGCAAGATGATTCTGGCTTTGGTTTCGGAAAAGCACATCTTGAGATAATGTTTACACATTGAAGAGAAAATAAGTCATAATTGTCCCGTTATTAAAGTCTCAAGCCAGGTGTGATTTTCTCTGGATTAAAGCTGTCAAAGTTAAACCACTCTGGGCAACCTGGAGAGTTCATACAGCCTTAGCTCAGCACAGCTGGGAAAAGAATATTTTTATGCCAGAAATTGGTGCGCCCTGTTTGTTTTTCCCCGACTGCTTTAATATTTGAGATCTTTCAAACTGCCCCAACTTAAGTTCTTCAGTTATCCCTTGAAGATGATCCAAATATACTTGCTTTACATCATAAACCACTATGGACCCTTTTATCAAGTACTTCTGACGGCCCTGTCACATGCCCAGTATTCCCCTATAGTCCCCTGGTACTGAACCATGCCATCTGGAGGACAGCCCCCACCAAGCAGGCCTCCAGGGGGCCCTTGCCCTACAGAGGACCCCCTGCTGCCATGACACATTATGTCCATGAGAAAGGATCTGTAATTGGCTGTGATTAAAGCCAGGTTGGCACAATGTTGGCACATCCCTGTTCCGTACCAGGGGGCATGGTGAGAGAGAGGCACACGAGAACGACTCTGTTGAGACGACACGCGTGTCAGGCGAAGGGAGATGAGAAAGGTCGGTTTTTCTTGACGAATTTCTGGGAGAAACGGGCACGCCTTTATTTTTTCCATGACGGCCACGGGTTTTGTCAGTTTGCCGTCTCTTACGCAACTGTGAACGTGTGGACTCGGGTCAAGAGTCTGTGGTCACAGGCAGGTCCTGAGGTCCCCTGCATGTGCTTGGATGTGTTGACGGTTGAGAAAATAACGAGAGACTGAGGGAGGCTTGTACCAATATACAGCATGTCCTCGAGAGAAAACGTTCTCTGAGTCACCTCTTCCAGCTACAGCTCGCCTCCTCGTCTCCTTTCCTCTCATAGTAATCCAGTTCACCTCCTCTCCTCTCATTCATCTTCAGATAACCACCCTGGATAACCCAAGCTATCCTCCACTGCTCTATTCTGCCTTTTCCTTCCTGCTAATCAAGCCTTCTTCTTTCCTTTATCTTCAGTTCCTTCACCTCCTCTCCTCTATCTGCCCCCTATCCTCTACTCCACCTCTACCTTTCCTCCTCTCCTCAACTGCTGCCTTACTTTCCACCCTAGCCCGCCAGGAAAAAGGGAAAACTTGAAGAAAGAAGTGTCAGATGAGTCATATTCGGGGCTCACAGTGGAACATGGGAGCCACATCAGTGGAGAATTCCACTTTGGCTCATAAGGGCAACCGCATCTCTGTAACACCACCAGATGAGGTGGTTCTACCAAAAATCCAGAATAATGACCTACAGCAATCATCTACTATAGCCTTTCTCAACCCTGGTGTTCAGGAACCCCCTGCCCTGCAAGTTCCAGATGATTCTCTGCTCCCATACACCTGATTCCAATGAATGGGTCGTTATCAAGCTCAGCAGAAGCCTGGTAAGATCCTTTTTTTTAATCAGGTGTGTCGGAAGAGGGAAACATCTAAAACATGCAGGGCTGAGGACCAGGGGTGAGAAAGGCTGATCTACTACATCCAGAACAGGGATCCTCCACACATGGATGGATGGCGCAATTGATGAAAGGAATTCTAGCCAGCTACGCTGACGGATAGCTGTGTGGGTGTATGGTTGCGTTGTACCTGTGGGTCAGTGGTGTTCGGGGTTATGAAGGCACTGAAGGACGTCCCGTTGAACTGGCTGGCGTTGAGGGCTGAGATGCCCAAGGCCAGGTTTCTAGACGTGATGCTCACCGAAGCGCCCTCAAACTCGATCTTTTGCATCAGCTCGTCCACTGTCTTCAGAGCCCTAGGGGAGAGAGGGAGGGCTACTATAACAAAAGGGGGGAGGAGAGGAGGAACAAGGAGGTAGGCGTTGAGGAGTAGAAGAAAGGAATGAGAGGAGAGGAGGAGAGAAGAGGAGAGAGGACAAGAACAGTCAAGAAGACAAAGGGAGAGACGGGGGAAAGAGAGAAAGGGAAAGATGAAAGCAGAGCCGTGTCCTACCTCTCGGAGGCAGCAGCCAGAGCGGTGTTGGAGCTGGTCATGACGTTGGAGATGATGGTGACCACGGTGGTGGCCAAGGTGGCGTTGATCTTAGCCACGCCCACCAGCTCCTTCACCTTGGTGACCACCTTGGACACCTCGTCATTGGACAGCTCGTTGTTGGTGATGTCGGCGAGCTGAACGGCCACCTCCGCAGCATTCTCTGACGGGGAGAGAGACAGAGACAGACTAGTCAACATGTCTTCTCTTTATTTGACTTGAAGGGACTTTAAGGGAAAGGAAGTGCCAGTTTTAGCGACTTTTACATCAACTTTGTCTTGGAATTTGAAAAGTTTGAAGAAGAGAGACAAGTTTAGTCAAAGAGGACTTTTAAGTGTGTGTTTGTGTGTGTGTGGTAGGTAGGTGGGTGGGGTGCTGTTAGCCTTACCTGCTGACACCTCGATGGTATCGATGTCGGTGCAGTTACTGAGGTCAGGGGCGTCCCAGTAAGCTGTGTAATTCTGTGGGCTGATCACACTGAGGACACACAGAAATGTGTCACTGTGAAATCGTGATTGCAATCAAGCACAGACTGATGAGTCAATGAGCCGACTGAGAAGGAAGCAGGAAATCTTCTTCTTTTCTGAGGAGAACAAACACTGTGCCTCGTGTCTGTAATGAAAACTCTAAGCTGCTTGTGGGTGTACGGCATCGGTGGGTATCTGCTTGTCTCTGGGTGTCTGTGTGTTTACTCTATCTCAGTCAGGTCATTCCTTTTGAACACGTATTAATCCATTGCAGTCAGACAGAGTGATACAAACATTCAAATGACATCATTTCATGATCTCAGTCGTGTAAAAGCAGATACGGCCCCGACGGTGTGTGTGTGACTCACCAGGTTCTGGAGGCGTTCTGGTCTTTGTTGGGGAAGCAGGGTACGTACTGCGTCACGGTGGGTCTGCTCTCTGGCCAGAGATAGTGGAGGGGGGTCTCCACAGGACAGTTATCTGAAGTGGTAGGGGTACATCTTAGACTACTGATACACTTGCGTTTTGTGTGTGTGTGTGTGTTCTTACAACGGTGTACACACGTCTGTGTATGTCCGTGTTAGAAGCGCGTGTGTGTGCATGGGTTTTAGGTGTGCGATCTTTCGTGCATGTGTGTTTCTGTTTGTCTGAGTGTGTGTGTGTTTCTGTTTGTGTGAGTCTGTGAGTCTGTGTGTGTGTGTGTGTGTATGTATGACCGCCTACCGACAGACTGTACTGCGACGGTGGAGACCACCAGGCCGGTGCCCATGCTGGGGGCGCTGACCTGCAGCTGTGCAGAGATGGCAGCCTCCCCCGGGGTGAGGAGGGAAGCAGACCTGCTGATGTACACCAGCAAGGCGTTGCAGGAATAACTAACAGAGAGGAGGGGGGGGGGACAAACGATGAATGTCTTTGTTGTCGTTTTCCCGGACGTGCAGCGGGTCGGATTGACTCAACCCTGTAAACATGGTTGTCGTGCGCGGCGATGGTTTACCTCGGAACGCTTCTCTCCTCCCCAGAAGGATAGACACTAGAGAAGAGGAGGAGAGGAGGAGAGAAAAAGGAGACACAGTTAGGGGTCCCACAGCTCAGAGACCGGAGAGACACACAAACAAACACGAATCCCCCACGACACGCTCCTCCCTTCCTGCTCACCTAACATAGTCCACATGGACAGCGTGGGTCCAGTTCTGGAAGGTCTGGTTCAGCTGAGGAGAAAAAGGGTGAGAGAGACAAAAAAAGAACATCACCAGTCTGGTCAGTGTGCTGGCCGCCGGTCAGTGGTGGCTGTGAGCGGACAGAAGGAGCAGAAGGAGAAGACTGACCCACTGCGACACGGCCTTCTCCATCTCCACCTCGGTCCGCGAGGCCTCGCTGTCGCCGACCGTGAAGGACATTCTGTAGAAGAGGCCCTCTGCGGAGGAGTGGAAGAGAGCGACACGCCACCGTTGATATTTGATCATTTCAAACGGACATTTCTACCACATGTAAGAGTATTCTGTGCAGCAGAGCAGGTTACTGGTGTGTTAGTGTGTGTTCAGATTGTTAGACTGTTTTGGAGTAATATGGGCCATCGCTTGAGATATTGTCAATGCTGTTATGTGTATGCAATCCAAAAATATAAATGTATTTACGTCTATGGGACAGGGATTTAAATGAAGCAATGTCAATCCTGTTTCTGTATCCAGAGGGTCCATAAATGTGTTTTCTTCAGCAGGACAGGTAGTTACTGACAGTTTTGGGTTTCCTGGCCTGAGAATGTTTGTGTACGTTGACGCTCTGCTGCTATGCATCACAGTTACCACTAGGTGGCTCCCCAAACTACTGTGTTAGTTTGATCTTAACTATGGCATATTCCAGACCAATCTAGACTAGTTCAAGTCCACTCCTGGGAGACTTCAGAACAAAACCACAACATCTTCACAGGATTGTTCCTGAGTTCTCAAAGAGAACTACAGAAAACAAGCTCTGTAGATTTGAGGATGTTTTGTTTGTTTGGGAAGCAGGAACCCGATAAGATGGAGGGATAGCTTGGGATGTTGGCTGTCGGATGACACCAGTGTCAGAAGTCTCCCAGGAAACAGGACAGAAGTGAGAAAAGACAGAAGAGGCTGTGCCCAACCAATCAGCAAGGCCGAGGCCAGACTAGCGCTCTGTGATTGGTGCAACTACGATCCATGTTAGTGTGCTACCAACGACCACATCCCAAATCACAATCACCAATCTCCACGGCTACCTCCGCGTCCAACTCTTTCCGCCTCATTTCGATCCTAGCCCGAAAAAACTACATCTCCCAGGATTCAAAGCCAAGAAATCATCCAGCCACAGGAGAGACTAATTACTAGTGGAACTACAACTATTCATCCATTCTGTCTACATCTACGTCTAGGTGGTTATTAAACATACTGTTCCCGGTCCACAGTCCACACAGACATGAAATATGAAAGCGAGCTTTACATTGGCATGGGGCGGGTCTGTTGATGCCCGCTGCCATCCGGGGGGTGGTGATGGAGGGCTTTGAACCCTGCTGAGCACCAAGCCCTTTAGGCTTAGTGGTTAGAGTGGGGAGGGTCTTAGAGGGGACGTAATGCTGTGGCAGTGGTGTGGGGGAGGAGTGAGTGTCTCTGTCAGGGGCGGGCAAGGTTAGTCCTGTTGCTCTCTCCGAGGCTCGCACTGCGGCTGGACCAGGGCGTTGGGGTGGGGGTGGTGGAGGTGCTGGGGGTGGGGGATGGGTCTGCAGGCTCCTGGGTGTCTCCGGTGTGGTTCTTCTTTGCGGGGGGCCCTGCTGTTCCGGAACCAGCCTCTGGCAAGTGTGTGGGGGCCATGAGAAGGTGTGGGGACAGAACGGCTGAGTCTGGGGCCAGGCTGGGGGAGGGGCTGGCAGGGTGGGGGTGTATGGGCAGGTTGGGGGAGGAGGTGGCAGGTGGAGTTCGGGACCGGGTGGGGAGGGACTGGCAGGGTGGGGATGTACGGGCAGGTTGGGGGAGGAAGAGGCTGAGTGGAGTTCCCCAGCAGGGCTGGGGGAGGAGGGGGTAACAGGGTGGAGTTGCGGGGTTGGTCTGACGGTGGGGAGTAACAGGGTAGAGTTCCAGGCCAGGCCTGAGCTGTGGCTCTGCAGCAGCAGTGGTGTGTGTGTGTGAGGCTGAGGTAGGGTGCGTGTGCCTCAGGTCATCACCCAGAGTAGCAGAGTGACAGTGGACAGATCGAGCAGCGTGAAGATGCCCAGGGAGAGAGGGGGAGTGGGGCTGATCAGATTAGCCTGCATGAAGGCTACACTGGAAGGCTGGATGTGAAGTGTAGCAGGGGGCTGGATGTTGGCTGACCCAGGGACAGTGTTGGTGGACTGGTTCTGGGCAGGTTGAGGGGGTCTCCTCTGTCCTAAACTAGGCTGCCCATTCAGCCCAGTGGTGGGCTGGATCTCAGAAGACATGCCCTCTGCCAATAGGCTCTCTCTGGATCCCTCTGACCAGATCGGCCAATCGGAATCCACGCCTAGAGGTCGCATGTCCTCAGCCTGGTCGACCAGGGGTGCGGAGGATGAGAGGAATGCAGCGGAGGGCCGAGTGGGCGGGGAGGCGCCGGGCTTATGCTCCGCCCCGTCGGGCGACTCAGCCAATGATGTCGCCCTGGTCGGCCGTGAAGGGGTGGGGTTGGTGGTCAGGGGGGCGAGGGGAGGCGGCTCGCTGTGTGTGATCTGGCCTGTGCCACGAGTGGGGCGCCACACTGGAGGCATTGTCTCGCTCCGAGGGCTGCGTGTGTGTGTCTGCGGAGCGCGTGTGTCCGCGTGAGTCCCAGAAGCTGTGGGTCCGGTGAGTGTGTGTGTCCGGTCCGAGCGATGGGCGAAAGCCACACGCGAGCTCTGTCGTGACGACATGCTGCTGTGCAAGCTCGGCACCAGGGTTGGCACAGAGAGCGGCACCGCGAGAGAGAGAGCGGGCACCGAGTGCGCAAGTCGTCCGTCCTCATTAGCATCAACGGCGCGATCGAGGGCACTCGCGGCGTGTGTGTGAAAGCTCCCGGGGCGTGCGTCGTCTGTCGCAGTGTGCGGGTGTTCCAACCCAGCGTGTGTGTGTCGCCGGTCAGCCTGCGTGTGTTCTGTCTCGGGGTGTGTGTGTGGGCTGTGAGTGGGTCTGGTGGTGGAGTGAAAGCCCTGGCCTCCAGATGTCACTCTTAGCACGAGCGGGCCAGAGAGAACACCCTCAGACACAGACAAGGAGGACAGAGTGGTGCTCGACGGCCTCCAGTCCACTTCCTGTCTCGCCGAGAGGCCCTCCGTCCCATCTGTTCCCAGCTGCGCAGTCGCCATGGCGACCGGAGGCCGCAGGCGCGAAGCGGAGCGCGACGGGAGGCCGGAGGCATGGGAGGCCGGAGCGAACGGGTGCCGTCCGTCCGTCTGCTCCTGGATCGTTTGGTCGGGTCTAGGAGCTGGCGAGGATGGAGAGGTGGAGGGGGGTGGGAGGGAAGGCTGCAGCTGGTCCGATGCATCGACGATGGATAGATGGTGGGTACGTGACCCACCTGCCTGCTCCCACAGAGGAGAGTTATCCAGTGATGGATGTCCCTGGGAGTGGGTTTGCACAGCCTCTGGTTGCGTCGATCCATACTGGGGCCCTAGAACTTGAACAGAGGCTGTGGCAGAAGCAGAGCTTTGGATTACCGACTCTCTCTGGCTCCCGGGGTCAAACGCCCCCAGACTTGGGGTAGGAGAGACCAGGACGACGTTCGAGAAAACCGTCTCCTGAGATAGGGCGAGATGATCTATATCGGGTCGAGTCTCAAGACTCAGATTGAGGCGTTGGGTTGAGATGATGTCTGTGTGTTCACTGTGTTGTGTGTCTTCATTGACCTGTGTGCCTTCAATGAGTTGTGTGTTTTCATTGATGTCTGGGTTTTCATTGAGTTGTGTGTCTTCATTGATGTTTGAGCCTTCGTTGAGTTGTGTGACTGTAAGGACAGGTGTCGGAGATTCTGTGAGGGGGTTGTGGAAGAGTGTCAGCAACGATGGTGCGGGGACAGCGGCCCCTGACAACACCGGATCACTTTGAACCTCGTTAAACGACTGGAGGAGAAAGACAGGCTGGGGGGAGAGGGGGGAGGCAGAGGAGAGGAGGGAATGTTCCGGAAGCTGTGAAGAACCACTGTAGCTGGGGACAGAAAGCAGCACGGTGGTTGGAGACGGAACGTGACTGGAATTCCTGACGCTTTGACTCGCCTCAACGAGCTCTGATATCAGGATCTGGGAGGGGGAGAGGGGTTGGGTGGGGAAGGAACCGGGGAGGGGGGCGGGCAGGTGGGTCCGGGGTCGGAGAAAGGGGGGGGGGATGATTTCGGATGTGCCGTCGAGAGGCTGTTGCAAAGATAAGGGACTGCGTGGATATGGCAGGTGTGGGGGCTAGGTGAAATAGATGAGATGGAGTGTGAGTGGTGGTGAGTGTGTGTCTGTGTGTGGGGGTGGGTGAGTAGTCTGTGAGTGTGTCGACATGGTCTGTCAAGTTTCCGTCAGTGGCAATCTGTCCCTTCTCGGTTATTGTAAACAGTGTGGGAGTAAACCTCTCCCCGGGGAGAGACGGCGAGAGAGAGGAGGCCTGCTGGGTCATATTTAATAAAGCGCTCTTCTCTAGTGTTTGTCTACTGGAGGTGCTTGGCGGGGTGCGTTCGGTTTGAACATCTGTCCACTCCTGAGCCTCAGGGATTGGTGCCGAGTTATTACGTGTCTGTCTCTCTGACCCTTGTGTCGTCAACTCCCGTCGCCCAGCCTCTGCAACCACATCCCTAAAGCGGAATGATCTCTGATTGGTTGTTTGGAGCTGTCCCATCTCATCAGTTCCAATGAAAGGGCTTTCCGTGCCACTGCTAGGCAGCGTGGGGATGGGGCTTGGAGGTGTGGGAGGGGTCACCAGTGGGTCCTCCAATGAGTAGGCAGAGTCAAACTCGTAGAGACTGAAGGGGTCTGCCTCCGATAGGTCAACCAGTTCGTAGAGGAAATCTGTTTCTGATCCGGACCCATACTCCTCCACAGCCTCGCTCCAGTTCCCCGTCACGTTCTCACTGCTCGTGCCCAGTAGCGCCCACTGTGGCGCCACAGGCTTGTTTTTACGGTTGCTAAGCGATGCCCCGGCCGCGCCTGCGGGAGCCGCCAGGGGAAACTCGTCGCGTCTGCTCGTCCCTTGGTCGCCATGGGAACGGCCTCTGGGGACTGCTCGAGACCTCGGAGACGGCGTCTGCTTTCCGGGAAGTCGACAAAATCGTTGTCGGGGAAGCGGTCACCGTGGGTCTGGCGGATGTGTGTGTGGGGGTGTAGGTGTACGGCCGTACGGCCGGTCTGGGCCGGGCGGGCGGGTGGGTGTGTGTCCGGGCGCGTAGGGAGGCTGGGGGCTTGGTGTGGTGGACGAGGGGCCGGGGTGGGGCTCTGGTGGCCTGCAGACTCTCGATGGGTCTCTTCCTGCTTGGCCACACCAGAGGAGTGGAGATGAACCCCAGGGAGGTCTTAGAGCTGCGGGGGCCAGCGAGGATCGGGCGAGGGGGCCTGGGGCGAGGGGTGGACAGGGATGGGGGGTGCGGTCCGGGGCGCGGGGTGGAACGGGCCAGAAGAGGGGCAGGAGGCCCCAGGGATATCTTAGCACTGCGGGGGCCGCGATGGACTGGGAAAGGAGGGGGGTTAGAGTGGAGGGTGGAGGGGGGGTTGGTCCAGGGGAGCAGGCCAGGAAACCAGGGTGGTGGCGGTGGTGGAGGGGGGGGGAGGGAGTAACGGTCGAGGTGGGCCGAGGAGGGAGGCGTAGCCACGGCCGCAAAAACACAGTTCGCTCCTTCTCTGTCGCCGTCGGAACCATGGAAAGAGGGGGTGAGGGGTTCAAAGGAGGTCACGTTATGACATTAGCAAACATTTTCATTTGAACAGCTTCAGTAACCAAATACACAACAGCGACAGCTAAGTCCTAGTCTCGTCATCTGGACATTTGCAGCCTGGTGAATCCTGATCATCGTTGTTAGTATTTGATTACGAGGCTTTGGGAAGGAGACAACCACAGGAGCAAACTGAGAGGACAGAAAGAATAGAAAACAACTGAACAGAATAGGGTAGAAAACTGTGTTTGTAGAGAACTCAACATTTGGACAGATACAAGTACAGAAAAGTGTACGTCTGGTTCTCTCAGTTCCCCGGAATCCTGTAGAAGAGTGTGGAAGAACAGAGCTACAATCACGGTAGCGAAGACAAGATGGCTTCCTTCCTTTTAAATGGCTTGACTTAAATTTGTATAAAAAATTCTGAGTGGTACTACAATTTCCCTCTAAACACATACAATAGCCATGTAGCTCACTAGTCACTACATCATACGATGGTCACTAAAAAGACCTTCTCAAAATGTGTCAGTGTTAGCTGGTGGTAATAAGCACTAACCAAAACAACACCTAAAGCATTGCTTCATAAACACTCTCTTTCACACACACACCTACATGCAAGACAATTAAAAAGATGCACCAATGGCCATACAGAGTGATATTCTGCCAGACAATCCTCCTGGTGACACACAGGATACGTGTCAATCTACCCAACCTGGCCACAAGTAGCTACCTGCTGAAGATACCTTGATCCGTATCTAAACACCCAGAGACATAGGAGGCCAGTGAATCAGTGACATACAGATTGCCATAGACCACGCAGGCATACAGACTGACAGAGAGACAGAGGAGCACGGCACAGCTTGGCTTACCAGGTAAGGGGGCGCGAGTGGGAGCCAAGTTAGTAGCAGGCAGATTAGTAGTGGAGATCAACAACATGGGAGTAGTCTCAGTCGCTAGAGCAGAGGACACAGGGTGAGGGGGAGGAAACATATTTATATTTATGATCAAATATTTGAGGGTTAAAAAACGTTCATGTGCCTTAATTATTATTTAATTACATAGTAATACATGTGGTGACAATATT
This sequence comes from Mallotus villosus, assembly GCA_903064625.1. Lineage (NCBI taxonomy): Eukaryota > Metazoa > Chordata > Actinopteri > Osmeriformes > Salangidae > Mallotus > Mallotus villosus. The sequence goes on along the minus strand of CAEFZP010005777.1, from coordinate 121,796 downwards.
GTCGTAACATAGGAATGGCTCTGTGACGAAATTGTATAGATCAGTGGTTCTTAACCCTGTTCTCAGGGAAGCCCTGTCCTGCATGTTTTAGATGTTTCCCTGCTCCAACACACCTGATTCAAATAGATGGGTCGTTATCTAGCTCTGTAGAAGCCTGGTAACGAACATGCATTTGAATCAGGTGAGTTGGAGCCAAGTAACATCTAAAACATGCAGGACAGGGGTTCCCCGAGGACAGGGTTAAGAACCACTGGTATAGATGTTTGGTATACAGCCGTGGCCAAAAGTATTGCGAGCGACGTTCATTTTGTTTTCGCAAAACTTGCTGGGGCTTGGCATAAAACGACTGCTGACATACTTTCAGTAAGTCATATCATCAGCACAGGGAAAAGTGTGAACTAGTTCTAGCCATTCTGATTGGATTTTAAGAGCAGATTGACTGCTGTAAAAGAGGGGACTATTTCCATATATAGAAAATGTTCGCCCCAAAAAGCTTTAAAGAATATTAAATGTGCATTATTGTATTCCAGTATTCTATAGAAAGGGTTAGGGTTAGCATTTTAACATTTTCCTCAAATACTGAACCAACAAACTTCGCAAAACGCAACATATTTTCATTGCCAAAACTTGAGGCCACGACTGTAGAAATGAAACAACATTTAGGGGAGGTGGGTGTCTTTGGGGCTATGTAGATGGCAATATCAATCTGGATTAGGTTGCATAAACCCATAACTGCCGGGGGAAGGTATCCAGTCTTACCATGCGATGTGTAGTTAGGGGCTGGCGTGTTAGTGGTTTGTGACACAGGGGCTGAGCTGCTAATTCCTGTTTCTGCTTGGAAGACGGAGGTTTCAACATGGTTACGGGCATCAAGAGTGAGCACACAAAGCGAATGATGGCATGCATGGACTGGAAAACATCATGGTTAGGAACAGTGGGCTCAGTATTCAGAAAGTCTCCAGTGCTGACACACAGTGTGTGTCCATCTTACCCTGGGCGGTGCTGTAGAGCAGAGTGGTGTTAGTAGCAGCGGCTGTACTCATAGGATGAGACACTGACGAGGACAACAACATGTCAACTGAATGAATGATGTGAAGAGAGAAACTTAAATGACAACAAAAACACACCCACACACACACACACGGGCTAACGCATACACACACTAATGAAGTACAAAATAAGCAATGCTCTTTTGGTGAGAGAGCTCAAAATGTCTGTCGGATTTGTTGTTGAGAAGAAGAAGAATGAAGCTAATGGGATCATTTGAGCCTGAGAGTAGCGAGTTCGACATGGTTATGAAACGCTAGCAGGACTAGGCTAGGAAAGCTGTGTGCTTACCAGTAGTGGTGCTGATGAGGGGTGACGATGACATGTTAGTGGGAGAAATTGTGATGACGGCAGGTGTGGTGATAGCAGGCTGGACTGGTGATATTAGAAAGATTGGTGAGGAAAAAAAAGAAATGCAAGGCATCGAATGCATGCAAGGAAGTGACATCCGTCACACCCTCCACTTCCGCCTCCTAGTGGTAGCTAGTCTCTCTCTCTCCCCTCTCCGTCTCTCTCCGTGTGCCTGTGCCTGGCGGGGTAGGCGTGGTTCTAATCTCCACCTACCTTACACTATGTTTGCAGACTTTATATTAATTTCCGAGGATATGATACAATCAAATTTGGCATCAATTCTTGGCATCCAAATCAAGTGCACCTGCTCATGGTGACGTACTGCATATCAGACCCAGGTGTAGGGTACAGATGGTGAGAGATAGAGATGGAATCTTACCAGTGGTGCTGCTGGAGGTTAGAGGCATGCTAGTGGAGGTAGTGGAGTAGGTGTTGGAAGACAGAACTGGTGGTGAGGTAGAGCAGAGACAGACAGCATGAGTGACTGACAGGCTGACTGACAGACGGACGAGGTAGAAGACTGGGAATGACTGGATGAATAGGCTGACTGACTGGTTTGTTTCATGACACCTGTCTGACTAAATGGTTAGCCGGCTAGTCGGACTGGCTTTCTGATGGAGGACTTGCAAACAAGCTCCCTAACTGGCCAGCTAGGTGAATAAATTGTGGTTGATTTATACAGTATATCTATGCCTGTTCAGGATCCAGGGCCACTGACTTCTACTCCCATCTGTCTTCTGTAGACTAGTCTGGGGAAACAACGATACAAATCTAGTTTAAAGGGGTGGGAACTTGTTATTTCAGACCTTGATTGTTACTGTAATTTGGCTAATCACAGGACAATCAAAGGTGTTGGTTAGGTAGTGATTAATAAAATAAGGCTTCAGATAGTACAACTGGCAGAGGGGTTATTCAGCTGATAGTTTTTAATAAGGTGAGATTGGCAATGATGCTGTTGTAGTCCCTGGTTATGAAAGTTGTTATGGAGGCATCTCACGGGGGCAAAATTACAGTTCGATACCCGAGAGAGAAAAAGTGTGAAAGGGAGAGAGGAAGGATTGGCAAGAAATGAAAGAGAAGAGGGACCGCATTGTGAGAGCCACTGCCCTCAACGACTCCTGACTGACAGCTGTCACTCTAACGATCGAGCTGCTTGCAGCTGCTGATCTTCTCTGTCAGAACATCTAAACAAGCAGGGCAGAGCGCTGGACCCGTGTCTGGAGCTCCTCAGAGAGAAAACATGGCGATGGATGGTCATTCATTGTGTTCTCAACACTTACATCAAGGAAATGGGCGGAAAAACTTTAAACAAAAAACCCCAAGGAGGGTATCTGTCGAGAAACAACAGTGTGAGGAGGAGGAGGAGGATGAAGATGAAGAGTGAGCGTGAGGAGGAGGGATGGTGGGATGAAACTTACCGGTCGTGGTCGCATTAGTAGCGATCATGTTAGTGAAGACAGGGGTGGTGGATGTTAGAGTAGCTGGTGGGGGAGGGGGGGGGGACATTAGTTGGATGTGTCACATACACAACAGAGGTATCAATGAAGCTATGACCGACAAGTGTGGAAGTCTGGGGAACATCCCAAGATCAGTAATGTAATACGAAAGCTTAAAGTTCTTCACATTCACTCAGGCTATTTCAGGTGCACCTCTAAAGGAATTATTTGAAGAAACGATTTGAGCGAACGGTTTTGGCCGAGAAAGGGACAGCCTCTAAACGCTCTTGAAACCCAATTTTCTAAAGTAATCAGTATGGTGTGCGAACAGGCATACGAATTTCCATCCATTCCTTCTTCCCTGAATTGAATTCCTCTTTCAGTCGGTGGACATTTGCCCAATCTGACCAAGCTTGTCTTTCCAGGTCATAAAAAATGACTTGGAGTCATACAGTCAGTGTTCTCTCTGTTGATCTCTTGCGGATTTTTTGAAACTAGACTCCTCAGATTTCATCATACAGTGTTGCGTCAGACAGCTCTGGGCTAAAGGACTGTATGAGAACTCGCATTTGGAAACTGGAAACTGTGGCTTGCTGTTAGCCGACCCCCAAACCCCTCTGTGACGACACGCCACTTAGCAAGACCCTCAGCGCTCATTTCTGCATCCGTGACCTTTTAGAAGGGTCGAGCAGGAAGACACATGTCCCCTCTCGCCCCACTCCCATCTCTCCACGTCCCTCTCTTCTACGCCTGTCTTCGAACATCTAGCATCCTTCCGCCTCTCTCCAGCCTTCTCATTCTCTCTCTCCTTGGCCTCTCTCTCCCTGTGGAGGAGAAGGTCTGCTTCTCATGGTTCCTCAGGTCATCCAGGGCTCTGAGGAGACGAGGCCTTTGTGTGCACATCGGGGGTTCATTAACAAGAAACACCCCTACTGGACAGACCTTGGAGCCACTGGGGGGAAACTGAGGTGAACCCACAGGCTATATGTGAAGTTCTATTTGAGGAGTTTGCGCAAATAGGTTCCCATGAGGTCAGGCTGGGTTACAATAGGTGGGAGTCTTATCAATTCAATGATATTCGATGAGAAAATGAAATACTATCTATTGAGATCGAATCATTCATAAAAGGACGCTTGATTCTTTTTCAGGAACGGTTAAGAAAAGTAAGTGTTTCTTTTAACAGATGCATTATGTTGATGTGAGTTGTATACTCTCCCGTAACACTGCATGGGTTATTTTGAACATGAGTTAAATCAAGGTATCATTGTTTTCCTACCTGGGCAGCCCAGTCCAGGGGAGGCACATGTGGTGGTGGTTGAAGTGTAGGTGGGCACAGATGTACCTTCAGAGTGGGTTGGAAAGACAAAATGAAATCACAACATAATCACAGGTAAGTATCCCAATGGGGTGTGGGGTTAGAGAGACAACACACTACTGTATTCAGATCTAGTCCAGACTTTGGATCTTCAAATACAGTCGGAACATTTCAACTCGTAAATACTTAGGGTGAACTTGATTTAGTGTACCGTACAGCCACATAGGAAATCATAGGACAGTTCCAACGTTCGAATTGCCCTGTGTGCAACGGGAAAAGTCTAATCAAGTGTACCTCAAGTATTCCAAATATTTGAAATGCGTATCGAAGCCAGGTCTGCCCCACATGCGACACTGTGGTATTGTTAGCTGACAGATCTCTTCCAGTCGGCTTTGCTTTCATGTGCTCCACCCATGAAATGTGACCCATGAACATTTTGAGTAACACACCCCTCCACCACCACTAAAAAGCAGCACCATTGGGAAAACCAAGCAGGAATTTTAGTTATCATAAAAATACAGCTGTGTTGTTGAAAGAGACTGAAGGGTTTAATCTCTCCAATCTACCCCCACCCCCCCACAGCTGTGAAGCTGTGCCCAGCTCTGCCACCTCCTCTCTGGGGGAAAACTATGCAGAGCGGCCCCTCTAACCAGACAAGATATCAGAGATGAATATGGCTTTGTTTGGCCACGGCATATTTGCTGAATCTGTGTGTGTGAAAAAGAGGGGAAAGGGAGAGAAGAGAGTGGGGGTAGATACACACCTGGGCTCGATGCGTGTGTGATGGGATAATTATAGGTATAATAACTAGCAATAGGAACTAATGACTTGTCAAATGAGGGAGTGGACATTTTTTTATTAGACGGGCGTATTCAATAACAGTTGAGACGGGCACACTATGATGAATACTGCTGCTGTCGGGAACTCCAATGAATGGACAACCAGGATGGAGGAGAAGTCTATCGTGTCATGTCTCCGCGCTGGACTGAGCCGTGGAACTTCCAGCTGAATGATCGAACACTGCTGTCAGGCCACAGATAACAGGTGGAATACTAAGTACTTGGTTCAACTGAAGGACACCGAATCAGGGCTCTCGAGTCTCACGCATTTCAGGCATTTCTCACGCTCTTGCGCTACGTCTTGTATTTCTCACGCATTTCAACCATCCCTCACGCTGAAAAGCAAAGGACGACTCGTTCCGCTTTATACGATTAACGGCCGAGGCGCCGGCACACTGAGATTATAGTTATCTTGAGTTATACAGAGTAAAAGTCCTATCACCCCCCCACCCCCTGTATGAGTTTGCCTGTGAGTGTGTGTGTACGTATGGGTGTTTCTATGCACAGGACTGTGTCATGGCGTGTGCCTGTGTCTCTACTCGGGCCTGGATGCGTGTGTGGATGTGCGTGTGTGGACTTCTGCACGTGTGTTCTCCCTGCGTGAGATGAGACCCTGGCTCCGTCCTGTCTGAGGACTCGGATGAGAGAGACGCTAGTAAAAAATCGAGAGAGAGGGACCTGTGTGTACACTTCTTCTTTATCAGCTCTGAACTCCCAGAGAGATGAAAGACCAACCAGATGGCCTGACAGGAGACAGGACCTCTTATTAGCCCAGCGCTATTCCCCAGTGCCGCCCACCAGTCTGATCATTAGCACAGCTGCGCTAGCTCTAGCCTCGTGCACAGGTCAGACAATTAGCACAGTGATAGCTTTACTCCTGTCCACAGGTCAAACATTTCTAGCTCTAGTCCCGTCGACCAATTAGCAGAGCGCTACTTTAGTCTTATGCACAAGTCCGATAATTACCAAATGCTAGCTCTAGTTCTGTCAACAGGTTTAATAATTAGCACAGAGCTACTTGTAATCTCGTCCATAGGTCTGATAATCAGCACAGCATTAGTCAGAATTTCTCCAAGCATTTCACCTAAGCCTTCCATGTCACATATGACTGATGAACTATGCTAGTCTGGGCTAAAGCTTCTCCAGCCTCCTAGCAAGATCACAAAGCTGGTTTGTGTGTGTGTGTGTGCATATTTGTGTGTGTGTGTGTGTGAGGGAGAGTTGCAGTAGGACAACAAAGGTGTAAAGCAGGAGGGACAGACACTGACAGTCTATTAGTGTGGGACTCAGCTGGTTGTCATGCAGTGAACGTGTTTGTTAGCCATTTTGACCAAGTCTGTAAAACCAGCCAATTACTTGATGGTGTTGATGTTTTGAGTCGTATCAGCAACTTCTAGAAACGTCCTACTGGGTAAAGATATACTGCCTAGCGAACAGTACAGTATGTACCTGATGAAAACATAATCAATGTGTGTATCGTCAAAGTTTAATCTGAGTCCTGGCAGCTTTGCAAATCAATAGTTAATGATGCAATGACATGAGTTTAAAATGATTAGTTGGCGCTGGCGTCTCATGCGTCTTGCCTACAGCGGTACCAGAGCAAGCGACATGTTGTTAGCAGCACTCACCACTAGATGGGGCAGCTGTTGTTAAGTGTATGCAAGTTGGGTAGCAGGCTGTGAAGAGAAGACATGGCATTAGTGGGCGTCACGGTAGCGGGCAGGGGGGTCACATCAGACAGGGGGAAGGATACACGGGGCCCTGTAGGGTAAACACAGCAGTTATCATCACACACAGACTCACCGTACATCCGGTGACCGTGCCGTACGGTTGAGAAGGCTAGAACACGCTAGAACACGCAAATACCATAAGCGTGTCACATAGGGAGTTGAGGCTGAGAAAGAAATGATAAGCTATCCAATCGGGGACGTGGTACATGGAAACGGCAAAAAAACGAATACAAATAAAAGCCTTTGTTAGTGTGTGAGGACTGTGCTAGCAGAACAGTGTATGTCTTTAATGGGTCCCTCGCCCGCCCCTCTCCCCTCCTGTCTCCCCCCTCAACTTTCTCACCATCTCAGAATAAAGAGAGACTGGAGGACTGAAGAGAGGACCGAAGATCAACTTTCCTTCGACTACAGCGAAGAGCTTGTTGACCGGGACGCACAGTGCGCACACTGATGAAGTCTATCTGCTTTTAACATCTGCTGCGGTGGTGAAGCTATAGCCAACGCATGCACACGCGCACGCACACACAGACTCGCACGTGTGTGTGCGCACGCACGTACACACTACTGTAAAGTGTACGGTAGGTTAGGAAACAGAAACATTCATCTGGGATCCCTTGAGGTGTGCGTGTGTGTGTTTGCGTGCGTGCGTGTGTTTGCGAGTGTGTGTTACAGCTACAGTGGTTCCAGATCATCCACACCCCATCAGCAGTTCCAACACTAACAGAGAGCGGGGAGGAAGGGGGGATAGGCTTAATGCTGGGAACCCCCTTCCCCCTCTCTATCCCCCTCTCTCTCTCCCTCCCTCTCCTTCGCTCTCTCTTTCTCCCTCCCTCACTCTCCCTCCACCTCTCTCTCCTTTCCTCCTTCTCTCTCTCCCTCTCTATTTCCCTCTCCCTTTCTCTCTCCCCAGGTTTGATGTAGCAAAGCCTGTGGAGCAGATCTGAACACCTCTCTGTCTGAGAGGCTGGCTGGACCAGGCTGGGCCACAGCAGATAGAGTTACAGCCCCACAGCTAAGGAAAGGAGTCAGCCTCCTTTTCTCTCCAGCCGCGGGCCCCGTGTGTGTGTGTGCGTGTGTGGGTGTGGGTATGTGCGTATTCCTCTGAGACACATAATGGGTCTTGAGAAATGCATGATTCTGCAGTCGGTTTGTGGAGTTCAGCCACACACAGGCTTATTCTCTGGTGGGCACCCACTCAGGGAACACACGGTCTGGACCTCGTCCACCGCTCTCCGTCCTCTCCTCCGTGTGCTGCTCGCAGACCAACGATCGAACCTAGATTAGCTGTTACAGATGTCGATTAGTGGTCCCGCGTGGAGATGTGTACTTAATGTTTTTTCCTTTTTTTCTGAGGTGAATTACAATGATCGCAAATTGTGAATCTTGACCACCTTCCCCCTGTTCTCCTACTTAATGCCTACCACAGACCTAACTGTCTTGTTATTGTTCTACCACAGTCTTACACAGTCCTACCGCACTCTATTCACCCACTCAAAGCCTACCACAGTCCTACATGAACCTCCCTCCTCCTCGTAAGCGTTCCTCCTCTACTCCGCCGTCCCCGCCCTTCCTCGCTCCCGTCCTACTCACTTAACACAGTCCTACCGCATCTTTTCCTTCTCCTCCACTCGACCTACCGCAGTCCCCAACCCTCTCGCCCTGCCGTCGTTCTACTCACTGCAGCTGAGGGAGCTGTCGGTCTGCGCCTGGGATGAAGGGATGACCCAGTAGCTGTTGTCCCAGTCGATGACGTTGCCCGCCACGTCGCAGGTCAGCGCGGCCAGCTGCGACACGCTCATGGCGTAGTCCCACAGACGGACGTTGTAGAGCGTCCCGTCCATGCTGCTGCTCTGGCTGCCCAGGCGGAAGAGCCAGCCCGCCACCATGGACCTCCCGGCGGTGTTGGCGCACGTCTTGGCGCGGTAGTTCCCGTCGAAGTAGAGCGCCACCAGGCCGGTGGACGAGGTCCACGTGAGGCAGAAGCTCTTCATGGTGGACGTGATGTCGGAGGACGTGATGATGGTCTCCACGGGGCATGTCTGCGCCGCCAGCACCAGCTCCATGCCGTTGTCGTTGCCGAAGCTGAACTCGACGTCGCCGCCCTTGCCGCCGCCCTTGTCCGACGAGTCGCTCTCGTAGGAGAAGATGGTCTCTTTGGACTTCTGGCTGCTCCGCGCCATCTCGCAGCAGAACGTCAGCGACTGGAGGGCGGGGAACGTCACGGAGTTGGCGAGCGTCACCGCCTTGCCGTTGCCGTTGGACAAGGTGACCTTCTGGTTCCTCAGCGCCACGGCGACTGGAGTAAACAAACGGGACAGACAGGAAGAGGTGAGACATCCAGCGTGTGAGAGGCCTGAGGAGAGACAGGGGAGAGAGGAGGAGGAGGAGGTGGAAGGTTGGATGTACAAGAGAGGCCAGGATAGAGGGGGGAAGAAAGGGAGGAAGGGAGAGAGAGAAGGGAGACAACTACAGGATAGGGGAGGACAGGAGAGAAGGAAGGTAGAGAGAGACGGACAGAGGAAAACAGGAGAGGGGAGGGCAGGAGAGAAGAAATTACAGAGAGAAGGAAAGGGGAGGGCAGAAGAGAAAGAGGAAGGCCATGAACCTTGTTAGACATGTGATCGACCGCAGGAGAGCCACGGAGGCCTGCGTCGCGCGACACGTGACACATTCTCACTCCAGATGGAAATGAGTTTGCCATGTCATCACTTACCTGCGTCTGGCTTGTGTCTGCTAGGTTCAGGTTCCTCACTGGAGCCCACTACAACAATGTTCTAGCTCCAAGTCACCTCATAGGTTTTTAATGATGGGGGAGGAGGGCAGTAACATTAACATTGGTGGGAGCAGAGGTGGCTTGGTGAGCACACCCGTGTGATGAGGAACCCAACACCCAAACATTGACTTGAATGTACTTTATTTACTCACTCACAAAAGTCATGTTTTTTTGTCTTTATATATCTAAATGAACGAGGTTTAACGGGATTGGTGAAGAGAATACTCGTCTAAGAATCGATGTACTGTGTACGTATTATTTTGGGAGGACATAGCACGTTGTGTTTCCCTGGTTGCACTGCACTGTTTACCGAATGACCGACTAGTCTATTAAGCTCTATCTATGTGTCGCTTGTTTTGGAAATAGAGTGACCTGCCCCGGCCAAACAAACGCAATGGGATATCACTATTCATAGCATGTGCTGTGTAGGAGATACAATGACACTGTATTCACTTCAGGACTGCTGACAACGTCACCTGGATAATTGTGTCTATATAACAACAACCCGTATAGCTACACAGTCAAATATATCGATATATGACCTTTAACTTAGTGGCCTTTCATTGTTCAGTATGACAGGTTCCTCCACAGTCGATCCCGATACTCCCTTGTGCTTTTATGCCATTTTTATAGCATCTTTTCTGACACGTCTCATTTTAATGCGGTGCAAATCTGCTGTGCCAGTTTGTTGCTGTTGGCTAACACACACACATTGGCTGTGACAGCCAATTTGCAGTGGAAAAACCGTGCTCAGCTCAGCTCAGTCTGGGGTATCAGTGTGTACCATAGTCCAGAAGCCCGTATGATGATGTGTGTGTGTGTGGGCGCGTGTGTGTGTGTGTTTGTGAATGTGTGGCGTTTATATGCTGCTGATCTGTTGTCTGTTCCCATCAGTTGCATGGAAATCCCAGAGGCCTTTACCCTGACACCACCCTCCCTCATATCAGATGACCTGGGACAGAAGACAGCCCGTCACGGTGCCAAGGGGGCATGGCCCAGGTTCAATAGGAGAGGCCCATCACCTGGAGCCAGGAGAGGGACTCGGATCTGGGAGGGTGTGGTGGTTATCTGTGGATGAATTATTCAGTGTAGCTGCTGGCTGGAGCTGCCTGAGGGGAGATACCAACCCTCAAGCCGTGGAGCAGTGGACCATGCCATATGTTTCCCTGGGAGACACCTGAGGAGAGACAACAACCAAGTCCTGGGCTCCTCCCTCCCAAGCCCAGGCTCTTACTGGCTCACAAATCTCTTGAGTTCCATGGTTGGGGAAGATTGGCTGCCACGGTTTCTGGGTCTATAGGTTTAATACTGCGGTGGGTCGATATCCCTCTCTGTCGCTCTTTCTTTGTCTCGCACACAAACACTCTCTTTTCTCTCTCTCTGTCTTGCCCATGTTTCCTCTCTATCCCTCTCTCTCTGTCTCGCCCATGTTTCCTCTCTCTCTGTCTCGCCCATGTTCCCTCTCTATCCCTCTCTCTCTGTCTCGCCCATGTTTCTTCTCTATCCCTCTCTCTCTGTCTCGCTGGCTCTCCATCACTCCCTTATGAACTGAACCGATGGGGCTGAACAGCTACAGATCTCTTCCCAGGCTGATGATTAGTTTCTGGGAGTTCTATGTGGACAGAAGAGAGAGAAGCTCTTCAGACTGCAGGCTTCATCCATCCTTATTATCTGGGGTGCGTTACGTACGAGACTTAGGCTGTGGAAAGATCGATGTTGCTTTCTGTCTCTCTTACTTAAACTCCTTCCTCCGTTCCTCCCTGTCTCGCTGACATGCTCTCCATCCTTCTCTCACTCCTTCACTCAGTCGGACTCTCGCCGTGTCAAGCACTTCCGAGTCCTTGTTTTTTGGGGATAATTTGTTACACGGGCAATTTCAAATGTTGTCAAAGAGGGGAGGAGTGTTTCCAGAGCGGAGAGGAGAGCAGTGTTTGGTTATAGTTAAGCATGTGGCTGAGGTTGGAACGGTTAGTATCATGACTGTGTGGATGGTTTTCATGTTGACGTGCCAATCCCCAGCACAGGCCTTATCCACAGCCAATGAAGAAATCTGCATCGTTGTATTTCTTGGCTCAGCGGATAAAATAAACGAATGCAAAATATACGAAACATAAGAAAGAAGTAAGGATGACACAAAGTAGGCCGCAACTGGATTACTAAACAATGTCAAAATAAATATGAACAAATCATTAACAAATCATTCAAACCAAGGTAAACAAAACTCCTCCCTCTACCGCTAAGCCTACCTTGCCTGTAACTGACACTGAATCCCCTCTTCTGGACGCTGAAGTCGGAGTTGAAGGACACCTCCATGACGTTGCCCGTGGAGTTGAGCGTCAGGCCGTTGGCCGTCACGCCGCAGAACTTGACGTCGGCGCTCCCCGTGCTGACGACCACGCGGTCGTAGATGCAGCCCAGGGCCTCCTCCAGCTCAAAGTCCAGGAAGGTGAGCTGGAGGATGAAGCCCGACGGGGCCTGCAGTGTCCACTTGCAGGCCTGGGACTTGGGGTATTCCTGGGGGTGGCAGGGCGAGGTGAACTCACCCTGCGGGGCCGTCAGCACCTGGACGCAGTCCAGCTGGCACTGGCTCAGCACTGGCCAACCAAAACAGGACGGAGAACCGCGAGGTCAGTATCCCGAGTCGAGGAGTTCAAGGGGAGGAGGAGGAGGAGTCGAGGGCACGAGGACGCAAGGAGTCGAGTTGACAAGGAGTCAGGAGGACACGAAGACAGGGAGTTGAGGACACAAACGGACAAGGAGTCGAAGAGACAGGGGACAAAGACACCATGCCGAGAAGGGTTGAGTTCAGTCGGGGTCATTCTGTGGGGGGTGAGTTTGAAGGTGAGGTCACCTTGTAGGCTTTCGACAGAGCAGGACAGGTAAACAATGGGAGGAGCCAAGTCACCAGGGCAACAATAAGGGAGAGATTGGGGAAGAGGTCAGACAGACAGGGTGGGGTTCCAGACACCCGAGGGGGTAGTTGTCAGAAATAGAGCCCAGTTTCGAAAGCAACCCAGACAGCGTTCGAGAACGGAGATCGTCTTTTCGATCGACGTTGGCAACATGTCAACAGTTCGAGTCTCACAGACGGTCTTTGCGATAAGATGGACGTTCGAGAACGACAGCTTATCGCTCCCCGCTGTTGTATCTGAACCCTGCTTTAGGTTACATGATGGGTTTGTTGCAGTGTTAAACTGGTATGTAAGTAGCTCATAACCGTATCAGTTCAGATCAGGGGATACTGACAGCCCAGTCATAGTTGTGAGAACATGCACAGCAATACGGGAACACTCACAAGGTTAGGGCACGAGCCAAAGAAAGCGACAGGACTTAGAAAGTTCTAGAACAGAGGCAAAGTTCCCAAAGGGGGTCAAAATCTCTCCAAGTCATGTTTCTAAACTATGAATGCACCCTTAGGAATTGTAGCTTGTATTAGGATCTGTACAAGTGTTTCTCAAGGGAACCTGGATGGAGACTATGTGCTAGGAAAACGATTTGTGAATGTTCTGGAAGGAAAAAGCCAACGTGTTCGGAAAACAATGACTAGTGTTGATCCTGCTGGCAGGGGCAATGGGATTCAAACCCACAGAGCCGTAGGAGTTACCATCCCTCCCCGCTCCCCTACCCACCCCAACGCCGGGGGCTGTAATTAAGGTTGTAAGCGATGTCGTTGATCGTCTTCCAAAAAAAGACCCAGCCAGCCACTTCTGCATAAACAAACACTGTGACTGTGAATAACACATTGGAACGGGAGCTAGACATGCTTTGTAAACAATCCAACTCAATTCAAACGGGTTGCACTGAAAGACTGGAAAACAGCCGTATGGACACTGGCTGGCTGTCTCTCAAGGACTGACTGACTGACTGACTAAACGGCTGGCTGGTATTCAGAAGTCTAAATACAGTAGTTGTTTAAGAGTTTTGAAGGCCATCTTTCACTACAGCAATATTCATGATCACCCCGTTGGGCCCAAACCACTGGCTGTCTTCTATAGAGTCTCCTTTCATTGAGCTACACTACACTGAGCGTGATTAGAATCTCCACTAACTCATCTGTTGCTGTAAAAGTCCTCCACATGTGTGACGTATCAGGAATCTTTCATCCATAGGTTTAGAAACTGGGCAGTTGTAGCTTCCAGATACCTCTCTTCTCCTCTCTCTACTCCTTCATCTTCTTTCCTCCTCTCTTTCCGCTCTCTTTTTCTCTCTTCTCTCTCTTTTTCTCTCTCCGCTCTCTTCTCCTCTCTCTCGTTTGGTCTTGTTTCCTCTCGTTGCCTTGCTTCACCCTGCTACCCTGTTACCCTCAACCCCACACTCCTTTCACCCTCCCACCCCACCAGACCCTCAGCCTCACCCTGTCTTCTTTCCCCCTGTAACCTGCCCCCCCGACCCTGCCCACCCACTACTCTCACAGTCCTCCCCAACCCTCTCAACCTGCCCCCACACCTTCACCCCAAGACCACTAACCCACCCTTCCTTCCCTCACCCTCTTACCCTCACGGCAATCACCCGGTCCTCAATCACAGCTTACGATAGCTTTGGTCTGCCGACCACGCCCTCTCTCTCCCCCTCTCTCCCACCCTGGCTCATTACTGCTGGCAGGCCCCTCCTGCATAGCAGAATGACACAGCAGGTCTGTCAGCCCTATGGGGAACCCCAGCGGGGGGGGTCAGATCCTATGTCCAAAGACCCTTCACAAAGCTGGATAAATAGGATTGTTTGAGGTGCGTGCGACGTGTTTTTCCTTCCTGCCCCTCCCAGACACACGCATTCTGTACAACTCCCTGCCCTCCCTGGCGCTCGGTTCGGTGCCGTGTGAACTATCTGAGGGGATAAACACCTTCTGCGGCCGGGACAGCCACTGTGACGGGGGTGTGGGGAGAGGGGGGGGGGTGGGGGAACTGTGGGGTCCCCGTTGTGCTCTTCGATGACATACTCGCTCAGCTACGCACGCACATACCGCGGGGAGCCACCGTAACAGCCTCTTCTGCAGAGGTGTATCTCGCGCTTCGCTCATTAGAGGCAGGGAGGAGGGAGAGAGGGCGACCGGGAGAGAAGGAGAAAGAAAAGAAAAGGGGGAGCGAGAGAGGGAGAAGGAGAGACAGAGGGAGAAGGAGAGAGGGAGAATGATAGGGAGAAAGGGAGAAAGAGAGAATGAGAGGGAGAGAGGGAGAGAGGGAGAGAGGGAGAGAGGGAGAGAGGGAGAGAGAGGCACATTTGCCTTGTGAGTCATCAAGTGAGATGGGGAAGGGGGGGGAGAGGGGCATGGCCAATTAACTTTCAACACCAGTTGAGAGCAGCAGATAAGACTGAGACTGAGTTGCCACTTCAACCTCCCTTGCACAGAGGTGGCAGATAACACCAGATATGTAAGGAACCAGGTTCCCGTGGTGAGTCTTGCACTGTGGAACCCCTCGGGCAGGTCTCCCTTGACACACGCAAAGACACCTAAATCAAGCGAACCTCAAGTACTGTCAACATGCCACATTATACAACCCAATGTGTTTATGGGAGTGTGCGTTGCCTCGTGGTTTCCAGAGAGCTGGATAGTTTTAACAAGGCCAGCGTTCTGAACAAACTCCACGCCGAGGAGGAAGAGCTCCACTCGCATGCAAATTCCCGGCCATGATAGCATCGCTGGCGGACATGTTATAACGAGACCCACTTGTCGCTCGAAGCGCCGTGGACAGCTGAGTAAAATGGCCACCAGGACCAGGGCACAGGACAGAAACAGCTAGGGCGGCCTCTTGTTGTGGCCCTGATGGAACAATCCTCAGTCTTCTCTGAAGAGAAACCTACTCTCGTCACACACACAATAAAAAACATATTCCTCGCCGATTCCAAAGTGTCCGCCATCTATTTTGTGATACCTCTCCCCCAACCCCGACAGGGCCATCCCGATAGACAACATCAGCAGAGGTAAACTCGAAAAGGGACGTTTAATCCGACACTTCTGGTGATTTACTCTGCTTCTCGGACCAACCGGGGTTAGGAATCGGGTGCGGTTACTGTTGTGCAAGCCAACAGAACGGAGCACGTCGGAGTGTCGTAAACAGGTTGTTTCTGCAGAGAGGAAGGCCCCCACATTAGCCTCCCGGCAAACTTGGCAACCGCGGAAACAAACAAACCCCACTGCGAGGGACGTTAAACTCAAGTCTCACGGGTTTTATGTCCGCTAACATCGTCTGCCAGGAGACACAAAAATCAAACCAAATTGGAACCCCCTAATGAGTGTGTGGACAGTGAAATACCGCTTATGCAGGCTGGCATTAGCTGTGTTAGCACTGAGGAGAGTGGAGTGAGTTTGTTTTTTTGTGGTCTCGTTTCTAGACGCACCACTTAAGAGTTCTGGCAGATGGCCTGCACGCTGAGAACATAGGAGGAACCTCCCCCAGGGCAGCGCCAGGGATTCGAACCTTTTACAGGTTTACACATACCACATTGGCAAAGTCATCGAGCCCCCTTTTCGTTGAGGGGTGGGGGTGAAAACACGTTTGAGAGGAGGGACTTGGGGATCCCACAGTGCAGTAAAGATATGTGTCTCTTAACAGTCGTCATATACTTTTCAGTTATTTATTCAAACAGACATCGCCAGTGTCCAAGCAATTTGAGAGAAATGAACATTTCGGTTGTGTTTGTTAAAAAACCCTGTCACCTCACAACCCTTCGGACAAACCGGAGGACGTTTCAAAACCTTTGGCTCAAAGGAGAGTAAGAACAACCACTTGACCGCCCTCCTTTCACGGTCCATACTCAAACGCAATGGGCAACGGGAGCTGCAGTTGACAACTGGACCCAGTGTGTTTTTGCAAAGGAGAGTGAAGTCACTGTTGGATGTAGCAAGCTACTGGAATGGCCCGCTGTTTTACAAGGCTGTGTGTGTGTGTGTGTGTGTGTGTGTTTTTTGTAGGTGTTTGTGTGTGTGTGTGCTTGTAGGTTTATGTGTTTGGGTATGTGTGTGTTTGTAGGTGTGTGTGTGTGTGCGCTTGTAGGTTTGTGTGTTTAGGTGTGTGTGTGCGTGCGTGTGTAAATGTGCATGTAGGTGTTTGTGCGTGTAATCCAGTGAGTCATGGGGACAAGCTGAGGTAAAAACAACAGGCTTGTTGATGTGTGTGTGTCCTGCTAACATCCTAATGAGACCTGGAGAAAACCTGACCAGCCCTTGAGGGACTGGACCTACCACACACACACACACACACACACACACACACACGCACACACTGTATCCTCTCACAAACAACCCAGTGTCCATGTAAATCATAAACTGATTGTTGTTTCTGAGGAACTACTGTACTTCTAACAACGGGGGAACAGTTTTCTGGTGAGTGTTTCCACAAACAGCCAACTAAGTGCTCCTCGTTTCAGAAGAAGGCATCTTTGTTTTTCAGGATCGAACCGAATCCTGGTGTGCCTGCCCGGCATTCTATAATTACATGTTTTAAACGTGATTGTATACGGAATGAAAAAAGGAGGAAAAAAAGAAACATATGTATTTGTTTAACTGTCCGAGGGAGCCTCACTGCAATTCAAACCACACGCGAGTCTCAGATTACAAACTCAAAGTTGAGCTGTGTAGTTAAGTGCGTGTGTGTGTGTGTGTGTGTGTGGGGATTAGGTTGGGGCACGGAGCTGGCGTTGGTGAGGCGTAGCGGAGGCCAGTCAGCTCGAAAGAGAGGAGGAGAGAGGAGACAATCGCTGATACCCAGCCGACTAAAAATAGACCCTGAGACCGAGAGAAAGATGGCAGGGGTGGTGGAGGTGAGGGCCGTGTGTGGAGTGACCTCTAAAAAGGCTCTAATCCCCTGGATGACGTCGCTTCCAATAAGCTGCCCTTTAGTGTCTCCCTCTCTCTCACTCCCTCTCTCCCTCTCTCTCTCTCAGGTGTGTCTGTGCTCTTGTTTTTCCTTGTGTTCTCTAAGGGGGATTTTTGAGGATCGTTGAGTGCATCCTTCCAGAGGGGTCACCGGGAGGGGGAGGACAGGAGGAGAAAGGGAGAGGAAAAAGGAAGGATGAGCAGAGAGTAGAAGGACAGGGGAGAAAGTGGGAGGAAGAGGAGGGGGAGAGAACGTGGGAGAACCAGGGAGAACGGAGGAGAAAAAGGAGAGGATAGGTAGAATGGGAGAGACGAGGCGGAGGGGGGAGAGAGTGGTGGGAAAGATGAGGATGAGGAGAGGAGGAGGAAAAGCGGACCTGTGTAGTTCAAATCAGTTACGATCTCTAAATACTCCATCACAGATGATCACCAAAAGATTGTGTGGATTTGCGAGGCCCTGCCGGAGCCTGGAACACACCCAGTATGTTGTGAAAGTGGCGAAACACTCAGCCGCACAACATGGCCTCTCGCGTCCCCGGGAACGACAGTTGACGAAAGGGGAAACTCTGCATTCCAGCTAAGCTGCGGTAAGAGCTAGCTGTCCAATCACGGGAGACAAGCCACGGTTTCCATGTGGATTTAATCAGGGGCTGTTGACAAGTCTGATAGCCGGGGGAACCTCCTACAACGTTGTTGTCTCTGCTGTCCGAGATACACTGTGCTTTGCTGTAGTACTGACAACACCGTCACACTGTCCTCTACAGCATTACGGACACCATTGTAAGACACTAGCCGACTTGTCTCCTGGCCACAGTACAGCACCGACCATGTCTGAATCCTTAGCTTGACTGTACATGCTCCTAAGTCCCTGAGGAAAGTTCATTCTATTCTTCCCCATTTACTTTGTGACTCATAACCTTTAACCAATCTCCTATCTGAGATATTTTGTCACAAATTCTATGACACACAGGTTGAAAGCGAGCTCTCTTGTCCTCCTGGAAGGTACCTACACAACCAAGAGCTTTGTCCGTGAGGAAGAAGGCGAGGGCTCCTCTATACCCTCTCACCGCTCGTGTTCCTCACAGAACACTTCAAAGCCTGAGTTCCAACCCTCTGAACTAGCCCAGGTGACACATTGTTATGCCAAGCCGTAGAAAGGTAGTCGTTGTGGGAGGGGAGCTGCACTTGAGAAATGCACATACCAGACATGAGAAACACTAGATAAAAGGAAACTCCAGAATAGACCCTGAAACGGAGTAAAATCCAGTTTGAGACCTTCCCTCTACAGCAGTGGTTCTCAAAGTGGGGTCCCCGGACCTCTAGGGGTCCGCGAACCATAGACAAGGGGTCCACGAAATAATTTGCCATCAATTATAACATTGGAAAATTGTGCTGTATAATTAAAAAGTGACAAATACAGTTAAGAGCACAGGGTATGCTGGGTGTTACGATTATGGGGGGTCCTTGGAAAATGTTCACCCCTCTAAGGTGTCCCTGGCTTGGAAGGGAGTTTGGAAGTTTGGAAGGCCGCTATCAAGCGATGCATGAATGGCCGTGAGACTGTGACAGGTTGAGGGAGGGTGGGGGGGGGGTATGGTGTGGTGGGCGGACAGGGGTGAGAAGCAGAGGATGCAGGAGCCCGATGAACGAAACGGAAATGAGGATGAAAGGATGGCGGCGGGGAGAACGGAGGGAGGGCGATGGCAGCACAGAAGGAAACACTGAAACCGTGACTGAAAACAAAAAACTCCAAACATTCGAAACCACAGAAAAAGGACACAAAGGTCGGTAGGGAAATTGTACATCGGAACAGCATGTCTATTTGCTTTTCATGAAACAAAAATGTGCTTTATTAAAACAGTAGGGAGGTGTGGGGTCCGTCAACCATAACGTTACTTTCCTACCTGAGGTTAGAGTCAGCAGCAGCTGGGTGACTAGGAGGACATGACGGAACTTCCACCTTCCTGTTCGCTGGTAGGAGTCCCTGGCAACCAGCAACAAAAACCCAGTTAGTGGAGAAGTACAAGAGGGCATACATAAACTCTCCTGTACACAGGCTTTATACAAGAAAAAAGAAAATGCAAACACACTCACGAGCAAACACGCTAAACACACACTCGAGCAGAAGCACGAGCGCCCACGCTTCGGTGCTGTGCGAGCGCAGAACACGAGCAGGCGAGCACACACACACACACACACACACACACACACACACACACACACTCCCACACAAAGAGAGACACAAACACAAATCCACAGAGCTTAACCATTTATTTATTCATTTTGATGAGTCTGCAATCTGTGTCTAGTTTGAAGGTTGGGAGTGTGTATTTGCGGGTGGAGAGGACACCGCACGATTGGTCTGGCTCGGTTGCCGTGGAAGCAGGAAGCGTTCTCCCATGTCGGACCTCAAAGCTCCCAGATAGCTTACCGTCAAACAGGCCCCATTAGTCAGCTCCTCTCAACACAACATCTCACAGCAGCACTTCTTAAAACAGTCCTTAAAACCTCTCTTAATTTTTCAGATTTTAGAGACCGGATGCCCAAAACATGATGGCCAGCTCATCTCTTTATGTAAGTAATGGGACGATAAAGTACTTGATGGATACTCTATAAACTGATATAGATAAAACAATTATGTGAGTGTGTGTGTGTGTGTGTGGAGGAAACAATGTTATCACTACCCTCAAGTATCTGTAACATTGTGAAATCTCTGAGGGTTTACTTAAGTCCTGCTCAAATAAAACCTTTCAAATGTTCACAAGCCAGCAATTATAATCAACCCCCAGCAAAGCTTTATCAATCCAGGAGCCATGGTTCTGAATGGACTGCTGTCTTTAAAAATCAACGCTCAGGGGCGACACACACAAACACACACACACACATTGAAACAAGAAACAAAATTGTAGTGCTCCAGTTCCAGATCATTCCGCGGGTCTGGGTTGCTATTAGCTAATCATACGGTGCTCAAACTGATACAGAGGCTAATGTCCTGGACTGAGAGGCTGCCAGACGCTCCAAAAAGGTACCCCCCGGTCTGGGCCATGCTCCACGGCTGGTCTTCATACAGTACTTGCTCGAAAACCTCTGTGAGTGCATACATACAAGTGAGAGGGGCCCTCTGCCACATTCTGACCCTCGTGTGTGGGAACGACGGTGGTCACTCGTCATGTTTAGTTAAGTAGGCTACTGGAGGTGGTGTCAGCAGCTCTCTTCCCCAAACTGTTCTCCTTCTTCCTTCCTGTTTCTCCTTCTATCTTCCTGTTTCTCCTTCTTCCTCCTTTTTCCCGTCCACAGAGGGTGAAACCAGGAGGAAGACTGTCTGCCACCCATCCACCAAGCTGTTCCACCAATCAGGGTCTGGGTTTCGATCCCAGCACAGGGACATACCTAACCCCATTTTTGTTGTTTGGAGTCAGCCTAACCCTAACCCCACGTTTGATACCTAACCTTGACCCTTTCCACACACACTGGTTGAACTCTTACAATGGCCACTCAGGTAAAAGACCCAACTCCAAGCCTCCTTTTGCGAATTTTGTGATATATTGTAAATTCCTGAAAAACCAGCAACCAACGTAATTTTGTCAACCACACGTGTCAGAAAACACAGACGTCAATGATAAATATTTAAATGTGAGAGTTGGTCTCGGAGGACTTGGGCTCAGAGGTAGACAAATGATGAGGGTCCACAGAGAGCCAATTACACTCGCTGGGTAATTGTGTGGGGATTTAATGACATCATCACAATGCTTGTGGCTAGGTGCTTCATAACATTTACCGGTCTCCGTTTAAATCATATACAGGTGCTGGTCATAACATTAGAATATTCTCAATTTATAATGCAGATTTCAGGACTTGGCACCTGCACACAGTGCCAAAGCTACCAGTACCTGGTTTAAGGACCATGGTATCCCTGTTCTTAATTGGCCAGCAAACTCGCCTGACCTTAACCCCATCGAAAATCTATGGGGTATTGTGAAGAGGAAGATGGGGGGGGGTGGGATTTTCCTTAGTTGTCAGTTATAATAATCTAAATTAAAATAAATAAACATTTGAAATATATCAGTCTGTGTGTAATGAATGAATATAATATACGCGTTTCAAAATCAATGAATGTTTGAGAGACAATTAAAGATAAATGGACTAATTTCTCTATTCAGTGTGTTTCCTGTCTCTAGTAAGAGTAGTGGGGTGGCTGACGATGCATGGAAAACTGAATAGAGCGCCCACACAAAGGGCTTGATCCCGGTGTACTATGTTATTTAGACAGTTCTTTGCTTCGTTTCCACACATCAGGTCTTAAGACAGGTCCTGACACTAGAGTTCAGCTATCATTGTCTCCCCAGAGATTAGGAGGAAAAGCTTTTCTTAGAATTATGTAGACAAGACAATAGTCAGTTACGACCGACATGGCATGTTTACGGACGTGTGCCTTGATAAAGGCAGTGTTTTTTTTTACTGGTGCAGGTAGAAGTCTGACTGGGCTGCAAATGTAGGTTGTGTAAAATCAAGTCATTTCAATTCGGGTTCACATTTGAGGTAACTTGAATTGCTTCATTGCAAGCTTCTGTTTCTGCATTTAAATAACGGTCTGAGATGATAAGGACAAGACCTTCTGACCTAGTCAATTCTGCTCTGTACTTCATTTACCAGCACTTTACTGTGCATTACACATGATGTTGTAGTTGCATTGGGCTATTACGGTTTAGCGCCAAAGGTAATTACTCAAGTGGAGTAATTAACTGTTAAGTTAAAAGTCTCAAAGTACAGAACAGCCATGGAATCCAGTTTTTGACCAGCAGTATCAACCACAACACAACTTCTCAAAGCTTTGCTAGTCAGCACAGCTTAGATTGGAACATGTGTGTCAGTAATTGTAAACAAAACTAGGATGGTGTGTAGTCGGACTTTCTCATGGTAGTGTAAATTGTCAAACACCATAGCTTTCCAAGACGTATGTGCAGGCTGAATACGAAAAAGGTTCATTAAATTTTCTATAAATAATTTATGACATAATTTGGAGAACAGAACTGGATTAATTGCTCTCTTGGATCCAATTTAGATTCATGCGATTCCTTTACAGAAATCCCTTCTTTGTTTAATATTTTTTGTACTCGCAGAAATGAAAATATGAATGCTTAACAAGCAGAGAGGGGAGAGGTCAGTGGACTGTTCCCATACAGTAGCAGCTCACATAAAGACACTGACTCATCCGCTGAAAGGAAATGAAGGGTGGCCTGTACGATCTGCCGAAAGCAGACTTTCGGATCCAACTAAACTATGAACGAACTCATTCGAATAGTTTGCTTTGAAAAAGTATGAGAGACAAGGTGAGATGGTTGACCGAGGTTGGAGCCGTCTGCTCCTCTTAGAGAGGAAGGCAAAAATATCTTCACTGAGTTGGACAGTGAAGTCTTTCTGTCACATCCTCAAGGCTCATCTTTGTCTCTTCTCGTGTTCTGGATCTCTCACTGGGGAATGTCTAATCATGGGCCCTGCATCACCAAACGGCTGCTAAGCCCGGGTGTTCAGCACACGAAGAAGAGAGAGCGGGGGTCTTCATCTTTACCAGTTAATTAAATTCCCAAGGTCAAGTGTGACTGATGTCCGACACCTGGTCATGGTCTTCATAATCCTGTCAACACATTCTCTATGACTTCATCTCTGGACTCTGTGAAGAAGTTCCATTTCTACTTCAAGCCATGGTCAGGGTTGTGTAACACATTAAAGGGATTATAGCCAAAAAGCACATATATAACAAAAAGAGAAAATTATTTGAAATAGGAGAGGCCTACATATCTTGCTTACATTTGCTAGGCAACTATAGCTACAGTATTACAATAAGATGATTGTTATGAATGCTGTTCTAGTATACATTTACTCAAAAGTTGCAACAATGGAGAAAAGAAACACTCAACAACATTCTGTCCCTACCTCAATTAATGGAAATGTATTATTGTTATTAACACAGGATTTTTGCGTCACTTAAACCAGTTTATGATCGCAGACATCCAATAGCCTAAGTTAACAAAACAACCACATTGGGTGTTAGAAACGTCGACACAGAACAAGTTCAGAAAACTGTTATGAACTTCTCGGAAAGTTTAGAGACACTGGGGAATTTTAGGCTTCGTTTAACATTTAACTAAATTGATACCATGAAATAGAAGATCACTCCTTTCACTGAATAAACACCGCAAACCACCTGACAGACAAATCTATCTTAAAACAAAAAGTACCCTGACAGTTTGACATTCGCTGAACAACATGACAAGGCATAGCACACTTACATTGTTTTATTGGAGTGGGAGCTGGTCTCCTGGAAGAATCATGATTCCCTCTCCTCTCGTCCGAGTGGAGTTTTTCACTTTGCAGAAACTTTGAAAACTATCGAACCTTGAAATAAATGTATCGTGGCGTTGCAAAAAAAAATGTGATCACAACACAAATACCCAAAGGCACGCTGCTGTCCTACGGTCAAAAACTATATTATCTTGATGAACCTGTCTCCTATGTCTGGAGATGCTTCAAACGGCAGCTAAGCGCTTCTACAGTTCGGGATCTTTTCAGATCCTCACAGCTGGCGCGCACTCTCCCTCTGGCGCCCCACCCTAAACTAGTCAGACCCCTGGGTTTAAAAAAATGACTTTCAAAATCAGTCATATTTATGTTGTTTATCTCGCTGTTGCACTGGGATAAATTGAAAGAAGTGGCCTACATACTGACACTAATTACCGTAAAAATGTTTCTCCTCGTGGTGCATCATTTCAATGTATGGGCCTGTCATTAACAGAGTTGGCAGCTAAGAACAATATGTCTCGTGATGGCTCACTGAAAGCAAGCACGTTTAGAAAGGGAACCATTGTACAATATTGAAATCAGACCATTTGTGACAAGTATCGGTATTGTGGACCGCCAGATCCCAGTCATTTGCTTTCAAACGTCAGTTCGGGTGATCTTCCTTTGAGATAAACACTCCAATTGGATTGGATGTCTGCATTTGCATATGCTGTTTCTGCCAACTGGTCTCCTGCGCATCACCATATCACGGCTACCACTGCCTGTTGTCGAGGTTTAAACATGCAGTGTAAATGTATTGGACTTACAATCACCTGGACATTTTGAAGCTGGAGGAGGGCTTATTTAGTAACCCCCTATGGTACCAGTGCTTCTGCAACCTCTGTTTATCAAACAGTTTGATAACAGTTCTAGGAAATTAACTTTTACTCTGTCACTGTCAGGTTAGCTAGATTTTCTTCATAAACAATGAATTTGGCTCTTGGCATGAGTGATGTCTGCATGTGTGTGTGTGTGTGTCATTGTGACTAACAGAGTGACCTATATAGGCGAAGGCAGCTGTTTTACGTGGTTGCTGCCAAGGGCTCATGTTTTAACTAGAACCATGGAAGTGGCTGTTCTCCTCTCCTCCTCCCCTAACTGCTATCCATCCCCCAGACCAAGTTGATCAAAGCCAGCTGAACTCCACTGTCTGACAGTTATGTGCGTGAGGACCGTGGCAGCAATGTTACATGGAGATCCGTCATTATTAATGACCTCCAATATATGGGTTACATAACAAGCATAACCGAATAAGTGAGTATAGAAAACGTTAACCATCCTGAAACAGGATGGTTGAAAAGGAAAAAGTTAAATGCAGTGGGGGGGGTAGCGAGCAAACATAGTCTTGCTTCAAGTCGATGTGGTCTAGTGAAAGCCAGGTAAGGCTGTAATAACCCTGATGTTGCATCCTGTAGGCAGGTAGATAGACACATATCTGAGCCCCTGTATATAATTGTTTATCTGTGTGTCCTGAAGGTATTTCTAGGTCCCAGTGGGAACCCCTGCTGCAACAGATATCTGATGCTGGCCTCCCCCTTTCTCTCTTTGTCTCTCTCTCTGTCTCTCTCTTTCTCAAACACGAGAGGTTAACTGGAGCTGGCAAAGGTGTTTGTATCTTGTATTTTCTTTACTCTCCATCTCCTCTCTCTCTCTCTCTCTCTCCTTATCTCTCCATCTCTGCGCCCTAGGCACCACACAGCGGATGGATGATGGTGACATCAGTGAATCCAGCCGTAGCACTAATCACACTCAGCTGGCTGGAGCAGTCGAGCAGTGATGACCTCAAATCTAAACACGGTGACATCAGAACACGCCGACTTCCTCGATCCGTACAGACCTAGTACAAACACGTCTAACACAAACACAAACACGGTACAGTAAGGTCGAGCGCCAGAAATAGAGGCTAGCTCAAATGATTGTACAAACAATACTAACAAAATATTACTCGCAGTAATCCAGTATGTAAATGATGAGTGGTGCAGTGTCATATAAATAATAGGCACTACAACAGTGGAAGACAATTCACTCATTTTTTAATCAATAGCTTGAAGTGTCTCATGTCATATACACATTGATAAACTCAAATTAAACAAAAAGTATGTAAAAGGGTAAAGAACACACAGATTCAAAGAACTTCAACTCACTCAGTGGTGCGGGGGGGTGGGGGGTTTGGGGGGTGCAGCAGCAATTGCATATTTGAAGATGGGCATTCCAACATACCAGTTTTTCCAGTCACATATTCAGCTGGGCTGCCAACTACTACAGTTAGTTCATAGTCAAGCTGATTGTTAGTTTTGTTAGCTAGTTGGTTTTTGTTTTACGTGTGAATAAGCATCTATAGGAAGAGCATTCAACTAAAGTGACTAGTCCTCCCATGCACACAACAACCATATACAAACGCATCCCGAATCGGTCAACAAATCAAATCAGCGAAAATTGACCAATCAAATCAATTTACTAGCCGCATGTGGCTCCAGAAAGAACCATTTTGGGGTGCATTTTCACCCAATGAGATAGATAACAAGGAGTAATTGAGAACATGGTGTGTCAGGGAAGAACCATCCAGCCATTTGATAGTGTTTAAAGCATTAGTCTGTAATGGAGATGTGACAGGGTCACATTCATACTAAGCCCAAATTACACTTACATGCATACAGAAAGAGAGACAGAAAGACAGAGAGACAGAGAGAGACAGAGAGAGAGAGAGAGAGAGAGAGAGGGAGAGGGCAATGAGAGAGGGGATGGAGAGATGAAGAGAGAACGATAGAGAGACAGATATGTGTGGTTGGTGTGTATCAAAAGACCTACAGTCAATGCTCTGTGTAAACTAGTGTGAGCGCTGCACGTGTGTCGAACTGTGCTCTGCCGTTAGTGCCTGGAGCTAGTTGTGGTTGTGACCCTACAGTATATACAGCATACAGCAAGTCAGTTTAATATGGAGACAGACGCAGTGGGCGTTGTTTAATTGGAATATACAGGTTCTAAACACAACCATACACGTGGGTTGAAACCAGGGGCAGGAGCAGATAACTTGGTTCTGGAAGCGGGGTAGAGGCTGGGGCTGAGAATGGGGAAAGAGGCTGGGCTAGAGAGAAAGTTGGGCTGCAGGCTGTAATTGAGGTTTGGTGCAGGGGGGGGGGCTGTTGGGTAAAAGCTGAGACGTTGGTCGGGTCTGAAGATATTCGTTTTCCTCAAATGCATCTGCGGTGAGAGATGGAAGAGATGGGGATGGGAAGAGGAGGGCAGGGGGAGAGAAGAAAGGCTGAAGGGAGATGGAAGAGAGAGTCTTCATTCTTTCCCGGTGGTGAGCAGCCTGATGGCCTTCTGCAGGTTCTGGACGGCCGTGGAGACGTCCTCGTACTGCAGAGCGCTGCCCGCGTACTTACAGTACTTCTGGGCCCGGGTGAAGTCCTCCGCTGTCAGACGCACATCCCCTGAGAGAGACAGAGAGCGAGAGAGACAAAGAGAGAGAGAGACACACAGAGAGAGAGAGAAAGATAGAGAGAGAGAAAGAGAGAGAAGCGGGGGGGAGAGAGAAAGAGACCGATATAGGAAGAAAGAGTGGAAGAGACAAAGAGAACCGAGAGTTAAACAGGGAACTCCAGGAACTGAACTTGGACAAACATCAATTTATCTTCACTTTATTTTCTTTTATTAGTATGTATTGCTCTGTAGTTATTACAGAAAAGATAGTCGGCAACACACAGGGGGGTGGCTAGTGATGCACATTTAATATCGCAAGAGAGGTTCTAAAAGCCAGATCATCCGATTAAAGCTGGTGACAAAAAGCTAAATAGTGAGTAGAGGTTCTCATTGTTCCTTCATGGGCAAGTGATAATTACATTGGCTAATTAAATAATCACAATCTTTACTGTAGCAAATGAAGCAATGAGGCCTACTGTGTTGTTAGAAATTAATGGCCGCACGTACACACTGAAAGGTCAGACGGCTGAGCGGTTAGGGAATCGGGCTAGTAATCAGAAGGTTGTCGCTTCGATTCTCGGCTGGGCAAAATGACGCTGTGTCTTTGGGCAAGGAACTTCACCCTACTTGCCTCAGGGGAATGTCCCTGTACTTACTGTAAGTCCCTCTGGATAAGAGCGTCTGCTAAATGTAAATGTAAAGTGTCACTGTTTCCATTCAAACTCCAATTCATCCTAAACTTCCTATATAAATGTCACTATATTGGAACCCTAGTCATCAGCCTGTTTCCATGGACTGTGGATTGTTTCCAGTCAAACTCCAATTCATCCTAAACTTCCTATATAAATGTCACTATATTGGAACCCTAGTCATCAGCCTAACCCCTAACCTAAAGTTCAATAGTGTTTTCAAAGGACCTGGCTCCCACAAGTATAGTAATACCTGTACTATCACACACACACACACACTCAGAAAGACCGACCCGCACAAACAGCTCCTCTCCTGACCCACCCTATTAGATCATTAATTGTCTGAGCCAGCGCCAGTCCCCCAGCCCCCCATTACAGTAACTCAAAACACATCTTCCACACCCCAGCCCCCGACCCCACTTTGCAGTATGGACACAACGTTTCCATGGGCTTCACTGCTCCTTATCGCCTCGACACACATCCTATACATTCTTAAGCCAGCTCTGGTCTTGAGACACTGCACCTCTACATTCATCTACACACACGCTTCATGAACCTACCTGGTATAAACAGCGGTCAAACCTTACGTAAACACACTCCAAATACAGTCTTATAGCATGTGTTTGCACAGGCTAAGAGCAGGAGATGGAGCTGGTTAATGGTAACTAAGCAGGGGACAACCTGAAGTCAAATACATTACGACGTGCGATTGCAAATATGAGTGTATCACCTCACAGGAGGAGAATACCTTAAGGTCTCAGCTACAGGTCTATAACGCGCCAACCACAGAGAGGTTTGTAGGATCGCATAAACATTTCCCATGTGAAACGAGAAAGACGGCAAGAACGTAGATGGTCGACGTAGAGATACAGTGATACAGGTGATTATGCAATCCGTGAAACAGGCCTCTCCACTTCCAATGCATTTACAACGAGGTGGCAAATCCTCTTTCTCTCTTAGACCTCAACCAAAACAATATGCTTTTATATAAAAATATAAGTGGGTTGTAAATAATGATGGTCTTCTAGTACATTCTAGGTCAACACAATCAGAGAAAGGCATTTTCATGTCAACATCCCTATGTGACACTGAGCCACGATCAAAGCTTGCGTCCTAAATGCTGACAAGGAGAGGGGAAGCAGTGTATCAGGATACATTATCATCTGTTTGTTTGGAGTGGTTGAGTTAAGATTAAAGGGAAAAAAAACTTTCCAGCGACTAAAAAATGTTTCTTTCCGAAACACAGTACTTAGCGTACGACCAACCTAGTGCTGCAGTCATTCACAAAGCTGGAGCTCAAAGCCCGAACCTGCTACAACAGTGCAGGTTTTTGATGTGTGCGTTTGTGCTTTTGTTATACGTTCAGTGTTATTCCTTTGTAGCTTGCTCTGCGTTTTGTACTACATACTTATCATGTCTGTACTCGGTATAGCTTTTTTGATCTTGGAGCAGGGTCAAGGGGACAGGTAAGCTGCCCATGGGTTTACTCCGCATAACGTCATGTTTACCTGTTATATACACTAGGCAAGGAACGAGTTCAGTCCCTTGTATTTATTATCGCTATATGTCGCTAGGCAGTTCGGGCCTCTTTTATTTGTGTTTGTTTCGTTGGCACCTTTCATAGTCCCCTTGTTTCCCTGTGCGGACTGCGGAATGGTTTTTATTGTTTGTAATAAACACCCTTCTTTACGTTCTGTCTCATTCCCTTTGGTTGTGCACGCACCTTAGCCAGTACCGCCAGTACGATCACCCCTCCCGCTGTAAACCCCAAGGAGACACAGGGAACGAGAGAAGGCAGTGGGGGAGTGAAAGCAAACATTTTTCATTACACAAGACTTCAAAAGACCACTGAAACTTCCGTCTCGGAGGAAGAGAGTGAAAGAGAGATGTACTGTACTTACTACAGTCCGTTTTTGATGATTTCATTACCGTCTATCATTACAGAGAGAGAGAGAGGGAGAGAGAGAGAGATAGATAGAGAGAGAAGGGGCGGGATGCAGGCCCCAGAGGTTGAGAAGCCTCGTCTGTGGTTAGCCACGGGCAGCCATATTAATGACAGCTCCGGCTCTAGCGCCTGAAAAGGGCTAAGTTGAGGCAGATGGCAGCGAGCTAGCATCGGTGGGCACAGTGGTGACTTTATAAGCTTGGCTCTGTGTGCGCCGGGGCTAAGGGGGCGGAGGGCTGAGAGAGTCTGGGAGACTGGAGAGAAAAGAGACGAGTGGGATCCCCAGTCACTCGAGACCCGAGATCTGTGGTTGAATCTGATTCGCGGACGGAGACAAAGACAAAAGAAATATGCAACTGGCTTAGTTCAAAAGCTTCCCTCCGCCTGCCGAATGAAATTGTGTTCTTCTCAAAAGCCTCGGTAGGTGGGGTCATCATGTCTAGGCCTCTCTCTCTCACAAAGTTCAAGCACATATCAGTTCTGGTGGCCCTAAAGTACATCCTTGTGGCACGCTCGAGGGTGACGGGGGCTTACGCTTTCTAGACTAGGGCTCCGTCTTAATCGCGTCGCTGAATTTTCAGAGATGGAAACATGATGCGGATGATCGTGTTTTGAGCCAGCGACGCACATTCTATCCTGGTCACCTACAGTCAGTGTCCTTTGTGTAAGCTACAGGCAATGATGACGTTACGCGAATTAGCAAAATACACGCTACGCATATTTGAGTCATTAACAGCTTCGCAATTTCTCAATAATGACACCGATCATAACCACCGTAGAGAGAAGGGGAAGAAAAGGTGTGTTTCTTCATGCGTGCGTGTGTGTGTGTGCTGTGCAGCGTTGCTCACCTTCTAGGTTGGGTCTGAGGAGAGCGGGGTCCACCGCAGGCATGTTGCGTGGCACAGGCACTGGTTTGACGGGCTCACCTGCACACAACAGAGGAAGAAGGATGTATAAAACATGCTCTGCCGTGCAGTCCACACACATGTTCTCTGGGGCGCCCTCAGGACACACTCCTGTGATCTGTACCGATACACCTGGACGTCATCGGCGGACACAGTCCAAGTTCTGTCTGGTCTGGGTGCTTTAATAAAAGAGTGGAATTTACGGTTGTGCAAACGTTTGAGCTCAAACCGAACGCAAACAAATGTTGGCCGCGTTTCCCAGATTCGTTAAGAAGCTCTTAGAACGCTCTTAGAACGCTCTTAGAACGCTCCTAAGAAGCTCTTAGCATTAAGAGCTTCTTAACGAATCTGGGAAACACGCCCGTTTCGTTGTGTTTCGTTGGGAGACACGTAATTGTACGTTTTTTTGGTCCTTAGTCTCGGTCGTTGTTCGGATGGATGTTTTTTGACGTTCCTGCTCTGTTTTAAAGGGACCCCCGTGGCGAGCAGTTCCATCCTGTCTCCTTCAGCCAACCGATGCACAGCACTCTGCAACCTCCATATTTTATAGGCCGTGTGATTGTGTAAGCAGCCCGAAGGCTGGAGGAGGAGAAAGCTTGACAGCTTAGTGGCAACTCAATCTACACCCCCCCCCCTCCCTCCCTTTCGTTCTCTGGTCTTATATTTGGAATAATGTCTCTGTGTGTGTGTGTGTGTGCGAGTGTGTACGTCTCTGTTGATTTAGTTAAGAGCCGAAAAGAAAAGGTCTGGATGTCTAGGTGGAGATTAGTCACTTCCTCTGAAGCCCCCGGAGCTACAGGGTCACCTTGTCACGTCTGCAGGGGCTCTGGGGGGGGGACTCCGTGGGGAAACCCTGTCAGTGCCTGGTCTAATACCCCGGCCCTCAACACACACACACGCCCCTAATGTGCTAATGACACACACACCTCACACTTTCCACGCTTCGCCACCCATCGCCCCTCCTCGCGGCCCCCGACAGATGCGCACACCCTTTACCGTAAGTTACACTTTTCTCTCCAATAACCCCCCCCCCTCTCCCCCGCTTCCCCCCTATACACACACACACACCAGGGTAGAGCAGGCGCCTCTCCACTACCGCCTGTGTCAACAGCATGGGCTCCGGTGATAAAGCTGCGCCCCTCGCGTCCACGTCAACATCCCCAATGGGCCTCTGTCGGCGCTGACGCTAACACGCCGCCTGTCGCACCCTCTGCTCACCACGGTCGGTCCCAGGCGCGGGCCGCCGCTGCAAGGGATGGCTGGGCATGTTACGCTTGTTGTTTGAAATGACTTCCACCCAAACAATGAACGAAACCCCTTTCAGTAGAATTATCCGGATGCTTTCCGAGTGATGAGGGGCTGATGAGAGGCTTTGGCGATTAGTGACGCGAACGGCTTCTAATTGGAGTTCTAGTGAGTTCTGAATGGAGTGTGTTTTGGATGAGTCGACATGATTGCGGATGTGCCGAGTGTTAAATGTCGAACTGTCCCTTTAAGAATGTTCATTAGACAAGTTCCTCTCCCAGTCTGTCTCCCGTATCCGTCTCGGCTGCCAAAGAGAGAGGATCAGGCCGCACTGCCGCAGCTTTGCTCAGACGCGCCAACGCACGCGGCGCCATCAGACAGCGAGCTGCGTTCCTCCCACGGGCTGTAGTCCAGATATGCCACGCGTCAAAGTTTGAACCAAAACTTCTGTCGAGCGAGACGTTTTTTCGCTAAGGAGAAGGCCTGGATTACAGTATCGGGCAATAAGTGACACAAACCGCTCCGACACAAACTCTTGCACTTGAGTAAATGTGTGCGTGCGTCAATGAATGTGTGTAAATGTGTGTGTCGTACCTGCAGGGGGGGGCAGATCTGCAGGTGTGTTGGCGGGGGCGTGGGACCCTGGGGGGACGTGGATGTTGTTGTAGTTGGAGGGCGGGGGGCCCATCGCCCCCGAGCCGGGCCCGAACCCTGGGGCCCCCGGGCCCTCTGCCCCGTAGCCTGGCCCTGGCCCCTGGTCGTACCCCGTGGAGGACTGCTGGGAGTGGTTGGGGGACTGGGGCCCCTGGAATGAGCCCCCGCCCTCTGCGCCCGCCCTCTGCTCCTCCCTCTGCTCCGTACTCGTCATCTGGGAAGGGATGAGGGAGAAAGAGAGAGAGAACGTAAAGACATGCAAGGCGGAGGACGTGCACACCAACGGCCCTCTGTCGGGTCTGAAGACACCACATCAGAGAACAAAAAAATCAGATTGGTGACGGCGAGCCGTTTCGACGAGAACGCGACAGGATTCGGTCGGAACGTTTGCCACGTTGTCTCTTTGAAGCCTGACAAGAGAGACCCAGCCAGTCGTCCATCAGAAGAGCAATGTTTCAACGGGAGGATGTTTATCACCCCCATTTGGTTTAGGAGAGCCATGGGGGTGCTTGGAACCATGTCCCACATGTCCCCGACCGCCCCTTCCCTCGCTCCGTATTGCTTATCTTCCCACTCCACCTCAACATAACAGCCTCCAACCCCCTCCCTTATCCCCACCCTCCCTTCATTAGTATGAGAGAGCACGTTGCTAAAGAAACAGCGTCAAGTACGGCATAACAACAACCGTATCGACCTTGTGTTACACCTCTGTAACTCCTGTGATTAAGGCTTGATGACGTAGGCCTCTTCATTTCGGTTCTTGTCCTACTGGTCGCTCTCAGGTAGTCTAGTGAAGTGACTCTTATTTGTATTAGTACTCAACGGGAATAACAATGAATCACATCTTTCCCTCGCGCTCAATCAACCTCTATTCATTCCCGTCTATCTCTGTCTCCCTCTCTCTCTCTGTCTGTCTGTTCCTCACCTCTACCACTCACTGACACTCACTCACACACTCACACACTCACACACTCACACACTCACACACTCACACACTCACACACTCACACACTCACACTCACACTCACTCACTCAATCCCTCACTCCCTCACTCCCTCCATCCATCCATCCATCCATCCATCTATCCATCCCTCACTCTGTCCCTCCATCCGTCCCTCTCTCCCTCCCTTTCTCCCTCCGAGTACACGGCGAAGACAGACAACCCCGAGACACGGAAGAGAACACGAACTTCCAGAACACAGACGCGCGTGTGCACACTCCAACAAGCCGGCCTGTGGCTGGGTGTCTGAGACCAGGCTGAAGGGCAGAGCACTAATCTGCAGTCCATCTGCAGTGGGATCTCCGCAATGCAGTGCAGCCGCTTCATCTCCGTTCAACGACAGCGAACACGGCGGTGCGTGAAGTAACGACGGCCTCGTGCAGCTAATGGTCTTTCAAAGGCTAAACTGCCGCAGAGGTACTTGAGTCCGTTCAAACAAATGTAATCAATTCAGCGTGCGCAACAGTCTTTAAAACGTTTATTTGCGAAGAGAACACTTTGTCTTCAAGCTGCACTGTAGTGTAATTCAGTCTGTGTGTGTGTCTTGGTGTGCGCGTGCCTGTCTGTGAGTGAGTGAGTGTGGCTGTGTGTTATAGCCGTGTGTGTCTTGGTGTGCTCGTGTCTGTTTGTGTGTCTGTGAGTGTATGTGGCTGTGTGTTATAGCCGTGTGTCTTGGTGTGCACGCGCGTGTGTGTGTGTGTGTGTTATCGTTGGGAGTAAAGTGAGGGAATCCCCCCCAGAGCAGAGCTGAAGGCCCTGCAGAGGAAATACCATCTCATGGCGCCGGCGCCGCATCTACAGACACATTAACAAACGGAGCGCTCCGCTGTCGCCTCCGAGGCGACCAAAATGTAATTTAAAGAAAACACGCTATTACACAGACACGTATTTACACAGATTAAGACATGCGTGTATGCTGACGAGGCCGTAGCATGACGGCGATCGCGGCGGGGTGGGCGTGAGCTGGGAGAGGAAGTGCGCTCGGAGCGAGAGGCAGACGTGTTTTCATACGGGTCTGGACCCCTCGACCCAGGCCATGTTCTGCCCCCCTCCCGCTCTCTAGGTCCAATAATACGGGCGTGGTGGCTTTCAGGAACGCCTCGGTTTCAAACGACAGGCCTTGGGGTTGGCATCGAGTCAAGAACCGCGCCGACAGACAGAGCCAAGACTCCGGAGACACGGAGGAGGTGAGATGAAACCATGGAGACGCCCCCCCCGGTCGAGACTCCTCTGCGGAGACGTGCGCGGTCGAGACTCTTTCAGCGGGACGAAAAAAGTCACGAACGTGAGCGAGAGTGTCAGAGAGTCCGAACGTCTTCCGCGTCAGCTCAAGTCGTGTTATCCCAACTGGTCCTGGATTAAGATCTGCCTCTGTCTCTCAGAGACACACTGGCCAGCTTTGTGTCCCACTCACTGAGGGGGATGGCAATTGCTCAGAGATAAGGCACTAAATGTCTGTCGTCCTTTTTGTTCTCTCTCTCTCCCTCTCTTCTCTCTGTCATTATCAGGGCCGAACGAGAGATAAATCCCAGTTAGTCCCCCATTTGTCCTGGGATAACCAGAGAGAGATCGTTTTTTGTTCCATTGTCTACAAAAGCTTTGACCACACACAATTGTTAGTTGTTTTGCCATGGCAATACAGCTATTTAAATTGGACAGAAAAAAACAAAGAATGAGCGGAGGGTAGCGTGTGTATGTGTTCTGTCTATTGAGTGTGTGGACACCAACAGTGCTTTCAGCTCTCAGCCAGCTGCTGTCTGTCGGGATGATGTCTGTCAGCACTCAAGCGGGGGGAGGAGAGGGGACAGGAGGGGAGAGGACAGGAGAGGGACGAGACGAGAAGAGAGTTTCACCCACTAATTGACCACGAGTAGTGCGAAGCTAACCAGTCACTCACCCAGCCACCCAGCCAGGCTTGTCAGCAGGCCCATCAGCCAGCCAGCCAGCCACAAACACAAATCCACTCAGACAGAGATAAGTAGCAGCAGACATCACGGATGGGGAGCAGATGGCGCAGGGGGGATTGGGATACAGGGCCAGGGAGGAACATCAGCTCGCCCGTATCACCAGACACTGGAGGACTGGTGTGGGGGATTGGGATGCAGGGCCAGGGCCAGGGATGCAGGGCCAGGGCCAGGGATGCAGGGCCAGGGATGGAGGGCCAGGGAGGAACATCAGCTCGCCCATATCACCAGACACTGGAGGACTGGTGTGGAGGGGACGCCTGACTGGCTCCCAGAGCCAGTGCCCAGAGCCAGCGCAGCTCCAAGCGCACGGACCAGGGACCCTGGATCACAGAGCTGGCTGGCCGGACGACCCAGCTGTGCAGACTAACTCACAGACACCGTCGAACCATCCCCGCCGGGGCTGAATCTGTCCCCGTGTGAGTCCCCCTTCGCAGGCTTCGATCTGTCCTTAAACACGGTCGCTCTCCTGGGTCCTCTTCCCAGACGTCATCACTTCCACTGAGACAACCCCGAACCTCTGATCCAACATGATGACAGCCCCTCTCTACTTGTCTAGTGGAATGACACACACATCCTTTGCTCCTCCTTAACCCACAACAACATCTCTTCTCGCATTCCACGCTCCAATAACGTGTGTGTGTGTGTTTGGGGCGTCCTGGGAGTTCTCTTGTACTGCGGCAGGTTAGCCTTACCCTGGGTTTCGTCATCGCTGCCTGAAACA
The DNA here is from genome assembly GCA_903064625.1 of Mallotus villosus. Taxonomy (NCBI): domain Eukaryota; kingdom Metazoa; phylum Chordata; class Actinopteri; order Osmeriformes; family Salangidae; genus Mallotus; species Mallotus villosus. Next base: position 85,604 of record CAEFZP010005777.1, on the reverse strand, counting down.
GACCAACGCCCACAACAAGCCTGCCGCTCTTGGCCTCGGCTTTGGAGAAACAGAGCCAGGGGCTTATGGGTTCCCCCCCCTCCCCCCGATACCGGAGGATATCTCCCCGCGTGTGTGTCCTTCCCCCCCGGACCAACAGTAAAGGCCTGCGGGAGCGGACAGGCTGGAGGCTTCGAGGAAAATATGCTCAGTCGACAAAGACGTTTTGTTTTCTTATTGGTTCGACTTCGTTACATCGCCCCCCCCCCTTCCGCCCTCCACCCCCGTCCCGTCCCCTCCCTTCTCGTCCCTCCATCCCTTCATTCCTATCCTCTTGCTAATCCGCCCAGGCCCTCTGGAGAACCGGGCCAACAGCGGGGTTGCCGTGGACAACGAAACAAAGTTAGGGGTTCTCCCATGTGCTTTGTTAGGCTGCTACCAACAGACACAGATCGGTGGATAATACAGCAGGCCATAGTAAAGGTCAGTGGATGACACACCAGGTCCAAACACAGGTCAGTGGATGACACACCAGGTCCTAACACAGGTCAGTGGATGACACAGACCATAACACAGGTCAGTGGATGACACAGACCATAACACAGGTCAGTGGATGACACAGACCATCACATCTCAGTGGATGATACATCAGCCCATAGCACCAGGTTTGTAGCTGACAACAAAGCAAAGTGGGATCACCAGTGAAGTTAGATACAGAACCGTCGGTCTGATCCTTATTGTCGCTTCGACAGCCTTGTCATTACGCGGGCGGAGAGCAGACCCGTACCCAATAAAAATGCTCCTCAAAAAAACAACCCACATGCTGAACACACACCCGATCCCATAAGTCTGGGGTCGCAGTCAGAGCTAAACCCCCATGATGCCTAGCAACACTGCCCAGCCAAACAGCACTCTGCTCCTAGCAGCTCCTCTCGGTTTGTGCGTGTGTGAGTGCGTGTGTGTTTTCCTAAACGAGTGTGAAGTCAGCCATTAGGCTTGACAGGCGTGTGGAAACACAGCAATCTGTTGATACGATCCTGACAAGTGTGTCTAGAACAGAGGAGAGCGGAGGGAGGAGAGAGAGAGAGACACACAGAGAGAGAGAGGAGACAGAGAGAGAGACAGAGAGAGAGAGAGAGAGAGAGAGAGAGAGAGAGAGAGAGAATGGAGAGAAAAAAGGCGAAGAGGGGAGAGAGAGGGTGGACCCAGAGGGAGAGGGACAGGGAGCGAGCGGGGGCGAATATAGTTTAAATATGGGAGGGCAAGGAGTGAGAGTGTGTGTGTGTGTGTGTGTTCGGTACTATAGACATAGTGTGTGATGTGAGGTGTGTCTCTTGGCTCGGGTTCTACCATCATGGGGAATAGCCCAGTATGATGTCACCTCTGACAGAGACACCCAGATAGAGACCCGGCTTCTCTCTCCCTCAAGAGAGTCGTGGTGCCGTGAGCTAGTGCCATTGTGTCTGTGTGTAAGAGAGAAAGAAAGAGCTAGAAAGAGGGAGAGAGAGAGACAAAGACAGAAAGAAAGATAGAGAGAGAGAGAGAGACGGGCAGAAAGAGACGGACAGGCAGGCAATATCCTTTCTCTACCAACAGAGACCCGACAAATCAGCTTTGATTGTTACATCTGTACCAGGCACCAACAAAGAGCCGCGCACACACACACACACACACACACACCCCCCCACACCCGGATTGCTGTCGGACAATCTTGAAATTAGAAATTGAATTGCAGCGAGAGAGGATAAAGGGTGGGAGCAATAAAAAAAGGGGCTGCGAAAGAGAATAAAGAAATGGACAGACTCCTCCTCCTCCTCGCTCTGTCTCCGCGAGCCTCGCGGGCCCCAGGAGATGACATCATCGCTGACACGCGCGGCCGGGGTCAGACCCCGCCCCGCCCGGCAGATGTCGAAGACGGAGCGGAGAGAGGAGCCGGGATCCGACCTCAGCGTCGTAAACACGGCCCGCACGACCTACCTCGGTGCCGCATCTGTCTCACCCCGCTTCCAAATATCCCCCCCCGTACCTGTTTGCATCTTAACCACCATCTGGGTATACGGGTCGCATGTTTCCAGTTTGGCTGTGTCCGTAAACAGGAAGTCGATGACGTGGGGTTCGGTCGTGTCGGGCCTCTGGTTCACATCAGGTTCTGAATGTGTTTACCCGCACAAAATGGACCAACATTGGAAGTCCATTAACACACACGCCAGCGTGATACTGGTCTCGGACTAGCCTCTGGTTAGATGAAATACGAGAGACCTTTACTCGAAAGGTTGCGTGAGTAACGTTATAGCGACGTAGTGTGACTTGCGTCCCTGATTCACCGTGGATAAAGACAGTCGGGATGGAGTCATTAAACAAATATCAGCCCTCTCCCATGAGTGTGCGCACACGCACACACACACACACACACACACACACACACAGACAAACACGCGTAACTGAGAGAGTCTCAGGCCTGATAAGGCACACAATGCTGGGCAACCTTTAATAAATACACACACACACACACAAACACACACAAACACACACACACAGGGAAGGCGTCTCAATGTTCCTGAAGGAAGGGTTGAGGTGTTTGGTTAGTGAGGTGCGAGTCTCCACTGTAATATCAGTTTGTACCATATGCTTCCTCCCAGCCAATGGGCCCAGCCTGAGGGGTCTCTCCATTCTTCAGACAAGTGTGGATGTAAGTGGCCTTCCATCTCGCATACTTCCTGTGCTGCATGTTCTGGGGAGGGGGGTGGGGGGGGTGGGGGGTAAAGAAACAGAGATGAAGGGGGGGGGGCAGAGAAAGATGAGGAGAAAAGGGAACGGGTGGGGGGGAGGGGAGCGGAGATGAAAAGAGGAGGAGGGAGGAGAGAAGGGGGAGGGAGGGAGGGTGACGAAGAGGCAAAGAGGGAAGACGGGAGGGGCAGGGGAGAGAGAGAGAGGGGGGCGGGGGAGAGCAGAGGAGGGGAGGGTTAGCAGAACGTCAGAGAATGCAGTAGACATTGGAGGGCGCTTCTGCAAAAACACCCAACAAATTCAATCACATTAGTATACATTTTAAGGTTTCCACCTGTAAGGAAACGAATCACTTTTGAATAACGTATAACAATCATGGCTTGTCAGCACGCCCCCACCTACGCTGGGTGTGGAGAAAATCATTGAGAAAAGCCTAATCATTGAGCACTTTTCCCTCGGAAATGGTTTATCCATTAAGACTATGCTAATCTGTGATAATCTGTGCGAGTGCATATTACTCCGCTCCAGAGGGAGTGGTTATGTCTAATGACAGACAAGATTAGCCAGCAACAACTCCCGACTCACTCCATTCAACAGCTCCCTTTCAATCTGACAATACGGCTCTCTCACGCTCTCCTCCGTGTATTTCTCCCTCTCACATCGCTCTCCTTCTATCCAATTTCTCTCTCTCTCCTCCTCTCGGTCCCTCTCTCTCTCTCCCCTCCGCCCTCGCCACCTCAAATTTCCTCGATTCTTCCCTCAGTTTTCTGTCGCTCCTCTGTGTGTGTATGTGTGTGTGTGTGTATGTGTGATAGAGAGTGTGTGTGTGATAGAGAGTGTGTGTGTGCATGTGTGTGTCAGAAACCCTATCTTCCCCCAGGCCCATAGTGACGTGTCTGGTAGAGAGGTGCCTGGTCATGGGGAGAGACTGAGAGGACTCATTGTCTGGCCTGGTGGAGTGAAAAGAAAGGAAGAGGGAAGAGAGAGAAAAGGGAAAGGGAGATGGAGAGAGAGCGAGTGAAGGCATAGCAGTGCACTTCATCAGAGCAGATCTGCTGCAATCTCCCCCCCCCCTCCTTAGAGAGAGGGGGACTGAGTGAGGAAGTGAATAGTGTCAGAGCGGTTCACTCAATGAGCCACTTGTCTGTGCGACTGTGTGTGAGTGTGTGCATGAGTGTGTGTGTGTGTGTGTGTGCATGAGTGTGTGTGTGTTATGTACGTGTCGTCTGGCCAGTCAAAAGCCACTTTCCTGTGGACAGGCCTTCCTACCTAATCCTCCTACTGTATCTTGTACCGACTAACTCTGATCCCAACATCCGCTCCTTCCTACGCCTCTTACCGCCTAGCTTCCCTTCTCTCAAGTCTCCTTGCTCCCTTGACAAGTGCCCAGTCATCTACACCCCCTACATCCTACACACACACACACACACACTTCCATAGCCCTGTTTAACTGCAAGCAAGTCAGTTTAGTGAACGTGTTTCGTAGGAACTGTAGCACCACTAGGTGTGGTGGCAGAGAGTATCTCCGGAACAGTTCGGTGCAGTGGTGGAAGTCTAGTCTGAAGTACCAGACCTATTGTCTGTTTACCAGGTTCAGGTTGTGCCTGTGCTGTTCCCTACCCACGTTTCCAACATGTTCCTAATCTCGGCAGCGTATGGGAAACCCTTGTGAAGACGAAGCTACAACACCTGATTCCACACACCTGAAAAAAATCTAATCCAGATGGCAAGGTGGAATGTTCTAGAATAGACACGGATGCGACGTACCTCCTCTGACATCTCTCCGAACACGCTGATGACGTCGAGCAGCAGGCTGGCGGTGTAGAACGACTTGATCATGTTCCTGGGAGAGAGACACACACGTGAAACACACACACACACGTGTTATAATCTGCTGTTTCTAATGTGCAATCCATCAGAAGTCTAACACTTGCACAGATCAATCCTGCTGTTCCAGATTTGGCAGGGGTGTTAAGAGGACTGCCACGGCCTGCTGGATTGACTGCCGCAGGAACAACGCGGCCGCATCAACGCCAGTACAGATAAAACTCAGGAAAGTGTGACAGGACAGTGATTGAGTTTGATGGAAAAACATTTTTTTGTAGAAATCCCTCAGACTGAATCAAACTGTCACCTGAAGTAGATTTTACAGCAAAATATAATGAATGGCCGAGGGGCGACGTTGAAGGGGTGCTCTGTGTGTGTGTGTGTGAGTAGGTAGGTGAGTGTGTGTGTGTGTGTGTGTTTGTTTGCTTGGAAGCGACACCACTGGTAGCATTCAGTTCACCTCGCAAGACCAGAACCAAGGGGGGAAACTCGTCGCTTGTAAAATCTCTCACCGCTGGGGTAGAGGAAGCAGAAACACGCAAACGTAAACAGGGCATCGGAGGTGAGTTTTCATGTCAATGTGTGCCTTGTGTGATGTGTCGGTGTTCTGTGTAGAGTCAGGGCAGAGGGGGAGTCTCTAGTTCCAGGTCAGCTCCCATAAACAGCTGCTCTGCACCGTTCTACTAGTGACATCATTCAACAGCCTCCACCTGCTAGCACAGATCATGTATGTTCTGAGGAACAGTCTAGAAGACCTGTTTTGGTGTGTTCTGAGGAACAGTCTAGAAGATCAGTTTTTTGGTGTGTTCTGAGGAACAGTCTAGGAGACCTGTTTTGGTATGTTCTGAGGAACAGGCTAGGAGACCTGTTTTGTTGTGTTGTCAGGACCCGTATAGATGGGGCCTACGCGACAAAGCAGGATTTGGGGTTAGCGAGGTCATTTCGGGTTTAACCCTGGGTTTTCAGAGTCACGGTGGTTCACTTTTTAACGGGGTAGATCGCCACGCTGCACACCTAACCTGCTCGGGAGAAGGTTATGTTCGAGATGACAGATGAACACACCACCTGCTGACCAATCAAATCTGATGGCATCATCGTTTCTAGAAAATCCCGTGACCTCAGAGCGCAAACAGTGAGAGGGTCGAAGGAGACAAAACCCTTTGTCTTTCCCTGACGAGAATCTTTGTAGATATCTTCCGTTCACAGTCAGATAAAGCACTAAAGCCGTTTACTTTTAACTTATAAAAATGGCAAGTGAGTCTATTTACCCGTTTGAATAATGTTTTAGATTTGGCAAGATCGTTTAGCACTGCCGTGCAGCTGAAAGAATTATACAAAAATGGTCTTACACGCCATATAAATACATCTAAGCAACACATTAATTTAATGGAATACACAATCATCGTCAGATCTACTTGTGTCTCAATGATGGGCCGGTGATATTGATGAGCCTATGAACTCACGCATTCAGTTGGCAATTTTTGCCCGTTTTTTTCTCCGGCCTTTGGCAGTAGCAACAGTGTCGCTTTAAGCCTGTTTTTGTTGTAGTTTTTTGGTCTAAATATAATGATTACTACCATGTTTCTTCTCATGCTCATCTTTTGTAAAGTCTGCAACTCTGGTAGACTTGTCCATGTTTGCAATTGGTTATGTAGACCAAACATGCATTTTTTGTGTGAACGCTCTCATGGCTAGATGGAGAAAACCCGGGTTGAGTTATTGAGTTGATAACCACGGTTGTGACACCCAGGACCAGTCTAGGCGACTCGTTCTATTCCCAGGACCAGTCTAGACGACTTGTTCTATTCCCAGGACCAGTCTAGTCGACTCGTTCTATTCCCAGGACCAGTCTAGACGACTCGTTCTATTCCCAGGACCAGTCTAGACGACTCGTTCTATTCCCAGGACCAGTCTAGACGACTTGTTCTATTCCCAGGACCAGTCTAGACGACTCGTTCTATTCCCAGGACCAGTCTAGACGACTCGTTCTATTCCCAGGACCAGTCTAGACGACTTGTTCTATTCCCAGGACCAGTCTGAGAGAGCTGTTCTGTTTTCAACATCAGAAACAGAATATTAATATAACTTGTTCCTCGTAATCCTGACCTAAAGACAGAACCCTTTATGTCCATTTTCAAAACTTTTCATATTCTGTGCTGTGTTTAGATGCTGACATATTGTGCGAGCGCACACACACACACACACACACCTCGTCCTCCTACCCCAGCTCTGCTCTCCTGTCCAGACAGCCATGATGTCATCTCTAATACAAACCCTGTGGTGTACTCTCCCAACTCGTTTCCTGTCTTTTCCCTGCTGAATTATCCTCATTTCAGATTTTCTTTTCAGAACATGTTCAGCGTTCTCCAGCGAAAAATGTAGGATACCTAGAGACCCAAACAAGGGGTGTATATAACATCACATAGACTGCCAACTAGTCCAGTCAAATAGACAATTAAGTACGTTTATCAATTCACCTGGTGCACAAGCCAGTCCAGTCAGCTGGCTAGAGAGTCAGTAAGTCTAGCGAGTGAGCTAGCCATCCAGCACTTGTGGTTAGGGTTGTGGTCAACATGACCATTAATCACCGCCGACCACAGTTCCTCTACATGGTAAATACGGTTCCCAGGGCACGAACCAGCTCTAAAGACGGAGGGAGAGAGGAGGCTCTCTGAGAGGAGCTATTCTACAACCTGGATAAAAGAAACCTTGACCGAGTATTACACGTTTGCCATCTGATCTAGGGGACAACTACGGGGTCCAGATAAGGCACTTGGGCTTGATAGGCTATGGTTCTCTGGCTATGGTTCTCTGGCTATGGTTCTGGCTATGGTTCTCTGGCTATGGTTCTCTGGCTATGGTTCTCTGGCAAGGCTGATGTGGAAGCATAGCTACGAACCCACTTAGATGTGTGCGAGCAAGTAAGTGTGTGTGTGTGTGAGTGTGTGTGAAAATTGCAATACAAGTGGGTCTTTACGGATCTTTAGCTGCGCACACACTCACACACACACAGCAGACTGACTCAGACCATGACCCAGAGCTATTTACATGTATAAGTTGTCAAGACTGCGCCAAGCCTACATAGATCCTCACAAGACCCCTCTCTCTCTCCCTCTCCTCTCTCTCCTCTCTCCCTCTCCCTCTCTCTCCCTCTCTCTCTCCTCCCCGCCTCCTTTCCTTCCGTCCTTCACTGGCTCCAGATATCTGAGCTGACCCCACTACCACCCACTCCATCTCCCTCCTGTCTGTCTCATTCATCTCTCCACTCACTTCATTTCAGCAACTCTTTCGCTCGAAGAATTGTTGATAAAAGCTGCAGCCTGCAGAAATGCAGAATCTCTGATGTTCTAGCCTCGGGAAACAGCGATGGATATTTCAGCACTATCATCGTGGTCCAATCGTGGTCTTGAAACATTGAAGACACGGCGAGCACAGCTGTGCACGCATCATTAAAACTTTCCAAGAAGTTGGATTGAGTAGTTAATGAACGCGCAAAAACAAACAATTAAACTGTAGCAAATGGTTTTCCTTTGGTGTACAAGTTCAGAATGCATGTCAATACAACGGGATTAAAATCCTTCAAGTTATTATTTTTTGGAGGGGGGGGGGTTCATTTTGTTACTTGTTCGTTGGAGAAAGTGAGTCATCAGCTTTTGATCTTAGAGCCACGGCAACGGACGAGAGAGAACTTTAATGGAGTTTGAGTGAAACATCTCTGGTTGCTAGGAAACAAATGTGTGATTAGTACAGAGCTGACAGATTCTGAATATATCAGGGGAGGGGAAGATCTGTAAACCAAATTACCACTTAGCACTGTAGGAGACTAACACACATTTTAATTACAGAATGTTCCAAATCAAATTGACATCCCAGTGTGTTATTATGTCTATATTTGCTAAGCTTATGGAATGCATATGCACATCCTGTTTGAGGTCTGTCACTAAAGTGGTTGCCTATCCCACTAGCTGTCTGACACAGGATCATCTTGATCATCAAATGGTGGACTGACTGCTCCTGCCTCTGCTCTGACTGTTTCTGCCTGTGGTCTGTTTACTGTCTCTGGTCTGACTGTTTCTGCCTGTGGTCTGTTTACTGTCTCTGGTCTGACTGTTTCTGCCTCTGGTCTCAGACACACTCACGCTTGTTCAGTCTGGTCCTGGTTTAGTGGCTTCTCTAGCACTGATCACCTCTAGGCATCCTTGTTATGCTATACTGGTGCACATTTTAGACCAGTAGGACCGCTGGCAGCCTTATTGTGTCTGATTGAGAGGCTGCTCCTGTGCCCCCTGTGTGTGTGTGTGTGTGTGTGTGTGTGTGTTGTTTGTGTGTGTGTGTATGTGTGCACATGCGTGCGTGTTTGACGTCAGAGCCGACAGACCTGTGGCACCAAACAAACCTATTCCACTAGCTAACCACGCCTGGCTAGTACACATCAAAACACACACACACAGGTGTGGCGCTAATTTGAGTGTATGGAGTTTCTGGCCAGGGCCTGGTGGTACCAGAGCGGCACAGTGATTATTTATGGTCCCGGTTCAGTGAGAGGAGAGGGTAATATTGAGGGACCGATGTTGTGGAAACAGAGGAGGAGGAGACGCTGACAGGCTGTAGTCTAGACAGTCTAACAGGCTGCAGTCCACCCGGCCTGCCAACTGCCTCTTCAGAGGTCTACCAACATGAGAAGTAAACCCCAAACTACAGTAACTACAACTTAATACACATATTTAAATGTTTGACTCGTACCATGTCTAATGAATCCCCTTTTAGGTGGTTGTTTGTCATGCTGTACCTGTCACCCTCCGAGTAAAACCGAAGGAATCAACGTGTAAAATCAGACGTCTTACTTGTGGAAACGTCCGGATCGATCTTCGTTGTCCGCGTAGAGGAACATCTTCAAGGCGTAGTTCTCGATGTGCGCGTTGCCCACGACCTCCTGGGTGATGGACTCGCTGTCGTGCAGCTCCTTCTTCATCTGCAACGCAAACGTTTCAAAACGTCAAAACTTTACGAGGCGTACCACCACAGCCTGCACAAGGCCGCTCGACCACCAGTCTCACTTTCTCCTAGTACGTGAGACGGGAGGGTTCAAGTCGGGTGGGGCTGGAAGGGGGGGGTTGGGGGGGAATCAGACCATGAATACGACGGGCTCCAACTAATCTGAAAACAAAGAAATGTGAACTGGCGTAACGCAGACTTTGTTGTAAACAAGCAACAGCGATCGATCCTCGTTCACCGTGGATCAAAGCAGCGCGAGTCCCTACGGGAGCTGCTGTGTTTGGTCTGCTGCCAGCTGGCTGTAGATATCAGTGATCTGCCCGGCAGACACACACACACACACACACACACACACACATCCCAGAGGACCTCCAACTGCACAGCTGCACATATATTGCTCATCTCTCTGCCTATTTCTCTGTCTCTCTCCCTTTCGACTCATCTGTCTTTCAGCTAACGCTCACTGTTCCTATACACACAGTGATGGGTTGCACACATCCACAAACACACACACACACTGTTCTATGGATAATGCACACACAGGTGAGTGTGTGTGTTGAAAAAACATGCACTTTGTCTTTCCCTTCAGAAGTGAGGGTTTCTATAAACTTTTCTATAATGAACACACTATTCAAAACATCCATACACGTAGGAACAAACACCCACTTTCACTCCGGAACACTCTTGTAATTAACGGAGAATAGACCTTTGGTAGAAGGTCCTTGGGGGTGGAGGCAGTGAGCCATCAGCTAATTAAACAGACAATAACCAAGCCTGCCACTGGGAAAAAACTATTCTAGCTTCCACACTTTCTCCAATGAACCATGCTTTTCACCTGTAAAAAAAACTAAAAAAAACACCAGTTGTAGGTAGCTTTGGATAAAAGCATTTGCTAAATGTATAACTTTGGGGAGTATTTTTATAAGGCAGCTTTCAACGAGGAACGGCCTGCTTTAAAGCTAATGACTGAATTACACCTTTACAGCTAACACGGCCAAAACAATGACTGCTGGTGGACCTGTGAGGGTTAATCCCGATATAGTGGTACGTCCGACCCCCCGCCAGTTCTGCTTCCATTAGTGGTTTGTAGTGGCGTAGCGCCCGCTGCTAGCCTAGCCTCTGCCTGCTGAGCCCACATGCTGCGGCAGAGCTAGCCCCTACTCCGAGCTGCCGTCGTGGCCAGCCAGGCGGGCTAGGGTTTCCCCGTAAAAATCACTAAAGCAAATAATACTGGTTACATTACAGCAGGTGGACCCCGCGCTGCTGAATGGACGTACTGTTCAGCGGGTTTTTTAATGAAAGCTCAGTCGCCGGGAGACATGCCTCTCAGGCGGCTCGGGGCACAGTGCCTGGGTTTGTGCTACGGCGGAGCGCTGGCATGCCGCTGGTGAAAGGGGGTTGAGAGGTGCGCATTGGGGAGGGGGAGAGGATGAGGAGTTTGAGCCGGGGGAACCGTCGCCATTGGCGGGACACTGGTTTTGCTGCTTCGATGAAACAACTCAAGGTTTGGGTTAGCGAGTACGTGGTTGTACAGTAGGGATGCTGGAGGGGTACGTATATCAGTTCCCTGTTCACAAAAGAAGAATTATAATTGCACATCTGATAACATGAAACAAGAGTTGCAACTGTATGCAATTCAATTGACAGGAGATTGAATAACTAGAGTACAGCAATTTCTTGGATTAATCCCTCCACTCAGTGAGTGACATTTTTACATGAGGTCAACCAAATCCATTTCTCCCATGGTGCGAGTATACCTTTTAATGACTCCAAGCTGAAATTCCAACATCCTAAAATGATGAGGGGGGAAAAATCCACCTGAGAACCCCCACAGGAAACGTGAAAAAGTGGAGCCCCAGTATGTCTTGCTCCACCGTTGACCCAGTCATGGGGCTTGGAGGCCAGGAGGAGGAGTGAAAGGCTGCTGTACAGTTCACTGTCCCACCATGTCCTCACAAAAAAAGGCCTTTAAGAGCGGATGTACCCTCTGGGGATGGCTTCTTACTTCTCTGTCAGCCAGGCAGAAGGCATAACAGGAGCTGGGGAGACATTTAATGAAACCCGGACCGTCTCCAATAAACCCCGGCCCACGGGGACAAGGGACTCCAAGGGCCGGGCCCTCACTCTAATTGGTTCTGGGACGTCCATAAATGATCTCCGGGGCCCTCGAGCCCCAGGAGTTAACGGTGCCGGCGGCCCACTTCCTGTTTCTCTGTGTGGAGAAGCGCTGTAAAAGCTCCTGGCGTTTGAACTCCGAAGAGGCACTTAACGAGCCAGAGGTGTGCGCCGCCTCTCAGAGGAAGCCGGAACGCTAACGAACGGCCCCGATCTTGTTAGCGGCCCGGCTCTCTTGATCGTTATAAACAACTAGGGGCTGGATCGAGCTGTACTTTCACATGGAAAACTTACCGGTTATTGCATTGGATGAGATGTAATATTTCCATGTCCTTTTTTTTGCTAATACATCTGGTGGGATTTGGGCTGGCGAGGAGGGGGGGTACAAAAAAAGAAGAAAAAAAACAGGCAGAGAGAAGAGAAAAAGGAGACCTCCTTGCGGATTCGACGTCCCTGACGCCTGACTCATGACGCATTCGGCCGCGTAGGATACCCCAACTCACAGCTCATCTGGGGAGCCTAATAAAAGCATCACTGTGATCTGAACACGAGGAGAACGTTGCTTTTACTGCGCCTCCACTCAACACCGCTCTCAATAACAGTGTGTGCCTGTGTCTATGCCTCACATAACAGAGGCAGATGGGAGTGAAGAACCTCTTAAAGTTAAACTTGTTCCCGATGAATGGTTTGAATGACACACGATTTCCAAAACATGATTCCAAGACTCTCCGAGAATCAAAACAGAGTTTGTCTAGAACCTTCTTGGACGTTCACTGGGTCAGAGTGGAGACAACACTTCCCTGTGTTGAGGGTGGAGAGACCCCATGGCGCTCGTGCTTACAGCTCCGACCGGACGACCCCGCCCGCTTTCACCTCCTTCAGAGGAACCGCCGCGTGGCGAATCCTTCGTCTCTGTGTGAAGCAGACCAGAGCTCGCTCTCTCTCTCTTTTGCTAGGCATCTCTTTGTCTCTCTCTCTCTTACTCTTCATCTATTTACTATCTCTTTACTATTTACTATTACCCTTTCTCTCCCTTTTCCCCCCCTCTCTAATACACGCACACACACACCTACACACACACACACACACACACACACAAACCTACACACACACACAAGCAATTCTGAAAGGAAACTGAGCCTGTTGAGAGGCCAGCACCTGACTACCTCAGTAAGAGACCAGGGAAATGTCAAGACTTTTAAAGTGCCGTGAGCAGCCCGCTAGGTCAAAGCGATATCTGATAACCTCGATCCCAAACCCAGACCTCATGCCCAGAGATAAACGTCTTTTTATTTACTGACTGGCACAGAAGGGGGTGATAGGAAACATGTAGCTAGACCAGCTCTAATATCAAGCTGGCGCTCCAGTGATTTGTGCATTAGCTGGGAGTGACCCCGACCTGTATGTGAAGCTAATGTCGCTATCGTACCGTTTCCAGCTGGTCCATGAGTTTGATGAGGAACTTCCGGCATTCCGGCGTTTTGCTGTCCAGCTTCATCCCCGTCTGCATGGCATATAGTCGGCCTTGGTGGGAAGAGAAGAGACACTAGGATTACTGTGGGATTTCCTAGACGCGTCGGAGAGATAGGGGGCGACGAGAGAGACGAAACAATGACACACACTTCTCTCACTGGCTTGTCACGAGGAGGCACGTTTTGCCAAATCATAGGTTTTAGCTGTTTACCAAAATGTTTTAGCCCATATCAAGTGTGGGGGGGTTGTTGGCTGTGTGTGTGTATATCATGTGTGTGTGTGTGTGTGCAGGGGGGGTTGCAAGTGTGAGCAGTGAGCACGTATGTGTGTCTGTGTGGAAAAGGTGTTTATGATAAGTGTGTGCATGTTCATATAGCAGCACGTCTAGGCCAGACAGCTGGGGTAGTGTACATGTGGACTTGTTTCTGTCCAGGGGCCGTTACCCCACCCCAGCTCTGACTGGTTGACGTCTCAGCAGCTCTCGTCCACAGCGACAGCCAGTGTCAATATTAGCATTGTTAGCTATTGTCTCTCCAGTATTGTATCACTCAACACACTCTGCTTGCATAAACACAGTCTTGGCCCTTGTGTTTTCAACACCCATCATCCCTCTCCCTCTTCAACTCCTCTGAGGCTGGGGCTGGGGAGAGGAGGCTACAGCGGGGAGGGGCTAGGGCTTGTGTAAGGAGGCTGGGGCAAAGAGGCTAGGGCTCGGACTATGGAGAGGAAGCTGGGGCTGGGAGAGGCTGGGGCTGGAAGAGGAAGTTAAGGCTGAGAGAGGAGGCTGAGGGCGTGGAAAGGAGGCTGGAGCTGGGGTAAAGAGGCCGGGACAAGGGCTAGAGCGAGAATGCTGGGACTGGTGCCTGGGGGACGAGGCTGAAACTGGGGATGGAGAAAGGAGGCCGAGTTCTCCTTTGTAATCCTAACCTTACTCTGCCTGGCTGCCTCCAGCACACTGCCTGGCTAAATAGCTAATTTGCACCCAGGGTGATGGAAGCCCTTCCCTGAGGAAATGAAAAGATGACCCGGTGGAATGGCAAGACAGACAGAGAATAGGTTTGTCATCTGACTACCTGCAGCAGGAACAGACTGTAAGACAGCAACACAAGCAACAATGGGAAATGCTTCTCGCCCCTTACAGGGTGGGAGAGCGACAGAAGGACAAACTAGATCTGAGCAGTGCAGATCCAGAAGGGATTTGGACCTGAGCCTCCCACAGGCAATGCCAAAGCACGAACCATTAGACCAAGACAACCTTGTCGATGATGGAGGGACGTTGTAGGGAAGTACGGGGCTGGAGAGGAGAGAGTCAGAGAGAGAGAGAGAGAGAGAGAGAGAGAGAGAGAGAGAGAGAGAGAGAGAGGAGAGAGAGAAGAGAGAAATTGCAGAGGGAAGGAGGGCGGGTGTCTTCCCTTCAGTCAGCTCTACGCATCAATAGAGTCTTTTACTCTCAAACCCAAACATCCATTGCGACTAAATCAGCAAATGTCACTTTTCCAAAAGTAAGGATGGAGTTTCATGCTGCGGAGAGAGTGTTATGTGAAAGGGGTTTATTTCACAGTCATTACATTGTAAACCACAGAAATAACAACTTCCCACAGGAAAAGCAAATAGCAAATACACCCAGCTGGGAACTGTTCCAGATCCAGCCAATAACCTGCGTTTGATAGGGCTCACCTTGTTATCCAAGGTGTCTACAGACACAGGTGTTGTTCACATGGGTCTTTTACTTTCAGTCAGGTTAAAACATGGGTCCGTTCCATGTGTGTATGGTCGGGGCATGTCGATACAATCTGTCAAAATCAATAAGCTTGATGTGGAAAATGTCATCGCTCAAGATTTGAGAGGTCTGCTTTATAGTGAATAAACCTAGGCTACCATGAAGGAGGTAGGCCAAAAGTTGCTGTTTTAAAACCACCATCTCAACATAGACAGACACCGGACACCTCCTGACCAATGTCTCACCGCCAGCTGCAGTTTAAAATCCCTTTTCGACCAAGATACAAGACAACCACGGTCCTGGGATATAAAAATAAATGGTGTTGGCAGGCTGTTAGTGAGGCTAGGCGAGGCTGAGCTGTGCTAGGTAAGAGGGCGAAGCTATGCTAAGCTAAGCAGTGCCGGGCTGAAGGCCGAACTACCCCAGACTCCGTTACGGACAGACAGACAAACGGAGTTGGACGGATTTGTTAAAGTTATTGTACTCCGAAGGCTGTGGGTGCTGAAAACAATTCACCGCCAGACAAGTAGGTGGAGCAACGTTTTGGAACCTTAGAGAAGCCTGCCACATGACGTATTTGCGTGTGGAACCGATTGCGGACCAATCACTGCCAAGGGGTATGCGTAAAATTATGGACTAGCGGACGGATAGTCAGGAAAATCAGGAGGTGCACGTAGAGCTCTGCGAGGGGCTCGGAGAGGGCGTTCCACATCGGAGAGGGCGTTCCCGGTGTCCGTCTCCGTGAAAACGGAGCAGTATAATTCGGCCTTTAAGGGTTAGGGTTAGGGTTAAGCCCGACTGTGGTGACTAAACCAGGAACTGCCCAGGGGCATTGAGAGCCAAATGCCGAGGCAGGCCTGTTTCCACTGTTATCTCCATCTCCACAGTGTTCTGATAACACAGGCTCCATTCAAATAACAATACAACGTGAACCCACGGAAGCAGCCGGGATAAGGTCAACCGTTTAGTAGAGACCAAAAATACAACCGGCAGCACCTTTCACAGGACGAGAACTGATCGTATTCAATTAAAGTCAAGTGTGTGTGTGTGTCCGCGTGTGTGCTTACTTTGAATGGGCCTCACTACTGTTAGTGTATTCTTTCAGGCTTTTACAACGCAGCTCGACTGAAGCAGGAAGATACCAGCCTAATAAAGATAACCCTCCACAGAGACCGGTCCTTAGCTACAGCCACAGAGCCTGACACCCAAACATGAGAGGCCGACAATGAGCTCTCGCTTCGCAAGCGGAATGGAATTGTGATTCCTCACACTTGTTTGGAGCAACGGAAAAAAGAGACAGCCAATAAGAATTCCTGACGTGTCGATATGCCAAGCGCCAGTCGATATTTCCTAAACAGCGGACCACAGGCCTGTCCCTGGGGACCAATGTATCCCGGCCTGACGGCTGCTGCTGAACATCCCGGCAGCCACGCACACAATGTCAGCCTTTGTCCTGCCTGCCTGCTGGCCTGCCATCATCATCACCACCACCACCACCACCATCATCATCACGCCCATACAGCTTAACATCCCATTTTCCTCTCCCCTCAAACAATGCAACACAGGGGACCATTCAGCGCCGCGGCACAGAGCTGTGAGCGCACGTCCATCATCCGTCGTGCTGTGGCCTGCCAGGCCGACGCTGGCTCTAGACAATCAGATAAAGATGGAGGAGAGAGGGAGGGAGGGAGAGGGGTAGAGAGAGAGAGAGAGAGAGAGAGAGAGAGAGAGAGAGAGAGAGAGATGGAGAGAGATTGCGAGTGAGACGGAGGGAGAGATGGAGAAAGAGAAGGGGTGGAGGGGGACTCTGGAGATGACTCTGAGAAATTAAACGTTCCTCAGACTCTCCACAATAAGGGAATTGTTTAAGCAACTCTCATTCACAAGGATTCACTGTAGGACAGCCCAGGGACCAACAGTCGGCAATACTGACAAACTCAAAACCGCAATAAGCTCCAATCCCCATCCCCCAATCACAAAACTGGGTCGGATGTAGTCAACAGAACATGGCGTTCCACCTTACTGGGATACACTGGGTGGACACTTCGGAGCGATACAGAGTCTACGTGCTTGTGTGAGAGCGCCAGCCTTTTTGACATTGTTTTGACGAGTATGAACTCTCGCTTCTGAAACAGGACATCGTCCCGGGCCGCTAAGGGAACACCGGCGCTTTGAAGACAGGCGTCCACGACTCCTCAGACAGCTCAAAGGCTGGCGGGTTCACCTCATCTCCGCAGGAGTGCCTATCATCTCCCAGGCACAGAGGATACCAGCGGCCCTGTCGACAACACTTCTGTCAGGACTGGATCTCCCCAGTCCGATCCATGCCCCCTGGCTGGGTCACTGTTGGAGCTGCAACAGGGGAACTGAATCTCAGATTAAAGATATAGCCGGAATCACGGGAGCTTCAGAAACAAGTGCTGAATGTTACTGGAGTACTCGCAAAAAGAGATTCTGAATTTGAGGTATAGGCTACATGCTTGCCCTGGCACCATTCCCTTCGTACGTAGGCTTGACGTTAGCCATAAAAAGACTGCGAGCGAGGGAACAAGTGACGCCCTCCCCCTCTCTTTCTCTCAAAAATCGTGTTTTCTGGTATTCTGACTGGCATATGCTGCCAGCAGCAGAGAAACAGAATTGTGTATTCTGGAATGCTAGCCCGCGCACTCCAGTCCACTACAAGGAGGTTATTATGTGGAGTCTGGGGCTGGAGTGGCGGCTGTTGCGTCTGAGTTGCTGGAGCCTCTCCAGGAGGCAGCAGGGGGAATCTTTCAGAGACAGAGCCTTTTCCATTAGGGTTAATACCAGGACCAGGAACAAGCCCAGGCCTGCTAAAGGGGATGGGACTGGGGACTGAGGCTGTGACATGGTGGAAGTAAGCCTTGCTATTGGCCTTTGCAAGGGGACAGGATACAGAATACAGGTCCTGAGAGGATCCCAGTCCAGGGGAAAAGAAGTTTGGTCCTTTTTCCTCTCAGCGGCAGTTTAAGATCTGACGCAAAAAAAGTCCACTAAAGGCCCCATAAACCCACTGTGAGAATATCATGTTATGTACTACATCTGAAGAGCCTGAAGAGAGTTGATGTGTTTTCTGCCGAGGAGAGATATGAAACCCCTGTGCTGGTAAATCCTGCTCAGCTGCCAGGAAAGATGCTGTAAAGGGTCAATCACAGCCTTCTTAAGCTTCATTCACACAGAGAGAAACACAATCAAATGCAAATGGGTTAAGACAAACTCAGGCTATTAAGAGGCAAATTACAGCAGTTGTTTCTCTCGGCCACATAGGTTACATCATGTGAAATGAAATCCGGATGTTTATTATAAGAAAACCAGTCTAATTAGTCTTAACTGACGGCATAAAATATGCACTTGGCTAGCGATAATTAGTCCAGCCCAACAAAAACACTGCAACTAGTATACAGACATTTCAATTTCATTGTCAGTCAGTTCGTTGTAAGTGACAAATTGGCACAATTACAAGTCCTACATTGAAGCTTGGCACTGTTTCAGACTGACCAAAACAGTCTCCATTAGGCTTGGGGGGCTGATTCCTGAGTTTTTAAGAAGTGCTGCTATTTGGCAAGCCCATGTTATAGGATAGGAGAATTATTGTACTCGCTGTGAATTATATTATTGTTGCTTGCTTTTTCTAAAGGTACACTCTTGCATTTCTGAGGTTCATGTTGTTTAATTGTAACTTGTCTACATGCTCTTATGGTTCTTCCTTTTGGGACTTATTTGGTTTTTCACAATGTATGCTTCATGTTTTGGCTCCCCGCAATGTTTGGGGCTATCTCGTTGTTATGATCAGTGACCTATGCACTTTTGTAAAGCTCTCTCTTGGAGTTTGCACCTCTGCAACAGCACCCACCTACTCGTCTTGCCACTGGAGATGAAGCCAAGCCACAAAGGTGATGAGCGACAGGTCACCATGAAACACTGTAGCAAAGGAAAGCCAGGGAGACACTGCATGAGCAGCAGCCTGGCGGAACACAGAGCAAACTCTGATCATCTCCGGGCTCAGAAGACAGTCACCCCCCTAGTCAACCTGAATCAACAAGCACGGTCGATCGCCCACTTTCAAGAAACCACGTAGCCTTGTCCATGCCGCTGTTGAGCCAAGAGCGCGGGTGCCTTGCTAACCCTATCCATGTCCCAGAACAATGGTGGATTCACTCAGCTGTATGCCGTTGCTGACCTCCAGTGGCATGCAGAATTACTGGACCTCGTTGATGCTTTCACACATAGCCTTGCTGTAGACTGGCTAACCTACAGTTAAAACTGCTGCTCCTCTATGAGCTGGGCTCCGCTAGCTAATCTATGGTTGGTTGGTCAGAGACACGCTAGGCTAGGTTCACGCTTAGTTGCTAAGAGACAAACCCCCAGTACTTGTTTGCTGCTGTCTTCCATTGACCATTGAAACTAATTGGACACATTGATTCGAACACTGCCTATACCAAGACATGGCAAAAGTATTTTTTGAACATAATCTCATTATGTTGGAACCGCCACTGAGATCTGGCACAGTGGGGTGGTGTCACACTAACAGCTGTGCCAGAACTGGAAAAACCTGCTCCCCTGCATGAAGCTGTGCGGCTCACAGCACGTCCACCATGTCCATTAGCCTGACACAGTCTTTGTCCATTATCACATGCCTAATGAGCCATTGTTCCCATTGGTCGAGGGCAGCTTCACTCACAGTGGGTATCCTATCAGGCCCCAGATGGAGGGCATCCTTTTAAGTCTCCATTCTACAGGTAAGTTTAAGATTCTCACACTCTGTTAAGCACAGAGTTTGCTAACTGCAAGAACATTTTCAACCAACTATGTAACATGTTTACCTTGTTCAACCATGAAATTGCTAATAGTGTTAACATTTGGAACGAATCGGCAGAGGGGAGAAGGGGAACCAATAAGAAAAAGGTTCCACTACAACTACCACCTGTTTACTTTCCACATATCTGAAGGGGGTGATGGGAGAAGGGAAGAACAGACAATCGGGACATATCGTCCATTTCCTCATGCATATAATGGGATGTTTTTGTCTTTCAACACAGCAGTTTGCTTAATTAACTAACAGGCTAATTACTTTACATAATATTGGTAAAGGTTAGAATTAAATATGATCAACAACTAAATATATATTTTTTAGATGGTCACCTTTACGAAACATAAAACTGTTCAATGTGCAATATTTAACATTAGTCTATAGTCAGCATTGTTCTTTTAGACACTTAAATCGATACGTTAGCAGGGAATCCATTAGAATCCAGGGTCTCTTATTCAACTGGAGACCTGCTTATTATGTATGAGTGTGTAAGATCAAAAGGACATGAATCCTTCCAAGTAGCTTTTAAGCCTACTGAGCCCAGCTGCAATATGACACTGATACCTACACAGGTAATAAGGGTGGTTGACGTGAGCTTAATTCCAAAGTGGGGGGGGGGAATATTTCTCATATAGTTGTATTCCTTTAAATTTGAGTGAGTCCAAATGTAATGTGGCCGGGCCCCATCGGTGTCCTTAATTGTTTCACGTTCAAACTTTTTCATGTGGTAGTTCTAATGTCCTCTGGAGGGACATCCCTTCTCCTGTCCTGATAGCTAATTCAGAGATGAACAGACAAACAAGAATACTTTGTGGGGGGACACAAACAACCACCAGCACTAACGATGTGGGGTCCATTTCACCCAGATGAATCAGCTTAGTCTTTTATGGGATCTGTCTGTCCAACACGCAACACAATGTGCACTATATAATATAATATGTAGTCAGTACAACCAACCAGCGGCTAAAGCTTGTGACTGGTTCCAGTCACATCAATTTAACACTGACAGCAGATAAAAGAGAAATCAGGAAGAGAGCCTGTGGTGAATATGCAAATAAGGTGCTTCACAGTCATTAATATGTAAATACTGCCCGTGTTCAATCTCATCCCAAAACATGATGAAAAAGAAGACATCACAGTAGCAGAGACAGCATGAAGCCTTAAAATCATATAAGGCACAACTAGAACGTCTCTGCCTAGTAGATCTCTCGGACCAAAGGGATATGCTCTTGATCGAATGATCAATCCCATGGCCTATTTAGGCTAATGTACCCGATCCTAATCATTTGTTGGTGGATAGCTGAATGGTTTAGCGCATACAGCGTCACAAGTCGGGTTGGAGGAAAACTAACATGAATAATTTAAGTTCTGGCTTTGACATGTCACCCAGGTTTGATTCCACATTGGCCTTGGTTCTACAATACATTATTGTCTAACCTACACTGATAAATAAATAAACAATATACCATGAATACAATATTTGTTAAATGTTTAAAATATGTATTTGTATGTTGTAGCCTACTCTACACAGGATACTGGGGTGGAAGAAACTGACATTTAGGCCTAAATGATATGACTCGCCAGGCTTAATTGTTCTATTAAGAACAACTTTGGTGAGGTGGGGCTGGGTAGGACTGAGCACACTGACGCAACCACAGATGAGCGTTGATAAACCATGATGGCTTGGTTCAGTTTAAGCCTGGTTATAAGACAAGAGCACTGTCATTCAAGTAGCATAGCTTGGTTAACTTAAGGTTAATTTGCTCGCCTACAATGAGTGTGAATGGTCATTAAGTTTACGTTCGGAGGAACACTATCTCCGTGGATCCCCAACTAGCCAAAGTTACTAACCCGAAGTCCACTTTTGTGTCTGTTCAGCCAACAACAATGACCAACGTTCTCTATTATTCTTTGTGTAATCACCGTATGGATATAGACAACAAACCAACAACATAATTGACCGATTTAGCTACCCACCCAGTTTCATATCTGGCAATCTCAACATATGAAATAGCTAAAAACCTAACAATAGCTCACTATGCTAAACATGTTCACTACAAACTCACAGTAATAAGCCACGACAGGATCCCTTTTCTCGTGCTCCTGTGCTGTTCTTAGATGGTGCTGAATGGCTTTAAGCTGTGGAGGGAGAGCCATATCCCTGAATATAATGTCAAAACCACACAAAAAGGTTAACCGACATCAATATAGCTACTTAGCTAGCTTGTTATTGTTTGCAGCCTCTTCCGCACTTCCGCATCCGTATCCTGAGGGTGTGCGCGTCATCCAAGCCCACCAATGATGTTGCTGCTATGTGTTGCTGTCACTTTCTGTGTTATCCATCCACATTTCATTCACTTTTCCCGATAAATAATTGCTCAGTTGCCTAAGAATCTCTTTAATAATGCCAAGAATCCCTGTGTGGCCGTCTGTCTGTGTTTGTCTGTGTATTTTTTTGAAAGGGATTTTAAAGCGATTTTTGCATGTTTCTTTTTTATAATCCAATGGATTGCAGTGCCGCTTTAACGTTGTATGGATAAGCATTTTTAGACATTTTCAAAAACAATTCGCCTAGCGATGGATCTTTTTCAGCCATGTTGAGCTCGCTTTGGACTCATGTAGCACTAGGAGGCGGTATGATAACCTCAGTGAATTTTGTTTAGTTAATGAACTAATGCGATTAATAGAGGCATTTGCAATTAAATAAGCACTTAAAGTAAATAGGGACATGTTGTTTCTTATTTAGAAGCAAATTCGCCTTTACAACCGATATGGCAGGTTAGCTGGAATTATTACATTTCTGGAATTATTTTAAATAAATTATCAATTTGAATCTTTCACTTTTATATTTGTTTTCAGTTCCACATTTCATGTTTTCAGATTCAAAACTCATTTTTTTTACTGCTTCAAATCTTTTTTTTCAGTTTCAGATCTATTTTTTTCAGTTTCAGATCTGTTTTTCAATTTGAAAGAAGACATTGCTATTATGATGTGTATACGTTACAAAAATAGATGACGTAAGGGTTGAACAGGTACTTCAGATGACAGATTTCGTTTGTGATCTGAGACATATAAGTACAACCTACAAAAGCCACTGAGAAGAACTGTCATTACCAATTGCATCACGGGCACTGCACTATCCATCTATAATTCCAGAAATCTGTGTGTCACCGACATCATTGCGGGCACTGTGCCCTATCTATAATTCCAGGAATCCAGTGTTTGTGTGGTTCACTGATAATCTTAATAACTGACTACATCACGGGCACTGTGCACTAGTATACTATAATAGTGCAATGCCATACCAAGAGATTTTCACGTATTCTATATGTAATAGACCTACTAAGACCACCAGCGAGCTGAAAAAGAAAAGGCCTTGTCATACAAATAGTTTGGTCAACATGACAACACTTCCAGAAGCATCGTGTAGCAGACCACCTGTTATAAACATGTTTTAATCAATCATCTCATGACACAAAATGATAATTAGACATAGAACAACTGTCTATAACATGACTGGTCATAAAATGCCCCTTTTATTAAACACAGCTGAGATGTACAGTACATTATGCATGAAATAGCTTACACATCAGAGTCAAAACTGAGACAAAAAATGAAATATGTAAAGTGAGATAAATGATCCTTTAAGAAACTAAACACATTCGCAAAACTAAAACATAAACATGATAAATATATTCTCCAGTGTTTATTTCTTCGACCTTGATAGGACAGAAGCCGAGGGGAATCAAATTAGCCCCTTTGACCCTGTAAAGAGTATCAGCATAATTTTTCACGTCCCCTCAAATATAAATTAAATATGATCAATTTCTATTCCAAAGCGAGTTAATCTGATTGTACAGACTTTTGAAGTTGGCAGTGTCCTAGACATCTAGCAAGCCTAGTCCGGGACTCAAAACAATGTTCAATGGGTGTGTCTCCATTGAAGATTCTTTGTAACCCTGATGGATCTTTAGACAAAACTAGACTCTAGAGCCTGGCCAATAGAGGCACACTTTAAAACCATCCACCTTCAACAGAAACCAGAACATAGAATGCCATGTTGTACCTGAGATGATACATGTAGCTGAAACTTAATGACAAAAGTTGGATGGATGCCTGATAGTAACTTGTAGATACACAACAAAAGAGGTAATCATTTTCAGTACGGCTACAACACTGATTGTCAATCTAAAACCTTTGAGATTACCAATATCTAGAAAATCCAATCACATTGTGCCCAGTATTCTAATCTGCAATTGCTCATTTACCACAGGTTGTTGATAAAATGCATGACGGCTGTGGTGTCATGGACAACCATGTTCTTGAACTGGAATAATGTCAATATATACTGTATATTTTATATTTCTATAAATAAAAGCAAAAATACTTTATTTAGACCCTTATAGGGTTCTATACCTGATTATACTGTACTAATAATTTATACAGACACTGTCAGTACTGTGACGTTTTGTTAATAATTGTGCCTGCCTTTTTTATAAATAAGGATAATACTGGGTGTCTGTCCATGTCTTGAAGTGAGATCCTGTTTCTTGCATTTGACATTGGGTTTCATAACAGTAATCCTTGACAGAATGCTATGATTTATGGACATGCCAATGACAATATTACTGTGGTAGTCGGGTTTGTCAGAAATCCGTCAGTCCTTTTTAAAATTAAAACAATGCTATTCATATTTTTGGTTCAAGCTCTGCATGATTGGCTAGAGTGAGGAAGATAGGAGAAAAACGATTGAAGTGTGTCTTTCTCTCGTAGTCCAATGACTAATCATTTTACAAGTACATTCCATCATCAGCCAACCAGTCACAGTTGGTCTTCTGAACCAGTTATTTGAGACAACAAAGGGGATTATGGGATTAGGACTCTTTCCGCATCCAACAAAGATTCAGCAGAGGTATGTCGTTTTTTTGTGTTGGTTTTTTCTTGCCTTATTGTCAATGCGAGTCAGACCTGCACAGCTGAGAAACACAGAGATGAGAGCTAAGATCTATGACCCAATCAATTGCTTGACCCAGTGTCATTGATTGTTCAGGTACCCCAGGCGCCTGCAGAGTATCTCGAAGACCTCAGCCACACAAAGCAGCACTGTGATCACGGTAAAGGTGTACATCGCGCTCAGGAATATGGTCTTCTCAAAGTGTTCTGGTACCATGCACTTGGTGACGTTAAAGGCCTTCTCCAGAGCGCTGGCCTCACACATGTAGAGAGGATGGACCTGGAAGCCAAACAGGTGACTCTGAAGCCAGAAGACAAAGACCTCTAGAACAATCCGCAGGAGAACCGAGATGATGTAAAAGACAGTGTAGCTAGGCCTCTGGAGGATCTCCTCCTGGTCGATGTTCTTGCAGGCTGCGAAGAGGTGGAACACAGCACCCGGGACTAAAACTGTCACCAGCTGTAATGCCCAGAATACCTACGGAACACGGATAACCTTAAAGTTACCACTCATGAAGATGGTTATGGTTATGGTTCGGTTCTAGGTTCTCTTTGCAAAAGGCTTTTTTTGCTAACAACGACTGCATGTGTGCAAGCAAGAATGTGTTCGAGACTATATAACACTTTTCCGTATCCATTTAGAACACTGCAGCTTATGATGAACTCACTCCATCTGGTCAAGTGATGTATAATGTTGCTTTGCAGTCGAGGGAAGCAGCAGTCTTACCTGTGGTGTTATGGGTCGGAACTGATTGTAGCAGTACAGGTTTAACTCTCGCCTGTCTGGGTCACAGCTGAAGTGGAGGGCTTCATTTCCATACACAGCAAACCCCAGAACCCCAAGGAAGAACATCCGCACAGAGCCAAAAAACAGTGTGTGGAACTGGCCTATCACTGTCGGAGGCCTGAGCTGGAAAACGAACACACAAAGCAACCACCAGAGACAAACACAAAAATAGAAAGCTTTGAAAAAACGTTTTTATCCTTTGTGAAATGCACCTGCATGATGGCAGGGTATGCAAAAGAATATTAGACATAATAGTCAACATCCTCTGTTGAGTTTTTTTTTACAGAGTAACACAAACAACACAATCATACTGTAACTGCCTACATCAAAACGAACTTATTCAGAATCCATCTTTATCATTTTGTTGAAAGGTTGTTCTACCCTATAGGCCTACTGGTAAAGACAAAGACAATGAAGAGCCACTTTGATCTCAAAGAATATAATATTACTTCAAAGAAAGTTTCTTATTAAAATGCATTATATCCATATGCCATATTATACTTACACATCCCTCGTAGAAGTTTCTAATGTAGTTTAAAGACATAACTAGGCCTCTAATCTCCCCTGTTCCACTGTACAGTGGCGCGTGGCCCTCATTGCTAACCGGCTGGCACAAGCCACATGCCAAGCTCTGATTCTGAAGCTTCTAATGGCCTCGCACTCACTGCTGAAACCCGGCGTCAATGCATATTTGTCTTTATCCGCCGTCCCTTCCAATTTACGCACTCAATAGAAAAAAAGACAAGAGAGAATATAAACAAAAGCAGGGGGCATGTGATCCGCACACAATCCCCAATGATCTATGTCAGCGAAAAAAACTACTCTTGTGTAACACAATGGGAGAGATAAAACATGTAACAAAACAATACGTTTGGGGCAGTTATATATGATACGTATAACCACAAGTTGGTGAATGGTGAACCATTTAAAAACTAATTCGAATTTTGCTTTAAAAAAAATCCTCTCAGTCCTGTATTTCTTTAACATGACGAATATGGCATTTGAAATGTTGTAAACGTCCTCTGTGAAGTGTTTTAATGAACACAAGCCTAATAGCCTACTGCATTGTTTGTAACAGCAAATTGTGCCCAAATGATCTCAAAGTGGCAGGTTAGAAGAAGCATAACTTCCATTAGGCATTTTAAAAAGAGACTTCCAATAGCTAGAACTATAACGCCGTCAATATAATCCCAATGACCACAGCCAGCTACACACTCTGCACTGTAAATACTTCTGGAAGATCAGTCAGGACGTTTAATCCTTCCCGTCCCAGCCATGGAGAGCAAGACAAGGTTCAAGTAAATCAGGTAATAAAATGAAGTCCACACACCAACCGTAATCCTGGTTGAGGGTTGTTCATTCCCCACTCTGTGTCAGTACCGGGCAGCCAAACTCATGCCACTCGTGCGCTCCGGAGGCGAGTCCTGCGTGGAGAGGACCATGCATGGTGGATGGATGCGCGTTTTTTCCTGAAAGCGTGTGTGTCAGAGATTTAACAACAGACCAATAAGCACAGCATGAGTGGTACCAGGCATGTGAGACAGTAAATGGAGAGCATAACAGAGAGAGAACCTATATTTACCTAAAGAAATAAACTCTCGGAGCATTCGGTCATAGGGCACGTGATGGAAGCGCAACGCAAGCGCTTGACTGTAGCTGTGTGTCGGCCATGATATATTGGCTACCTTGAGAGAGATAAATTGATTTTCTGCATTGTTGCATTAAAGATAATTAATTAATACAAAATATAATAGGCCTACATGAATCCATCCATCGTATAACAAGGCCGCATTACTCAACACTTGCATTCTCGAACCCTTAATAATAAGTCATTGGTTTCAATGGTTCCATAAATTAAATAAAAACCTTACGGGTATTGGCTACCGACATTAACTTGCAGCTCAACCCGGGAAAATCTACCCCATGCATTCCCACGTATTGTTCTGTGGGACTTTGTTAAATGCCAAACATATGATATTACGCCTGAAGCCGTAATCAATACAGAAAGGGAAGATGAAGGAGAGGAACGAGAGACCACATGCACGAGACCTCTTTCTCTCCCTGATGTATCTTAACATATTTCCACACCAACACACATGCACGCAACCTCCCCTCTCCCCCAAGACACACACACACACACACACAGTTCCATCCTTTCAAGAGTCACTTCCTCAGTTCCATAACGTCTATGCAGCTTCATTCTATGCCGCGAGGATAAACCATCCTCATAACCGCGCGTCAACTCGCTCTAACTTAATTTCTTTCACTGCATTCCTGATTTTGCATTTGCTGGCTCCCTCCCACCCCCTCCTGCGGCTGACAGAGTGCAGCAATAACTCTCCCTTAACTGCACCTCTTGCTCAAAAGTGACAATAAAAAACACCTGCACAGATGCTTAAGTAATCGTTCTCCCAGCCCACAGCACAATGAGGGGATTCAAATGCCCAGAATCTTGTTCGTTGCTTCGCATGGCTTTATTCACTACCTCTGCTAACCCAAACATGCAGGGAAGGCCTATTCATTAAACTTAAGTTATTTGTTCTCAAATAAGAAATAGGAGGGTGCAAAATGGTTATGTTTAAACCTCGGGTTTTCTCGTCCTTGTTGGCCCTCTCTCTCTCTCTTTATCTCTCTCCCTCTCTCTAGCTCTCGAGCTCTCTATTTCTCTGACAGAACGCCTGCCCTTCTTCGCGTGCTTCAGTTCATTGTGGCTCCTGACGCGCACCAGACCTCCCGAAGTAGCGCACGGTAATTTCAGCACTATCTAAAGGGGACAGTTCCCGTGCGCGCCTCATTAACGGACGAGAAGGAAGTTAATTGTTTCACTGTGATTCATGTAACAAATTACGAGGGGACATGGATGATGTTTTCTACAACTATTCTTTTGCAGTGAACTCCGGTTACACTAACTTCACAAATGAAGACTGGATCCTCGATGATGGAGGGGAAACTATTCACTTTGTCATTCGATGTGTCATGACGTCCGTTTATATTCTGATTATAACCATTGGCTTGTTAGGGAACATCACTCTTGTGAAGATCTTCATCACCAACAGCGCAATGAGGAGCGTTCCCAACATATTCATCTCCAGTCTGGCAGCAGGAGATCTCTTACTGCTTGTCACTTGTGTGCCCGTGGATGCGTTCCGTTATCTGTTTGAAGAGTGGATTTTTGGCTTGGTGGCGTGTAAACTGATACCAGTCATTCAGCTCACTTCGGTCGGAGTGTCGGTGTTCACTCTTACCGCGCTGAGCGCGGACAGGTAAGAAGAGTGAGTGTGTGTAAACGAAAATATTTCAATGTACCAATTACATTTTTAATTGCAACATTTTCCTTTCATAGCAAATGTTCACGCATTCTAGTACAATACGCTGTTGGATGAAATGTGTATTGTAAAAAACTGCTGTAGAAACTGCTGTATAACCTAGGTGGTCTCACATGTATCTATTTTTACAGAGTTCTGTACAGCACCCTTTATTTTTGTGCTATTATAGTGTTATAGTGAGTGTGTTAATATGAAAATATTCTGGTCAAAGTTGGACATTCAAAATGATGTATCTGAAGATGTATCAGTCGATCAGATTGTGTGGTCACATTTCTACCCAGTCCCTATTTCTGATTGACTGCAGTCAATTGTTGTGCATATATTATGCGAGTTATCATTTTATGATGGTTGCATTTATCTACCACTAGCTATTACCACCAAGTTCATCTTCCCAGTCCTGCAGAGCGGGGTCTGCATTGACCACCTATTAAATCGAACCAAACCATAAACTGTTGAACATTTGTTAGCTGCCACATTATCTTCAATTAAACCAACTGTAGCATTGGCATTAAGCTCTCTGAAATATAGTCCGATTGGATGTTTGTCAGTGTGAGTCTGATGACAGCTGATGTGGGAGTAACACAAAAAGAAAACAGAGAAACTCACAGTGTTTCAGGGTCCCTGACCATTTGCCAAGTGTATTTATATATATATATATATATATATATATATATATATTTCTGCCACTTTTCAAAACACTGAAACAATGATTTGGGAGCCTCATTACCTAATTCACGATGCAGGTGCAATGTTGAGAGGGGCATAGGAGAGACAGGAGAGTTCAGTTAGAGATCTGCTGTCAAATAGGAGCTGCAGAGACCTGCGCATAGACATACTGTGTCTAAGTGTGTGTGTGTGTATGTGTGTGTTTGTAAATGACAAGTATTTTCCTTATGGACATTGAGTTGACACACATACAGATATATTTATCTGGAAAGTAATGACCTTTCCCCACGGCCTAGTATATTGCCACAAATAGCTTGTCTGACGTTATTAGGAGTCCCTCCTCTGAGGAAAGTTCACTGATGTCAGTCGGATTCAAAAACAAGCAGAGCTCTGCATTCCAGTAAAGTTCAATATATCGAACACTTACAACTGTATTAAAAGATTCCCATTATACTTAAGAGTCTACCAGATGGCTGTAGATCGACATGAGGCCATGTCGATTGAATTCATCATCAAATCAATATGATTTGTCTTGCCCTTTTAACAAGCAATTGCAACGATTTCAAACAATACATCAAAAACAACAGGTTAACAGCTGCAGGACAGTCTGCGGCATAATTTCAGAAATCGTGTCATAGCATTTATGATGACGCACTACAATCTGGGAAATCTAATTGGAGCAAATGTCCAGTCATTTAGAGTTAACCAATCACAGGCTGTTAGGAACCAATATCAAATGCTGGCGGGGACCAGGTCCAGGGCTCACCAATCAAAAAATGCAATTAGCCATGGCCAGTAAGGTCAGGTGCGTCAGTCAAATTCCATCTTCTTCGTATCACCCATCCAATCATTGCAATCAGCACCATCACCACCACCGATTCCACACACGCAGGGACCTAAAAAGAACATCTGCTTAGCTGCTTTATTGACTTCAACAAGCCCAATTACTGTGACATTGTTGTCTGTGGAGAGCCACTGCCGGATTACTTGTTGGTTTCCCTGGAATGAGAGGAGGAGAGAACAAGGAGAAGGGAGACGGAGGAGAGGTAGGTAGAATGACGCAGAGCTGGCTAGGCTGGGATAAAAAGAAGGAGCGCGTGGACGGGAATGAAACGTTTCTCATGTTCTCTCAGGCCCGGATGCGGCTGTTTGGCCTTGGATTTCGGACACAGCATGAGCCGCTCGAAACAAATGATTTGTGGGAATCATTACCCATTCATGAGAATAGATGCAGTGTTTAGAGTGGCTAAGCAGACACTGGGGGGTTCAGTTAGAGATCTGCTCTCAGAGAGAGCAGAGTCTCAGAGGGACCTGTGCATATAGGGATTTTGTGTGTGTGAGAGAGAGATAGAGTTGCAGTGTGTCTGGGAGGGCAGAGAGGACTTGAGCCTGGTTAGGTTGGGCTGCAGATGGTAACAAATCACCTCTACTGAATAAGATGATGCAGCCTTCTGAGCACTGGAACCTGAGAAGGATTGCTCAGGACCTGGGTGCTGCTTTCTGGTCTTCAAGGCGTCAAACTAAGGACACGCAAGCAGGGATGTGTCGACACAGGGATGTGTCGTCCCCCCCCCCGTCCCCCTGCCTCTTCCCCCACCGACACCCCCCCCTCCCTACCAAGACACATCACAGATGTGTGATTGACTGCATTTGTGTGTGCCATTTATCATGTGTGTGAATGCATAATGCGTGTATGCGTGCGTCTGAAAGAGTGAGAGAGAGAAAGGAAAAGAGAGCGAGGATCTGTGTCTGCGTGTGTTTTTCATTCACTGCCTGAGGCAGATTAGTGTGTGGTCGGCCGAGAGAGTAAAAAGCAGCTTCCACTAGTGGCTACTTGGCAGGGTCAAGGACAGAACAATCTCTCTCTTTTCCCACTCCCTCTCTCCCTCCGATCATTTCAACTCAGTGGACTTTATTTGCATGACATACCACATTAACATCGCCAGAGCAACAGGGTACAGAGTACATAAACAAACAATTTTGATTGGAAGTTCATACAGTATATCGATTATGTATGACATTTACAATTGATTTAAAACGTAACTAGTTTTGTTCTAAACTTTGTTTAATGCTTGTGTACGACAGTGTGTCCTGAGGCTCTTGAATGATTTAGCTGCAACTAATTAACATTCTCATAATGGACTGATTATGTTTTTCTATATATTTATTTCAGTCCTCGCATAATGTCTTAAATATTTGTAGTGTTTGTAGGTTGTAAGAAACTGATATTGGGATGCTAGTTCAAAAAGTAAAACTCTCTCAATGAGCACCCTCTGTTCAGTATTTACAAACTCTGTAAAGAGTCACGTTTTTTGTTCGATACGGAAACACATTCGAGACTTGATAAAGATTATCGTATATCTCAATGTAGATTATGGTTTTATGTATTAGGATATGTGACTTTGGTTTGTTTCCAAGTTAGTTTAGACACATTTTACGGCTGATGTTGTCATTAAGATCTGGGGCTTTGGCGGATGCAGCAGCAGGAACAGCCGGTTTGGTGCATTTCTGTGGATTTATCTGTTGGCAGGTCCCCTCACTGTCTCTCTCTGTACTGTATATCTCTCTCATATGTACTGGCCCTCTCTCCCTCTCTCTCCTCCATCTCTTCTCCTCACTACGTCAACACCATAGACCCTCCCCCCCTGTCCTGATCCATGAGCAGCTGGGGGATGAGGTTCTCTGCTGTGAAGCACCTTCACTGACAACACCTGGCCTGAGGCCTGCATACATCATCACGGGCCTTTTGATTAACGCCGAGGCGCAGGATGACGATTACGTTGAATCGATAAAGAGCATCATTTATCAGTTTGTCCCAACCTTTCTGTGTGTTTTTTCTTGTGCGTTGAATCAATGAAATCAGTTTCAGCAGCCTTTCAATTAGGGTAATGTTGCTCACGTGGTAACAGTAGTGCAGTTATAGCTATTAGTTATTAATTATGTGCCACACCATAACACATTGATCAAATTTGGGCTGTGAAGGCTATCAGGAGCGCTGTAATAAGTTTAAGATGGTCATTTCGATGATTTATACAGCAGATCATGCAGAGCATGGTGACATGTAGTAACATAGTACAATGGAGTATGCAGACGTTTAGGACATGGACGCCAAGACAGTTCATTAACTGGCATTTTGTCTTCATGCAAATGGACACAGTGGAATGGCTCGTACCTCAATGAAGCTTGGTGTAGTTGTGAACAGAAATCTGTCTGTCATCTCTGTCTGTCTGTCCGTCTGTCTGTCCCCTCTGCCTGTCTGTCTCTCTGTCCTCTTTGTCTGTCTGTCTGTCCCCTCTGCCTGTCTGTCCTCACAGACCAGAGGTGCCTTCCCCTGCTATGGTCCTCTCTCCCTCATTACCAAGTATTAAGAAATACAGCGTCCTTAATTAGATTGATTAAATGGTAATTACATCATTTATGGCCAAGGAAAATAGGAGCTTGGGAGACAGCTGGTGGGGTAATTTCCATTTTCATGTGTAGAAGGGGAACAAGTAAAAATCTCATTTAAATATGTATCAGAACCTATAGTAAGTAAGTAACCATAAGTATATAACTTGTAATAACGATGTGTGTAGAGTTGTGAAGACAGTACGAGAGCAGGAGCACATGTTTGTTCATGTGTGCCACATGTTTAATGCATGTTTTTTGGTTGTATGTTTCAGAGGTGTGTGTGCATGTGGGCATCCGTTATCAATGTGTGGCAGAGAACAGAAACACAATTGACGTCAAGACAATCTTGTGTCCTCACATGTAGCTCTGTGTATTCCTTTTTAGGAGCCTAGTTTCTGGGCTGTGAGGGTGTCACACTGGTTTCAGACTGTAGATCCCTGGGGTTCAGCGCAGTGCTCGCAAAACTAGGTTATGGATTAGCTTGCTGCAACCCCATGTGTCAAAAATAATTATCCCCTCCCCTCCCCCCTCCCCTCTCCTCTCCTCTAGGTACAAGGCCATAGTGAACCCTATGGATATCCAGACCTCCGGCGCAGTGTTCTGGACCTGTCTGAAGGCTGGTTCTATCTGGGGGGTATCTATCCTGCTAGCCGTGCCAGAGGCCGTCTTCTCACAGGTCACTGACACATACACGTACACCTACACACACACACATACACACACACACAAAGGTGTCCGGCAGGGTTAAACCATGTCCATCCTCTCCCCCCAGGTGGTCTCCATGCACGGGCGAAACAATGTGACCTTCGTGAACTGTGTGCCCTACCCCCTGTCCAATCAGATGCATCCTAAGATCCACTCGGTCATGATCTTCCTGGTGTACTTCCTGGTTCCGTTGGCCATCATCTCTGTTTACTACTACCACATTGCCCGCACGCTCATCAAGAGTGCTCATGACATGCCCGGAGAGATCAGCGAGCACACCAAGAGACAGGTAGGATGAAAGACATGTAGGCTTGTAGACAGACGAGGAGGTCTGACATGCAGGCATTAAGTCACATCCTTCAAAATCCTTTTAGTTCTAGTGCATCTGCTCACCTCACCTCCTCGTCTAACCACTCACAGATACGCCTTACATAAATCCAAACCGCACAAACGATGTAAATTGGACTTTGTAAATGAACACAAATGGACAGGATACAAGCTTTACATGACTATATTACATTGGCACTCTGAGATTCTTATGAATGAAGAGCGTGTTACAAATAAAATGAATTATTATTATTATTATTATGAATAATAACAATGAGATGGCAGCGCATGTAAATGCTAACAAGCTGGCAAGTTGCAGTCAAATGGAGTTAACCTGACATGTCATGGCCACCCACAGTCTTTTTCTCACCAAACAGTAACAAGTTCACATGTATGCATACTTTGTTCTATTCAATATAGAGAATCTGCGGTGCTTTCCAGTATGGCACCCTGTTAGGATTCAGTACTAATTGCTGCATGAGTGTCTTTGCAGCTTAACTGCTGAGAGCTGGAGGTCAGAGATGGAATGGGTTGGAGTTATTAATTAAAACTACAGTCTGTCTGGGTGGATTTAGAGTCTTTGCTAAACAGAGACCTCTAAATCGCTGCTCTTTGCATCTCATGCAGAGTGAGAAACAGCATATTGTATGGTTCAAAAGCAGTGATGTAGTATTCATTCATATTTTGAGGCTTACATTCAAAGCAATGTACAATTACCGTAAATTATTATTAAGTGCTGTAGCTAATCAAAAGCATGAAGGACATAGTTCTACCATGGTCAGTGCAACAAAATGGTCGGCATTTGCGAGACGAGTACACATTTGCATAATTCTCCCAAACTACAAGATCAGATCTCCAGTAAATTCTTGTAATATGTTGCAGGTTCTGATTGCTTTACAAAACAAAACTGCAAGGTATCTTACCGCAAAAGGCCAATTTGCTGATTACATAAGAGGTTTACAGATGTGTGCTGCCGTTAGTGACCTTAAGTCAAGTGATTTGTCCAGGTAGAGTTTGAAAAGGTACTTCAGACCTCGTTTGAAGAATGGCAGTTTAGTTCTGAGAGGTCAGTAAATGAATGGGGCCATCGCCGACGAGGGAGGGAGGACAATTGCCAGTGGGCGATGATCAGGCATTTGCCATCCCACAATGCTTTATATTATGCCCACTGCAAAATGAGCAGTTGAGGAGGGAAAGAGGGGAGGGGGGAGGAATGTGGCTGTGACAGTGAAGTGAACCTGAAGCCGCAGTGGTTTCATTATTCCTTATTATTCCCTCAACCCCTGTCTATGCACATCCCCATCATTGTTATGGTAGTACGATTAGTCGCCATCACATTTGTGTTTCAGACATAATTAGATGATTGAATCAGAGTTTCCTAGCAAGATTAGCCACGTGGCAACAAGGAGCGTGGAGATGGTGGTCTAATCTCCTATTAGCCTCCTCCAGTGGGAATTCAGCTGGATAGAATCCCCCCTCGTTTAGAGCTAATAGATAACATCAGGACTGCAGTGAATGGATGAAACTGTTATTATGTGAGACTCTACCTAAGCCTGATGAGAGCCTACAGATAAAGTAGAGAGAGTGAAAAAGGTAGAGCAATAAAGAGAATGAGAGAGAGTAACTGAAAATGGAAGAAAAGAAAGGCTAGAGAGTAGATGTCTTCCTATTATCTTATATTTTACAGTGAAATATCACATCGGAAAGAAATACAGAAACTACAGTATGCATTATGTATAATGTGTGTGTATGTGTGCCCAAGATGGAGCGAAGGTGAGAGAGGGGCCTTGTGTTACTGTAAAAACTTGAAACTCGAAACTTATATTGTGTTGAATATCTATCATCCAGTTGACCCTCATGGAAAAACATGGCCACGGCAAAGGAAACCTTTCAGTTCAGAGTTATGAATAAGAAAGACCAGCTACATCTGTCTAGCAGCAGCTGTCTAAGGACATTCACTTTGCATCAATGGTTCTCAAGGTTCGTATTAAAAGAAAATGACTGGACATAATGGCAATGGCTGTGTAATTACTATCCTGGCGCTTACACACATCCAGATGTCCCATTCATGAATCAAGATCTATAATACGTGTCACAAATATAGAACGCCCACACACATTGTACATGAAAATACCAGAAGCTACATAATCATCTGGACATGGACTTGTCCTTATCGGTCACCCTAGAATCCCATTGGCCACCCCTAATTCAGACCTCAGCGTTGAAGCTGTGTGAAATCAATTGGACTGGGTAAAGAATAAAAGCTGTCAAAGTCCTGAGAAGAGTTATTACAAATCTTGAAATTTACGAAGCTTCTACGAAGCTTGAAACAAATTACCACAGGACATTAAATACTGACTTGCTTTTAAAACATCCTATAAAATTGCAGCAAAAATATGAAACCCTTCATATATTGGAAAGAAACAACAACATGTAACTTGAGAGGTCTCCTTTAGAATAGCAATTCACTTTGGTAGACTGTTGTGTGATCCTGTGGTAAATTCTTCAAAGGTTTACCACAGCTCTTGACTGTGTAAGCTTTGGTTTTGTATCCTGTCTAACTGAGCCCATGTAGTTTCAATGATATTCTAATCTGTGTAGGCCAATGGAATTGTCTCAGTAGTCCGAGAGTTTTACCTGTCTGTCTGCACGTATGTACAGTGTGTATGTTTACACGTATGTTCACTCTGCAACAGGAAATTATGACAAAAGATTAATATTAGCTCTTTTGTGCAGCAACAGCTGGGGCTTTTTAATTGCTGCCCTTACTAAAGTGCTCTGTCAACATGTCCCTGCAGTTGAGAAATGTTTTTTAATCAGATTGTAATCATAAAAGGCCTTTTTACAGTACGGTGAATTATAGATCTGCATGAATTAAGAGTTAGGAACTGCCCAGTTTTTTCTATAATCTTTGCAGTTAGATAACAGATGTTTTTATTTCATTTTGAAATAGATAGGCAGTGCATGATTGACATTTTAAAGAATCGCAAGCTGGGCTGAGAATTCACATCCTTTTTTATTAATAAATGTGCTTGATTGATGGTCTTTGATTGTGCTCCTCCTCGTACCCCAACGCAGCAGCAAAACGCACCTGAGGTTAAACATATCCAATCAACTTGTCCAAAACCTCATATATTCAATTTAGCCAAGATCTGGGATCTAGGATTAGAGCTGTAAAATCTCAGATCGGAATTCTGGAATCTAGGGCCAGGATTAGCACTCTAGGATCAGGTCAATATGATCTACCAGGCAGCAATGGTTCCAGGTTATGGAAGAGCCCTCGTCAATTTTGAGGTGCTGATAAATGCAAGGGAGGTTAACAGCTGGCTCACAATAAAAAACCTAATTAAATAAAGACAATTACATCTAACTGAAGCTACTAAAACCAACCAGGTTAGCAGTTTACCACTGAGGGGTCTCTTCCTTCTCCTTACTGATTCAAAGAAGGTAACAGTTCAGCACTATTTTCGACTGATTTATAATTTATATAGTAAAACCCAGCAAAACGGTCAGTTCAAAGTTTTGTAGGGTGAAATCCCAGCCTGCATTTTGTCTTGTCAAATTACAGTACCCATTTTTACATCAAAGACATCAAAAGGAACAATTATCTTAATTTCTTCCAAATTAAACAACAATCCCCATCAGCCTAGAGTACACAGGACATAACCAATAGCAGCACTTCTGATCTTGTTTAACAACTGATCATCATCAGAAACACTACATGATGGATGGAGAAAACATGGAACGCAATTGGATTGTAACAGTTGACTCCAAAAGGTTGTGACAGTCTGTCAATTACTGTTCCACCTTAAGTGGTCCATCGCAGTCAAGGGCAACTGAAGAGCAGGTGGAAGCTCACTCCATTATATCTGTTCACGCATCATCGCTTGTATAGGCAGGCGGGATTCTTCATGGTTGTACGGTTCTCATGTGCACCTCTCCTCTCCCCACAGATGGAGACCAGGAAGCGCCTAGCCAAGATCGTGTTGGTGTTTGTGGGTCTGTTCGCCCTGTGCTGGTTCCCCAACCACATCCTCTATATGTACCGTTCCTTCCACTACCAGCAGATGGACCTGTCTCTTGCCCACCTCATAGTCACCCTACTGGCACGAATCCTCAGCTTCTCCAGCTCTTGCGTCAACCCCTTTGCCCTCTACCTGCTCAGCGAAAGCTTCCGGCGCCACTTCAATGCCCAGTTGCGCTGTGGGCGTAAACCATACCACGACAGGAACCGCAGCTACATGCACAGCACCTCTGCCATACGCCTCACCTCCATCAAAAAGCCCTCCGCCGGGCCCTCCGTCCTCGCCAACGGCCATGGCAACAGGCAGGAAGTCTCCCTGTAGGGGTTGCAGGTCAAAGGTCAACCCCAACCACATCTAGACATCCAGGAAAACCAGGTCATTCAGGCAATGTCAAACAACACTCTGAAACCCTAGGATCGCAATTCATGAGGGATTATTGAGACATTTTGGAAATAATGTAGGTTCACAATGTGGACTAATGACTAATGGCCATTGGGAGGCAACTGGAAGGTAAAGTTGAAGGTTCACATTTTAGTTTGGGATTGAACCAAGTGGTTTTAACCTAATCTATCACACATGCATGTTTTCTGCAACCGTTTTCTCTTTGAGAACCCATCTCATCTCAACATTTCTGCAAACTATATTCCAGTCTTTACTCCATGAGCTGAATGTGTAGTATTACAGATTTGTAAGACACATCTTTCCATAGGGAAACTATTCTTTGAATTGTGTGTCTATTCTCTTTGGAGTCCTTAGGAGTTTTTTTCTGAACTTGACGCACAACCCAAAACTCTACTCCGTCACACAGCCTAAGGGCAGTGATCCATTAACAGAGTTCCGAGGCTGAATTTAACTGATGTAATTTTGAAATGTCAATTGACAGTCCTTGCATGGCAGTATGAGATAGCTGGCATAGAGGCAGGTGAAGAAACCTTATAGAAAGAGAACCAAATCCTATTCACTGCAAATTGCACCCACTATTGCTGTACTTAGATAATTGCGGTTCCAATTACAAAACAGTTTACAGACACAGCATGCATTTTCTAAGGCCTAGTGGACAAGAAACATCAGTATAGGCCCAGTTCAAACTAAACTAGCTAGAAAAACACACCACCACACCAACTATTCACACGCCGCCAGTGAGGAGTAAAGAGAGCTAATTTTAGGTAATTATGTATTCACACATGCAGCAATGACGCAAGTTACAATACATTGTCAATGAAAGTCAGGGCAATGCAAGTTGTTTAAAACACACAGCAAGAAAAGCAAGCAAATTGTCATCACATGAAGAAAGGAAAATAAATGGAACTTCCTATTCTTAAAAGCCACATACAGATATTCATGTTTAGATATGTATGTAGATCTCACAAAGGGGCATCCCAGTCAGATGTACACATCATCATAAAAGCCTATTTTGGTTATCTCCCCAAACACCTGCACGGGAGCTGTGCCATGTGGATGATGACTTGGAACCCTATGGTTCGAACACTGAGTGCAAGAAATCTGCACAGGCTTATGGACCCTGCGGTTTCTGTGATGTGATAGGGCTTGGGAAATGGCAGAAAAGATGGAAGGGTTACGGGTATGCAGCCGAGACAGGCTCCGGTGGCTTCCCTCATAGGATCACTGTGATTTATGCATGTTCCACTTTTTGTTGGGTAATGGCTATTTGCAAAGACTGAACTATAGGCTATGGAACTCTAGGCTATACAACAACATTATTATTTATTGCCTTCATTTGTATGGTAGTGTAATTAAGACTTATTATTGTGTTATTGTCAGCTATGAATAGAGGGGGCTGTAAATTAACATGACTGAAGTGAGATTGTGTTTTATGATGATCTTCCTCTCTGACCCCATTCAGTGTTATGGGTATCTAATCAAACAAATCAATCAAACTGTATCAAAGGCTGTTTCTGTGAATACTAATGAACGGTTGTTATCTTTTTCTGTTATATCAAAGCCATCTAAATCTATGATGAGCCAATCACCGGCCTCTGACATTTTCCTTATCATACATTGGGTGATTTAAGGGTAATTGGGACATAAGGTCCAATGGGACAGTATCACTATAGGGTTTATTTTCTCGCCTGGACTTTTTTTTTGCTGATCCCTAGCTGTGAAACTAATTTGTCTAAATGGTATTCCCTCACAGATGTGACAACATAAGTGGGCGGGGCACCCAACAAATATGAAGTTGATGAGGGGAGAAAAATAACAGGAGCTCATAAAATGGTCACAACATTTTCATAGCTAATATATTGTACAAACGTTTGATAGAAACCTAACTATGATGCACTGAATATGATCCACTGCAACATAATCTGTAAAAGTGTTATTATCATATCTTTATTTGTGAAATTAGGTTGTTTTATTTTGTTTGACCTCAAGCACGGTTTGGGTGAATGATTTTGGGTGATTTGGCCTGTGCTAAAAGGCTTTGCTAATGAAGGAAATTATCAACCTTGCAATCCAAAACCATTATGTATGCTCTGTATGCTCTGAATTAGTAGCTCCCAACCCGTTCATGTGTGTGGACCCCTAATCAACCACAAAAAAGCTAGCAAAAGGGCAAGCAAAAAACAGCAAGTTTACCCTAATACACTAACTAAGCCAAACCTTTGCCTTAACCTTTTAACTCATCTTTAATTAAACCTGACTACCGAGTATGAATGTCGCCAGTAGTAAGACATAAAACGGGAGGGCACGGGGAAAGAACATACACATATTAAAGAACAAATACGACAAGTGGATTGAGGCCAGGATGAAGGGAGCCATGGAAGAGTACAGATGGTGAAGACAGGGAACACACCCAAGTTAAGGTCATTGGCCAGGGCCTGGAACGTCATCAATTCTTCAGAGGTGAGTGAAGGAAGTTGTAAATGGCTATAAGCGCATTTCTGGGAGTAAGTACCTCAATCAAGATGAGGGCCAGCTAGTAGAGCTAGTCAAAGTTCAAGGATCTGAGCAAGAGAAGGTTTCCTATGAGAAAACCTGAGATACAAGTACTTGCCTCCGAATTTGCAGGAAGCCAGAGGCACTCTCCTCTGTCCAAGCCCCCTGCCCTGTTTCTGTGCGAAAGTGGTTCGCTTCTTACAACAAAATGATTTCTGAGCTCGGGATCGAGCTTATTTCACCGTCTCTGTTCACAGGAGAATTAATGCAATAGAATTCTAGAATAAGCATTAACCTCAAGCAAGTATTTGATGCTAACCAGACAACAGTCTCCCTAAGATTTTGACCTAATGCCAATAAATACAATATATTACATACTCACAGTGTATACGATCAAATAAATAGGACTAACAGCAAAATGACTATACATAAGCTTTGTCACATACTTTTATACATAACATTTATTCTAATGCTTTATTATCTCCTTCCATATACTGTATGTCATCGCGAAATCTCATTCTCTGCACTTTTCACCATGCCTTGAATGCACTTCACACTGAATTTCGATGCAAAGCGAGAGTTCAGTTGGACTTCACGTAGCCAAATTATCATCCAATGAATGTTAGTCTCGCCATTGTAATGAAAATGATTCTTCTTTCTCTGTTCAGATCTGTCCATATGTAAAACCAATCTGCAGATTGAAGATATATTAAAGAGATGGAGGGACAGCATTAGTTGTAATAATGATAATGGTTGAGTTATTTCATTGGTACTGGAGTTGTTTGTTTATGTTAATCTTTGTAATACCATTGCAGCTCTTCTGAAAGAATGTTTCCGTGTGTGTGTGTGTGTGTATTGACCGTGCAATGTGACAAAGTCTATAACAAATATTGTAAATGTTGTTTTGCTTTGTATGTTTTTATTGACAATAGTATTTTCTCAACTTTACGTGTTTATTTATCTGTAATGTTTGTGAATTCTTGATTGTTTGATATGCAAGAAGAGTTTTCTTTTCAATGTCTTTTGAACAACACAAAAAGAAAAATCTATATTGTGTCTGTGTGTGATCAAATCAATAAATTATACTCACAAGCATTTTAGTACGCTTTTCATTTGTATTATTATGTCTTTTTTTCTACTTACACTACAGTGTTTGTATCTGAGCAACCATTCTTTTGGTATGCCTCTGAAATTGTTTAGACAGTACAATTGTAACAGAAAACTATTTTTGTATGAATATTCTAATTTAAACATTATACTTTAGCTAAACCTGAATGAATGTTCAGGGTTCCATATGTTCAGAGTCGCGTCAGTTTTTTGCTGGTTAAAGTACACAAAAAATAAAGAAATCGTCATTAATACTTTAAAGTCATTACCAGTGATTTATTCCTCACTTTTCCACCAGCAGTTAGCAATAACATACACAGATCTGATCTACTGTATCATAGATTAGGCCTCTAGAGCAGGGGCAATATTCCCAGGGGGAACTGTTCAAGGAAGGAACATGTCTCCCCCCCAATATAATTGGCGTGTGTATGTTGGTCGGTTTACAATTACATTTCAAATGGGCCGATGTGATTTTTCATGTTAGTCCTCTTCTCATTTTTGTCCCTTTCAAAATCCATTCCCTCTGTGTTTCAGCAAAAAATATTGAATCCATGTCATACTTTACTCATAATCCTTCCTCCCATGGTTATGGTGAGTTTTGACCTTTGTCAAGTTTGAGGTAAATATCACAATGGACAGACTTGCTAATTAAGTCATTGGTTCGACAACCATCCCTCACTATGTCTACATTGGCCCTCACACTTTTAAAGAAAGAAAGACTTAGAAACACCCACAGGCTACTAGGCTGCTGGGATACGCCAGTCTCTACAAACTAAATGTCTAAACTCTTTCTCTTCCCTGTCCGAGGCAGAGATCTCTGACCTCATTCTCTCTCATCGCCCCACCTCCTGTCCCCTTGATCCAGACCCCTCTCCTCTCTTTCAAACCATCTCTCCCTCCATCATAACTTATCTTCTCCATGTCCTTAACTCCTCTCTTACTTCCGGCACCTTCCGCTGCCTTAAAACAGGCCAGAGTTACCCCCCTACTCAAAAAAACCCTCCCGTAACCCTGCCGTCCTCTAGAACTATAGACCAGTATCACTGCTACCCTTCTTTTAAAAAACTATTGAATGTGCTGTATCTAACCAACCTCCCATGGCTTCTCCTACCACTGCTATGCTGACGACACGCAGCTGTACCTGTCGTTCCCCCCGACTGATCCGGGGATCTCAGCTAGAATCGAGGCCTGCCTCACAGACATCTCCATCTGGAGGACCAAGCACCACCTCCAGCTGAACCTCGCCAAAACAGAACTTCTCATCATCCCGGCCAAACCCTCCATCTCCTACGATCTCTCAATCACCCTGGGATCTGCGACGGTGACCCCTTCCTGGGGTAACCTCTGGGTTACCATGGATGAAGAGCTCTCCCTCACAGCCCACATTACTGCAGTCTCCCGGTCGTGTAGATTCACCCTCTACAACATCCGGAAGATCAGGAGATACCTGTCTGAGCATTCCACCCAGCTACTAGTCCAAGCACTTGTCCTCTCCAAGTTGGACTACTACAGCAACTTGCTGCT
Source organism: Mallotus villosus (assembly GCA_903064625.1). NCBI lineage: Eukaryota > Metazoa > Chordata > Actinopteri > Osmeriformes > Salangidae > Mallotus > Mallotus villosus. Next base: position 42,235 of record CAEFZP010005777.1, on the reverse strand, counting down.
CGCCGGTCTCCGAGCATGCGCAACCCGCCCTCTCCAGAGGATTCAGAACGCAGCAGCCCGCCTGGTCTTCAATCTACCCACACGCTCCCATGTTACCCGGCTCCTCATCTCCCTACACTGGCTTCCCATCAAGGCCTATATCAGATTTAAGACCCTGGTACTGACCTTCCGAGCGGTGAACGGGACTGCACCCGACTACATAAAGTCTCTCCTCCAGCCTTACACCCCCACCCGTCACCTACGGTCTTCTTTTGACAACTGTCTGGTGGTCCCACCTCTCAAGAGCGCCCGCTCACAACCCAAGCACCTCTCCTGTCTGGCCCCCCAATTGTGGAATCACCTCCCCACCTCCATCAGAGACACTGACTGTCTCCCCACCTTCAATAAAAGGCTAAAGAAACACTTGTTCTGGGAATACGTTACTTAGGAATGATTTGCTGGACCTGATATTAGTTTCCTCCAGGAAAACAATGACTCTTATTGAGGGACCTGTTGCTCTTGTTGGTTAGTTGTAACTGATTTAACTTCTTGCACTCGCTGTGAATTATATTATTATGACTTGCTTTCCTACAGGTACGCTCTTGCACTTTTGAGGTTCATGTTGTTGAATTGTAACTACATGCTCTTATGTTTCTTCCCATTGGCACTTATTTGCTTTTCACAATGTATGCTTCACGTTTTGGCTACCCACAATGTTTTTGGGGCTATCTCGTTGTTTATGATCATTGACCTGTGCACTTTTGTAAAGCTCTCTCTTGGAAGTCGCTTTGGATAAAAGCATCTGCTAAATGAATAAATGTCAAATGTACCAAGCCAACCCCCCCTGGTTCCTGAATTTGAAGCAGAACAAGTCTTTTCAAGAGTAACCAGGCTACATGATGGACTATACGCTGTGCTGGATGTATGGAATTACTGCCCCATTTTAGGTCTGTTAAAGGGCAATTTGACTGCACAGTCCACTGGCGTCCTTTGCCTCCAATAAACCCACATTAACAGTCCCAGTTCTCCAGCATACATCTCCCGCCGAACATCCCCCTCCCTTCAGTCTTTCTCTCCAGTGGCCATTATGTAACCATCTCATCAGTGATGAAGCCATTCATTTACATTTTCCCCAGGTTAACAATGAGTTCATTCCCCAGACGACAATGGCTGCCCCTCCAAGCAGCTGCATGGGACTAACCAGAAACACCTTCCATTCACACTGATTTCATTTCAGCTGTATTTACACCCAAATGCAGTGACTCACAGTCATTTAAAACCCGGAAGGCGTCTTCCTTTAAACCGTAACCTGCAGGAGGGATAGGGTGCAGAGGTTTGCTTTAGTCTGTGTGCTTGCAGATTGCATTGTACAATGTACACAGATATTCTGCATGCATTGTGAGATGAGTTGTGTGGGATCATTAACTTTGCGTTTTTAGACTATCCAAAAGTAAGGAAGACAGACCAAAGTGTAAATGGCATGAAATGAACCCAGCAACCCAGGAACGTCATAACCGATTGAAAGTGAAGGATGATAATACACGAAAATGCAATGAAAGATATGAAGTCCTGGTTCTGATACATACAGGCTAAGGTGCGGGGACATGTTTGGACTTTCTACAGTCCATCAATAATTTCTGAAGCCAGTAAAAGACTAATCTTCCAGCCAGGCACCGATAAATATCTTACATGATCAGTAAGAATGAGGCACAACAGTTGGGAAGTATTGGCAATGATTTTTGATTAGCTTAAGCGAAAAACATGATCGATAACTCTGTCACAGGTCTATCTTTCATGTGAACTGCACTGTCAACAATGGACATTAGCAGGGTAAATATATCATCACACAAAGGCTATCACACAAGCTTTTTCAGCAGTTCTCAAGACCAAGTGCTCTCTTAAAAAAGAAACCCTATAGGTCACAGTGAGAGGACCTCCCACTCAGCCACTTATACTACATACTTATTGACATTAATTTTCTGACTAACACCCTCCTAGTAATTTTCTATCTCTGTGTTTAATTTCAGTGTTGGGTTTCTTGGTAATTTTCTCTGTGCACTTGTTTAGCAAAGCAATTAATGTTGGGGCTCAGTTTCCGCTGAGGCCATGTCTGTGTGCTGAAGATAGACGACATAGTGATGTTTTATAAGAAACCCTCCAGGGGACCAATTCCCTTCATATTAGCCCCTATGGCTCTATAAATAATACTTCAAACTGTATTCAATTGACATCATCTTACAGAACGCACAAAAGCGCAGAAACAAGCACAAACACACACATGCACCGGAGTTAACAGTTATATAAGTGTCAGAGTCTTCCACCATTGCAGCATTCCCACCCTGTAGAGCAGTGGTTCTCAAACCTGTCCTCAGGGACCACCTGTCCTGCATGTTTTAGATGTTTCCCTGCTCCAACACACCTGATTCAAATGAATGGGTAGAATGAACTGTAGAAGCCTGTTAGCGACCATTCATTTGAATCAGGTGTGTTGGAGCAGGGAAACATCTAAAACATGCAGGACAGGTGGTCCCTGAGGACAGGTTTGAGAACCACTGCTGTAGAGTTAGTTTGTACATACTCTACATCTGACACTGAGAATGATGGCACAAGTGACTTTAGGTTATGTTGATTACGTAGCTGTCTATGACTTTCTCAGCTGTTTCTATGTCGCTTTGAGTGACATTCTTGACCACACACGCCAGGGGGCCAGACATAATCACCTAGACATACAGCCGTGCAATATCATCCAATGCCAATAAAGAACCAAGTAAATACAGCTGCAATTAAAAAAGATTCACAATTTCCAGAGCACTGATAACTTGATAGGCCCTATTTTCAATGCACCCAGTTCTACAAGCACCTGCATCTTTAGGTCATACTGAAGATTACCCCATACAGAGGGAGCAGCCACCTTGTGTGTATTTGTGTGGGGTTCGGGAGGAGGGGGCTCAGCTTGGAGGTGGTGTGTGTATGTGTGTGGGTAGAGTTCAGCGGATGGTCATGTTCAGTTGGATAACAGCTTCGGGGGAAAAGGCCGTTATGGAGTCGTGTAGGCTCAGAGGCTTCTGCAGCGCTTCCCACAGGGGAGAACAGATCGTGGTTGTTCTTATCTGCAGACGTACATTCACTGTACCACACTGAGATGCAGCTGGTCAGGATGTCGGAGCATCCAAAGTTAAATGAGCAAGTTACTGTGGAAAAGCTTCTAACTACCGTATCATGACTAGATGACACGCCTCCAACACCACAGTATTTTGGGGGAACAGAACAAGAGTTGGCGAACACTCAAAGATGATGATGTACCATACTGTTGCTAGCTAACCAACTAAAGAGTCTTAGCTCTGTGCTGCTAGAAGTTGAAGATTGATTGATGGGTGGATGTCATGATATCATTGGTTGAAATTAGTTGGTTCAAGCTTACAGAAGCACCAGTCATTTTATTGTACAGATTAAATAAATGATTGGAATTTGATGAAGAATATATTGTGATGATGTGCAAGAAGAAATAATAATTGACCGGTTTTACCTTATGTATGCTTGTTAGTGTGAGCGTGACCATTCCATCCTAGTGAATTGTGGTTCTAATGATTGAAGCATGAAGGTTACAGAGTGACATATATATGGAGTAAACAAGTACAAATATAGTTTCCATAGCATATTTCCCTGTAGGGCACAGCATGGGGTAATCAGGTTCATATCCTTCAAATGGATACATGACAATGTCGTAACTCATCAAAGTCCTGCGAGCTACTGTGTCCTTAGAGGTTAGAGGCTTCATGTCACATATACGTGTATATATATATATATTGAGCTGTGTGAAGTTCACCAAGTGACCTATTGACCTCGGAAAGACAGACATCAAATTTCAATGAAAACTCTAACCTAAACCTTCTCGAATACAAAGACATGTATCATTTATGTTTATTTTTTGGGCATATATTATTAAATAGGAGTACAGAATGACCAGGAAAGCGATGTAAAAGGGTTAAAAAGGCCTTTTTCATTTAATCTCGACTTTGACAATGTGTCTTTTTCCAGTAAGATGATAGATTTTTAAGTTTCATTCAATGGCATAAACTACTCTAGCTTTCCGACTAGTGTAGTTGCTCCCCCTCGAGAGGGGTATGTTGGCGAGCCTTCTACCAAGTTCTCCAGTTCAGGCATGGTGGATTCCAGTGACTTTGCTGATCTGGAACTTCTTGGAATGCAGTTCAACTTCTCAAGGATCCTCCTCCTCCAGGGGGGTGGGGAGGTGTGGTAAGGGTTCACTGGGTACACCTATGACGCTTGCACCCTTAGCCATGAGCTCAGGGAAATCAGCCTCTCCTGACAAAGGGACGTGGGCGGCAGGAGCATCCGGTGCCTCTTCGTCTTCCAATGTCAGAGCTCAACTTCCCCATGGCGCCTTCAGCGAAGTTCACTCTCACGTCTGGCAGAAACACCTCCACATGGCTGCCTCGAGGGGTTCACCAGGCTCTGAATTTTCGTGATCGGATAGTAGAGCAGAGACCGATGAGCTCTAGGCTTTCCTCCTCTTGAAGAAACTCAAAATGCATCTGAAACGACGCAGTCAGAGCACACAGCTGTGCCCGTTGAGGCTACTTTTCGCTAGGTACCTACGAATATGTCTTAATCTGCTGGTCATGGAGCCTACCAGCTAAATACGTATTTAGCACTGGGAGCACACCACCAAATTTCCCCATAAATTGTACCCTCTCTAGTTTGAATTGTTTTGGAATTAAATTACGCATACTTGTTTTTAGATTTTAAATCTAGTAGTTTCTAACAGTTTATCTAGTGACTTAATTTAAGTAAACAATGGCAACCGTTGGCAGCCAACTTTACTTATAATTTATGAGCAAGCTCACAACAAATATTTTGGCACTTGAATTTGTAGGCTCATCCACAAGGGACTTATGGAATTAAAATGTGACAGTTCACCATTGAGGCGAGTTAATTGAGTGTATGAGTTTCTTTTTCTTCTTCATTTCAAGTATTACTCTAAGCTCCCTGTAGGACCGGTATCCTATTCTCCTCCTAGACACTGGCTTTTGTGCTTCTCTTCATGAACACCATGCTCTTTTCCATCAGAGCTGAATGGCCTGTCAATCATTTTGCCAGGTATACTGTTTCTCATCTCATCTCTCCATCCAGTTGCATGTCTGTCTGCTCCCATCTACTCAGATGTTAGAGATAATTAAGGTCGTTATTTGATCCACAGTGTGATTCTATTTAATTCCCTAAATCCGTGTGACTTGGTGTCATCACTGTACAAACAGAAGTGGTGGATTTTCACATTTTATATTGGGATTGACCTTAACCGTACCCTTCTGGAGAACAGCAACACATCATTGTCAGACTGGCAATTGGATCTTACAGGCACACACATTCTTACTGTAACACCTGTTCCGCTTCACTGCTTATGAACAGCGCCCAAGTTCGTTTACTTACACTCTAAACTTAATAAACTAGTAGACTAGGCTAGTGAACCCCAGTATGTGTGTGTAAATAATGTGTAATAATGTACACGGTCTAAAATAAGCGTAGAGTGTGTGACAGGCTACTTCAATTGAACATACCTAGGAGCGAAGATGATGCAACATAGAACAATAAGGTTGTATTGAAAAGGATGACCCCTTTAATGATTCAGTGGGTCATAAAACTATTACCCAAGGTCAATAGTCACAAAATGGTTCGATATAATACTTTTCTAGTATCCGATATAAACAGAACAATAACCATCCAGAAGTGGTATTAATACAAACAGTAGGTTATCACGTGAACATACTTTACACAGTAATAAACACAGTTAGGGGCCCCCAATAAACAAACACATCAAATACACATTATACTAAAGCCTATTGATTATAACTGTCTACTCGGTACCGAGTGCTGATAAAGGTCTCTGACGGTGCAGGCCTGCTTGGAGAGTCGATGCAGCGCTCCTGTTAAACACCCCAAGAGCGTGTACTCACCCACCCGAGGGCAATAGCTCCGGGTGCGGAAAGAAAAGTGGCGCGAAACCACAACTCCGTGGAACAAAACGATGGAAACCTCCAGCGCTGACTTCACCGGTTGGATTTAACTGGATGGAACAAAAATCCAGCGCGGTCCTCAAAGGTGGTAGGGCACACGGGTCCAGACGTTGTCCTCCGGGTGTACTGCTTCGGAGCTAGGCTAAACCGAGGACACGGTACCCATTGCACAGTTCTCGCACTTAACGGAGGTAACAGTCCGTTAACCGCTTCCAACAGGTTAGCAGTACACGAACACACAAGCTCGATTTAGCTAGCTTAGTATGTTTTTGCTAGCAACTACTAGTTGACGCACCACGAGAGCTAACCGTCCAGCTTCTCTCATGAGCAGTCGCAGGCCAAGATACAAAAATAACAAAACATACATGTACAGTACCAGTTGACCAGGGCGTAACTTCCGCCCTACCCAAATCGAAACCAATCACAACAGTGCAATGTGTTATTGCCCTTGACTGACACGTTATTGACCAAACACGATAATCATTTACTGGTAGTAGTAAAACATAGGTGTATTACAATAACGATAAGGACAACATACACATAGTAAAACCTGTATGGAATGCAGATATGACTCACTAAAGGTGAACATATGTTTAACCAGTAAATGTTAGGGTCATTAACAGTTGTGCACACATAAAATAACCCAGGGGGTTACATTACATTTAACTTTTTAGTAAACGTTTGATTTTGTTCAATGTCCATGTCTACTGTTTCCATTGACTTGGATAACTGCATAAGCAATCTCAAATGATGAGGACTTTTGTGCATCTGAAGTTTTCAAACAATATTATGTTTAGGTATGTATAGGTTGACAAATGTTCTTATCTTCTACTCAGCAGAAACATGAAAATGGCATACAATACTTTGTATGCAATAAGAACATACAACTAAACTGAGGTAGACATCTATAATTGATGGTACATTTGGGCACACATCTAAGAGAAGGAAACTCGAAAATGTTGATATTAATGTCAAGTAGAAGAGAGAAGTCAAGTGAAGATAGTTAACATTGGTCCGTAATGTGTTAATGCCTGGTCATAATTCATAACATCTTGTTTCTCATGGCAACTCAGGTGTAGGGAACAATAAATTGATTATGGTAAACCCCTCGCCAAACAGAGCTGAGAGGGGCAACCGGGCAGACACTGAACTATTGATCAGACCTGAGGCTACTTTATTGTTTACAGCTGCACCCACAGCTGAGGTGGTTAATGGAGTGTCTGCAGCTCTCCTGGAGCCACTGATGAGATGAGTCACAAACCTGGAGGGAGAATGCCCTTGTGCACCCTGGGAATGACAGGCCAAACCCGATTCCCTGACTCAAGGTGCCAGGGGCTTTTAACAATTGAACAACAACGGGGTTCTATCAGAGTCACGTAAACATAAAAGACTGAACAAGGAAAGAATAACACTTCTTTAGGGTGGCGATTGAACACCAGCTTTATTTCTACAGAGATTATAGAGTTTAATATAGAGTTGACTCCAGCGCTTAGACCTTAACTGAACATAGTCATGGGTTGCCTTTTTACATTTGCCAGGTATAGCAGACACAGAAAAAGCAGCAGCACATTTAACAACCATCCCTTACTAGACTTCTAGCCTAGTAACTGATTACTTAGTCTTGGCCTGGCCAGGTTCAAAAAGTTCTATGAGTCTTGGATGTAAGTAATTACATTTACTCTAAGAGGTCTATTTAAAGGTTTGTCAACTCCAAACATTTTGTGTTTGCCTTTTCTTGCTGTTACCATGGGATCTCAATCTGCCCTCCTCAAAAACATCTAACAACCCAAGTTGAGAATGCATGTAATAAGACTAGAGACTGGGTTGACTGCTGCTAAAAAGATCTTAGCTCAACGCTGGCTACCACCACACATATAGACTCAATCTTAATGGCTTGCTCAACACATTTCTAGATATTATAGTTTCTGAAATTTCCGTTTCCAGAATGCATGGCGCCTGCGAGACAACGATAGCAACATGGTCTAGATTATACATAAAACTAAGTACTTTTCTCTAAGAATAATATTATTAAATATATTATTATTTTGGGTATTTTTTATTTCATTATATATATAATGTTACCTTGCATCGAACTATATATGTCTGAATTGTGAAGGGAAGGGGAAGGGAGGGTTGTGTCATGTGTGTTTTTTTTGTAGTTTTTTTTGTTTTGAAAACTTGAAAAGGAAAATAAATATTTGATCCCCCAAAAAAAATGATACAGACACAAGACAGGTGCAGGAAATCAGGACGGTATTCTGTCAGGGCACGTCTTTGAGAGTGTATATTTTATCTAGATACATGTTTTTACTTGTTATTCTCCTTTTCCCTTTCCATTTTGTGGTCTACCACTTCCAAGTAAAAAGTATATTCCACAACTTTTACAAAATCAAAACAACATGACCGAAGTTGAATATCTAGATGTTTCATTGATAAGAATAAATCTAAATTTAAAGTTAGTGGAAGCACATTTCAGAACTATTGCTGCTGTGAGTTTGCCAACTTTGCTCACGTATTGTTTGGCAAGAATTTGACTGTGATAGAGTAAATCTGTCCAGGCAGTGTTAATGGACAAACATGCTGAAGAAATTTTGCAGGTTTATTTATCAATAGATTTATTTTGTTTTGGGCTTTGATTGGACCACTCAGGGTGATCCTCATATTGGTCCCTCAGCCATCTCATTATGGCTTTTGCTGTGTTTGGGTCGTGGGAAAGGAGATACCCTCCAGAATGCCAATGCCAGCTTATCTGAAGAGGGCTGCAAGGTGTTCCTCCATGATTATTCAACACTCTGCTACATTCAATTTCCCTTGTCAGCCCTGGTCACTGCTGAAGAAAACATTTCTGTATCTCCTTCCCCAACATAATGTTGTCACCCATTAGTTGTTCTTTGGGGGCATTTAACAGTAGGAATAATTGTATTTGTTGATGTTAACTGTGTTATATTTGCACAAAATATTTTACAGGTGGGCTGAAAAGTGGGCCTAAGATATGTTATAAACCTAAAACAATTACGATTTTCTGAAGTTGCCTAAAACATTTTTCTTTTATTGTGGCTGACCGAGCAATTGCTTTTCTATCGGACACTCACAAATATCACAAATGACCCTCACCATGGCAAGGGATCCCAGAGGTGTGCTGCACTAGCCTGGTCCTAACCAGACTCTCGTACATATTACATTTGTACAGAGGGTCTGGCTCCGCTCCATTGACAAACGTTGACTTCCTTGTAGGCGGGTACTCTGTTGAAGTTTAAAACTATTGGATCTGCCCAGAGCCACTCTGATCTGCCATAACCAATAGCTAGCGTTCGCTTTAGCCAACTCCTGCGCCACTACTGTAACGGAGCTAGCTGCCGTAGCTGGAAAATCACGTACGTAGGTGGGCAGAGCCAGGCTAGTGCTGCACCCCTGTGATAGAATGCATTCTGCATTCAGCACAGTTGAAAACATGTTGATATTGTAGAGCTGATTCACAGTTCTGCCCTGGGAATGGCCTCTGGATCTATGATGCCTTCTCATTTACCACTTCTCTCTCAATTCAATTCAGCTTTATTAGCATGACAGTCATTACAACCGTATTGCCAAAGCAAGAGGCACAACAACAGACAACCATACATCAACAACACAAGGAACGGCAGCCAGTATTGTCCGGAACATGTGGCAACAACAAAGCGTCAAGAACAGAAAACAACACTTTGCAAGTGTGACACTGTGACAACAAGAAATCAGAACAGAATCAAAACAAAAACAACAAAAGTGAATAGCTTCAGTGAAATGGACAAAACATATTACAAATAGAAGGCAACACTTCAAGGCTGGTCACACTACACTCAGGTTTTCCCTCATTTCATGGCACTCAGAAATCGTCCAGGGGGGCTGCGTGTCCCTCCCCTAAGAGTACTTTCATCTTTTCATCATCGGGACAGTGTAGTGAACGATGGTATAAGGGTATTTCTGTATTGTTGGCAGTGTAGTAGAAAGTGAAATCTCTGTCTCTGCCTCACCTGTACAGAGACCACATACATTGGATTATTTTGGTAACCAGTTTTTTTTGTGTCTGCCTTTGTCAATGGCTAGACTGGTCACTGATCCTATACTTGGTCAGGATCTGTCTCTGTTTTGTATCTTTGACAGTATAAAGTTATTTAGCCAGTTCATAATTTCTGTTTAGGGCCTGATAGCAACTTAGTTTGTTTTGTGTTTTGGTTTGGTTGTTCCAATGTTCCAGATAGGCCTTTTTGGTTTGTTGACTTAGGTTTACTCTGATTTGTGATTGTAAAGTAGTGCTGATCTGAGATGGGACAATGTTAGGTGTTAGTTGGTTAGTTAGACTCATGACCAGCAGACTGAAAGGACTGCAGTGTATCTTGGGGACTTGATTTGAGATGCATCCAGAATTGTAATGTTCTTTTCTTGATTAATTAATGGATATCGGCCCAATTCTGCTCTGCATGCATTACACTTTACACTACAGAATTCAGCATGCAGGGCCTCTATGGGATGCTTGTCCCATCTACTGTAATCATGCTGACTGAGTGGACCCCATACCTCACTTGCATATAGCGCTATTGGTGCTATTATGCTATCAAAAATGTTGTCCAGATTCTGATTGGTATGTCTATTTTATGTTTGTTTTTTTCTAATTGCAAAAAAAGCTCTGCAGGCTCTTACTATATTTCGAATGTTGTGTTTTTTTAATAAATTTACTGTACATGTGTTCAATATTTATGTTGAGTTCAATATTTTCATCCCACGCAAATGCACGTTTGTTTGAAGTTTCATGTGATTGCGTCTGTATAGATTCACTTTGTATCTAAAATAGACACGTGAAACGTGTTTGGTGTGTACCAACATAAAACTCCACGCTCAGCTTGGAGGGAAAACCTTATTTTGAGGAAACAATTGGGGCCTTATCTACGTATTGGGGCCTCATTCCACTCTGTGAAACTTCAGTTTATGTCGTATTTACGAAACCTGCAGGAATGTGAACGCTTTAGAGTTTGTTTGTATTCTCTCAGTGTTTCGGCATAATTCTGACGTAGGTCTGTGTTTTGAGGTTGATGATGTTTTTGATTAGACAGATTTAAAAAAAATGTTCGGATGTTCTTCACAGTCTTCATCAAACCATACGTCACCTTTGGGCTTCTGTATGTCTCATAACTGTTTTTAGTAAGATCTGCTTTATTGGCTGATTTGTGAAATATTTTAAGAATTTCTGTTACAGCCCTATTTATTCCAGATTGATTTGTTGGTAATTTGGCCGAGAGAAAATCATGAATTATGAATTAGTTAAGATAGTTTTAAAAGTGTCGTCACTGTCAGGAGGCCATTTGTATGATGTTTGTAGGTCGTTTTGCAGGGCTCAGGGTGTTTTAGATTTTTTTGTTTTCAGTTAGACATTTATCTGACAGTGGTCTGTTAGTGGTGTCTGAGGTCTGACAGTGAATGCGCTGATGGAGGAGGGGTCCATGTCAGTGATAGCATAGTCGACTACACTAGTTCCAAGAGTTGAACAATATGTGAACCTTCGCTAAGAGTCCCCTCTGGTCCTACCATTGAGCATGTATAGGCCTAGGGAGCGACAGAGATGCACTCATTCTTTGCCCGTTTTGTTTACCACACGATCAGGGTTGTTTCTCTTGGAGATCGTGTGGGTATGGTACAGTGAGGGTTGTTTTAAGATGTGATTCTTACAAGCAGCATCAACCATGTCAGGCTCACATCCTGTTCTGGCATCCAGGTCTCCGATCAGCAAGATATTACCCTAGGCCTGGTAGTGGTTGATCTCTACTTGTCAAAAAAGTTTTCATTAAAATATGGTTATTCCTGAGGGGGAGTGTAGGCTGCACATATATATAAATCGCTGTCACATTTGATGGTGATTTTGTTTAATTTAAGCCATATATGTGTCGGTGCTTTTTAAATTTGTTTTAATTGGTTCTTCCGTTAGCTTGATGACTAGATTGATACATAGTTGATAGCTTTGCTAGAGATATTTAGTGTTTTTTTTAATGAATGTTCTAGGAGCTCATTTTGTATGCTGTCTAAAAAGGCTCTCTTTCTCTCTCTCTTTCCTTTCTCACCCTATTTGTCCATCTCAGTGTCGCTGTGAAGCTATAACAGACCCACAGATATGGAGGTAGAGATTTTTTAGCAGGGCAGTCTCCGGTCAATCAGCCTCACCACACAGAGACAGAGAGTCAGTTAACCTCTGCCACCTCATTTGTGACTCCACGGAATGAATGCCTCCGCTCCTTTCGTCTTCAATGCCATATACCAACAGGCCAACATGTCGATTCAGAGAGGTTGCAACTTCTGTGTACTCTGTCAGACCATCAGGAAGAGGCTTAGAGGACAACTGTCAGCGACAGAACTGATGGAAAGACTATAGTGAGTCAGGTGACTATACTACTGTCTGTCAGACACTATTACTTCTGGAACTCACATTGCAATGTCACAGAGGGCAACACAAATGCACAAAAGAACTGCACCTAAACCGACTGACTGCTCAGTCAGGCTTGTCCTGCGAGGAATAGTCTATCAGACACTATTACTGGTGGTCTACTGTAAGTCAGACAAGACTAGTAGGACTACAATCAGTCAAATAAGACTCCTGGTCGGACTATTGTCGGTGAAAAAAGACTACTGACAGAACTACTTGTCAATCTGTCACTAACTGGAAGAACTACAACTACGAAGGACTACTTGTAGTTCGAAAAGACTATTGGTAGTGCTACTGTCAGTAGGGTGACCAGACGTCCGGATTTCGTCCGGACAGTCCAGTTTTCCATCCCTTTGTCCGGACCGCTGTTGCGTGTCCTTTTTGATCTTTCCTGCCCACCGTCGCAATTTACCACTCGCGTGGGCTTCAGTGTCAAAAAGAAAGACCTCCTTCAAACCTACGTGGAGTTCAGAACTCCCCCTTGCCACTAAGAGCAGCACAGATCAATATCATGCCTTCTGTAAGCTCTGTCGCATCGTATAGACGTGAGTAGTAGGGGGAAAGGGGCTTTAGAGCGGCATGCTGCTACAGAACGGCACAAGGATAATGCTACTTCTGACAGGCACTCTTCCGTAACATAATTTTTTGCTCTTAACACAACAACAGCGGATGATAAAACAACCGCTGCTGAGCTGAACAAATTATTTAATGCTGTGAAACATCACTCTTACAAGAGTTTAGACTGCAGTTTAGACTGTTGACTTACTTAAATGACTAATGTTATTGTCTTAATTTCATAGTAATGGCCCCCATCCCCCATCAACAACCTTTTGACCCTTTTTTCTCCTTTTTGGACCCAAGTGTCCTTCTTTTCAGGGTCATGCTTCTGGTCACCCTAACTGTCAGTCAGGTGCTATTACACTCAAACACAAATACTGTGAGGTCTTTAGTGGTAGCAATGGGTGTTAGGTTATCCATGGATACGGGTGTTATCCATGATGGAAGCAGTATGCAATATTCAGGGCTACATCAAATGCTGTAACATGTCTGTCTACTCTCTGTTGGAATGTATCTTTCTTAATCTCTGCTCTGTAGCTGCAAGTACATTTTCATAGTAAAACATTTAGGTTTCCCTAATATGACAGTGCTGGATGATGTTAGGAATTCATTGTGCATAATTTATAGGCGAGGACTGTGTTTGTTGATGTCGGATATCTTTTGTAATATCTCTTGATGCCTTGTGAAGATTTTAATGAAAACAATTGATCAAAGGACAGACAACAAAGTTGTTGGAATTTTGAACCTATGAGAGAGAGGCAATGAACAGACAAGATGGACAGGAAGATGAATCATTGAAAGGAAATGAGGAAGGGATGGAGAGCAAAGGAGCTGAGTGTTTGTGTGTGGTGAAAGCCAGGACTCACCTCTTCACCTTTTTCCCGCCCACCTAACGCTCCATAATCGCCAACTCTACTACATTCTCAGCATCATATTAAAGGTCACATTCCTTACAGCGCTTCGGTAAATAGACCTGCTTTGCAACAACAGCTCGACCTGTACTCGCAAACAATTTTCTAGCGGGCCATTTCTATATAATGCATCTTAAAATGGAATCTCATATAATACCTCAATATAGGTAGATTTATAATTTGGTTGTTCCACATCTGTGACGATAATTGGGTAGGTTATGACAGCCTACACATGAATCAAATATGTTTATAAGAGTTCATATTTAGTTTTCAGTTACATGCACCACAGCCAGGATGACAAGGCAGGTTTCTTGGTCTGGAATTCACTAAATGTTTATTCATGCTGCAGTGAGAATCCAACTTACTCGAAGGGAAGACGTTCAGTGTTCATAAGTAGGGAGCTTAGGCTGATTCCCAATACTTCCCCTTCACCCTACTCCTTAGTTTTGCGCGTTCCCGTAAGAGTAAGTGGTGTCCCAATACTTTTTTTGAGCTAGGGGTAGGGCTAAGACGAAGGGGTATACACCCCTCAAAACCTAAGATCGGGAGCTTATTGAAACCTCGGGGTATGTGAATACTGCGCTACCTGCAACAATGGCGGACAGATCATCCAGAGAGTACCATAAATTTAATATTTTCGGCTTAAATAATTGATTAAAAAATTATGACAGTTTTGTTTTGTGCTCTACACAGTCCTGTACATATGTATTTGCAACCATGTTCTTAATTGAAAAGTTTAAAAAAAAATCACTGGTTTGCTGCGCTAACGTTACATTGCTGATTTGCCCAACAGTCCTGCATTTCTCTGATTATCCTTGAATATACTCCATGCATGTCTACAGTTTTAATTAAACTCCAAACTCATTTCGTTTGATATCAGTGCATAACACTACTTGCTTTGGAGACATCTATATACATAACCGTAACCAAGTGGCGTCTCATTTCATAGGGCTATGTATCCCTTACCCCTCAGTTTCGAGACACAAGGGCTAGGGGTAAACTAAGGGCTAGAGGTAAGGGGGAGTATTGGGATTCAGCCTTAACCACACCTTGAGGGGTGAATCAAGGTGAATTAATGGGAGCATGTATGTAATTGAATGGGAGAATCCCTGCAAGAAACTACAAAGTGCATGTATTAAAAGTGGGTGCCTTTGTGGTCATTTGCATGTTTCTAAAGATTCTGCCTCAGCGGGTGGAGACACTTCACAGGCCTACTGTTGCGCCCGCCTTCAATCTAACGGCAGTGACTGTCAGCGAGAGGAATCCCCCCGTGTGGTAATTATCAGACGCAAGAACCAAGCGGCCTATGTTCTCCTCACTGTATCCTTTAGTCACTCATTCGCTCAATGCCACAGAGCAATTATAATAGAGTACTTCTTCCCTCCCTCTTCCTCCTGTGGGTCTCTTAAGGATTCATCAGATTTTTTTTGCCTTCAAGGGTCTCATTTTGTGTTTTTCTTTTCATGGTTTCCTTGAAAATACAGTTAACCTTCCCTCCGCTAGAGATAACGATATCCAGTATGCTGAGTGAGTTTCGAAGGATCGATCACATTTTTGTCCAAAGGCCCAGAAGTCATTCTGCATTCTCCACTGAATACCTGTTGTGCCACGATAAAATGAAACCACTTGAACCTGTACTGTATGGTGCTCTCTTAGCTACAGTACAGTATGTCTTTCAAGAGGGCTTAAATTGAGCCACATCAGTACAAGAATGATGACAGATGGAATCTGTATTTCTTTTATTGAAGCTGCAAAAAAGTTACTCTTGCTCCACGTCTTACTCTTAGAATTGTTCTTCACTTCACATTTTTCCCCAACTTATTTGGTCACTTGAACTTTCACCGGCAGTCATCCGAGTTCTTCTCTCATGTCACAACACATCTTGTCATCTGAAATCTCTAGGTGGCATTTGAGTAGAAAGAGAAAGCCAAACACGACCGTGATTTCAATAGAACCCCAGGGGAAGGGTTCGTAATAGCACTTGGTTGAGATTTGAAAAGGTTGGGTCCCTGCCCCTGGACAGTCTATTTTCTGAAAAGGACATGGACTAATATCTGGACAGATCTCTGAAGTTATCTGTGTTAAAAGCTCCACTGATACAAATCAACCTTGATGCCAATTAATGATTTAAAGACATGGATCTTAGTCTCTGAGGCTTAGAGCATAATATCCCCACCAAAAGGCCACTGTGAAAATGCCAAAGACTATAGAATAAGACAAAGGACTTCACTTTACAGAAACAAATTAAGAGCAGAGCTCACATATTAAACTCAACGTAGAGGGGAGCGAATCCTTCCTAATCACAGACTTGTTCCTGTCTTCGGGACGGAAGTGACCTTTACTTTTCAGAACTATATTGCTAATGATCCACTGAGAAGATCGCTTAAAAATCTGAACACGTCAACTTGGCAGCTTCTCTCACGGCCTCCCTCATCTCTGCGGCAGAGCAGAGAGATAGACAGAGAGAGAGAGAGAGAGAGAGAGAGAGAGAAGGCGAGATATCAGATCACTCAGGGCGAGAGATGGAAGAGAAAGAAAATACAGAAAAAGAAGAGGGTACGATAAACAGAGAAAGGATGGAGACACGTCGGAGAACTTGGAAAACAGCATAACATTCTGCAAAGCCTTCACCGAGACCAGCTGAGGTTCCTTAAAATCCCCATTGAGGAAAAGTTCTGGCACTTGTCCACATTTCCTTGTTCATTTTGGTACCTTCATTAACACTTCATTAACCGTCTCTTCTCACCTCCCTGCAGATAAGCACACAGACTACCAGGGTTTCCCGCAGAAAATGTGCACGATGCGTTTGTGCGTGTATGCAGAGAAGGGAGACTGGCGTTTTGGAATGGAAAAAACTGGACAGAGTAACACGGCGGCCGCCTTACCTGAAAAGTGTTGTGGGAAACCCTGTACTACATACCTCCTCTTTCTTCCCACGTACTCGCTCTTAATTGGCAGTAACGGTATAGGCTCTGATTAGCTTCTGAGGCTTCTGATTAGCACACACTGCTTACGTACACAGCAGCTGGTGAGAGGAACTGGTGCAAGAACCGTCTTTCTGTCTTTTTCCTGTGGGAGAGAAACATTTATTTACAAGAGGCTCCACATCTGTCAAGAGAGCATTGATGGATTGAGAGCAATTTATTCAATTGAGTTCAAACATTCCCAGACTAAAAAGGTACGATTTACGATAACAAATCCTCAACAAAAAATGTACAGCTAGACCAATTTTAGCAAAGGGAGGTCTAGCAGCTCCAAAAAGAGGCTTTTCACAGGCTTCATTAACAGGGAAGTCTGAGTAATCATTTCGAAGAAAAAACATTCTGAGATGGTAGAGAAGCTAGTAATCCTTTGAACCCAATGAATCACTGGAAATTGGATTTTACAATTTAATGTTTAGTTTGAACCTCTTCCAAATCGAATTTACCACCTCTGAGCTTAGTGTCATCACCAGTTCCGGTCCTCTCTGTTCTAATCACTCTGAAGAGCTCCTAATCAAATTATCTGCTCAAATTTAGCTTGGTGTTATTTTGGCTTTGTTTACAGAATAGTGTTTAAATATTTTCTGTGTTCATCATCTTTGTGTCCATCCTTCAACTGTTGGTCTAGCCCACCAGGTGTTTTATATATCCTCACTCTTTGTCGCTACTTATGTCATAGAGGTGGTTTGGAGGAGGGTGTTTACTACCTGCAACTGGGACACAAGGGCAACTTGAAACCCATCTTGTAAAAGCTTCCATTCATCTATGGTTGGTCCACCGCATGTCCCTCTTACAGGTGGGGTTCTACAGTTTTAATTCTGCTCACGCACGAGGCACATCTATCTTCCTAGGTTCATGCAGGCCCTGTATCCTGGACGTACGCATACACACACACATCAAATGAATGCCAAAAAAACATACACACACGTTGCGACTGAGATAAATCACCAAGAAAGCCGAGGGTGAATGATCAGCCTGAGTAAACGTTTAATTTCCTGAGCAGGGACAGCTCGTTACCTCCAGGCTAACGCTCCATCGAGCATTACCAAAATTGTCTACCTGCCCTTGAATTATAGTTCAGTGTGTGCATAAAACTGTTTTATTGTGCTCAGCCTATTACAATTAGGGACAGCTATGAATGAATTGCAACAAGCTGTTGATATTGCAGCTTGAAATTGAAAATGCACACCATCTGATCCAGATGTTCACATTTTTTAAGTGATCCATTTTCTTGACGACTTGGTTGGCTTACCAAGGTACACCAGGTTATGTGAACCAATCAAGTCCAAAGACAAATCAGAGAAGATACTGTAGCGCAGGAAATAATCTGAATTGGTTTTATTCGCCATGAATGTTCACACAGATAAGGAATTTACTGTAGTATTGTATATCTATAGTATACAAATACGAAATAGGGCAACATGGCAAGGTGTAAGATGAAGTGTTGTGTTAAAGTCAGTGTGAGTCCTTGGCCTTGTTGAAGAGGCCAGCAGCGGATGGGGAGTGGCTGAAACAGAGTGTGTCCAGGGTGGGAGGAGTCAGCCACAATCTTCCTCGCTCACCTCAGGGTCCTCGAGGTGTGCAAGTCCTCGAAACGCGACATATCTCCCTTAATCTATGGATGGATGGATCTCTGCTGTAAATGGAATTCCATAGCTTGTCCTGCTCCAGGGCTGGAGAAACGACAGGGAGATGAAGAAGCATGTTTCGTTGACAGTTTCCCTGAGATCCAGATCTGAGGAGAACTCTCCTGCTTGACAAACAACCTAGTCCCGGTAAAGCTCATGCTCTGAGGCAGGATCAGGAAGGATGTGGCTGAGTTGAGACACCCTTGTGTCTCATCCCATCCGTTTCATGTCTTGAAATCTTGAAAATGGCATGTGCTCACACTTCTCCAACCGTTGATGTCAATGACACAGCGTCTTTGATTTTCTTGTGTTTTTTTTCTGCACAATGCTCATCTCTGGGACTAGCCCTTTGGGAATTTAGTTAAAGATATTGTTGGGCCATGAAACTAATATATACTGACATCCTGTGCTGTAGATGACAAGCCAGAGATGTTTGAGGTGCACTGCAGGTGCACAAATAACTTATTGTAGTTACCACATAAGTAATCAAGCATATCATTATGCAGTGTGAAAAAGCATGTGAATATTCCAGAATATCATGCTTTTGGTGGTCAACAGCATCCCTATGTTGTTCTGATGTGTCAGGTTAAATCTACTTGGTTGGATTGTCTTTCTACTCAAACTTGGAAGTTGAATTAAAAAAAATGGAAGTTGTATTCATCATAGCTAGGGTGTTCAGAGCTATTGCAATGTGATTTGAAAGGATAATGCTTAAATACATTATTAGCTATGCAGTATTCCGTTTTTTCCTCAAATATTTTTTTAAGAGAACAAATGATTAGGCTACAGTAAAACACCAAGGTAGAAGGATGCCTCGTCATTCAAGCGGATGAAAAGAGCCAACAATGGAATAGAGACTGGCTAGCAGTGCAATCTCTGGAAGATTAGCTGTATGACTTTCTCTGACTAAAATGAAACCTACAATCTACAGCTTTCAAGTTCAAGTATTTTATTTGTCACATACAACAAATGGAGTGAAATGTGAAAGGGTCTACGCTCCACCCTGTGCAAAAAAAAATAATTAAATGTAATTACATTTAAATAAATACAAAAATTAAAGGTGCTGAATTAAACATTTTGAGATCAAGGCCCGTGTCTCCTTGCCTGTGGGTAAAAACTCCTCCTTAGTCTCTCAGTCCTTGAATTCAGACTGCGTATGCGTCTACCCGACGGCAACAGGGTGAAGAGGCTAGCATTGGGGTGTGTGTCATCCCTCATGATGTTTCTTGCCCTCGACTCCACCCTCTTGTGGTAAATATAATTCACGTTGGGTAGGGACGCTCGGCTGAGCGCACTACCCTCTGAAGGTTGGCCTGATCTTGGGCGGTACAGCTTCCGTACCAGACGGAGATGCATCCTGTGAGGATGTTCTCCACAGCTGAGGAGTAGAAGGTCCTTAGGATGGGAGACCTTGAATTTCCTAAGCTTACGGAGGAAGTACAGCCGCTGCCTAGATGACTTTGTTACATGGAATAATTTGAGCAGAAGTTAGTGTGTTGATGGCTTGCAACTTGAAAGTTCTCTCTCTCCCGCTGAGAAATGCAAATGCCTGGCTCTGACACCTCTGACTATTATGATAGGAGCTGTTTTTCAGTAGAACTGGTCTTTTTTACACAGACAGGACCCATGTCCTAACTTGTTCGTCTCTGTCTGTTCAATCTGTCAATTACTGTCTGTCTTGTCTGTCCGTCTCCATCTTCGTCTTTGTGGCATTTCGGTCCAGAATTCAGCAGAGACTTTCAGACATGGTGTTTAATGTATGCCATTTCTTCTCCTTCTCTCCACTTCTCCTCTGCTGCACACTTCAGATGACCTTACAGGATGTCATCTGTGTTTGACTGTGCATGAGTGGCTCTGAGAATCCCAGCTGAATCCATCTGGACTAAGGCGTGCTGTCCCCATCCTGTCCACTCACGTGAAGTGATAAGGCGACGCAAGTGACATACAGTAAGTGGTGGCTCGCGGTGCGTAAGAGAGCGTGTGAATCTCAACGAGACAAGACGGAAGCAGCGACAGATGGAAGAGCCAGGCCAGGCCCCTCGCACGGCATGCAAAAAAGCACCCTGTGGCATTCAGTACTCGTAAAATAACCTTTCCAAACACATCAGCCAAAGCAATCTATATCAGACATCAATCTGATGCAGGTTGCTTGTGATTTTTCCCATCTGGAACGTGTCCTGCGTGATAAAAGAGCAGACTTTGTTTCAGCTTGAGCGGAAATGCATACAGCAGTTCCCGGGGGAAACTCTTATTAACTATTAAAAGCGCTTTCTGGCTATCTGACTGTATCACTTGGCTGTTCATCCAGCTGGCTGACTGTGTACATGGCGCTATGTTGACTGACAAGGCAGATCAACAAGAGTCAGATGCTTCGCAGATCCATCAGAGATGTGATGTGTTGTATCTCTTCAGCCCTGGAATCTGGAATCCAGAAGTGGGTTTGGTTGAGGGTCTAGACCAGTGGTTCTCAACATTGGTCCTCAGGGACCCCTATGTCCTGCATGTTTAAGATGTTTTCCTTTTTTTAACACACCCCGATTCAAATGAATGGCTCGTTACGAGGCTTCTGCTAAGCTAGATAATGCCCCATTCATTTGAATTGGGTGTGTTGGAAGAGGAAACATCTCAAACATGCAGGACAGGAGGGTCCCTAGGCACCAGGGTTGAGAACCTGGAGAGCTACCTGCCTGTTGGTTTTTGCTCCAACCACAATATTCAATCTGATTCAACACTAGTCACCTGATCAACCAGCTAATCATTAGAATCAGGTGTGCTTGATTAGTGTTGGAGTAACTAGCTACAGGCAGTAGATCCCCAGGAACAGGGTGGGTGACCCCTGGTCTGGAGTGATGTGTGTGCTTGACAAGATGAGCTCTCGACCTGTTTTGATACAGGCTGGCTGGCTGATACAGAGGTGGGCTCTCAAACATCAGAACCATGTATCCAAATGTCATTATTGTCACTATTCACAGTACCACTGAAGAAGGCTCTGAGACAGGAGAGCCACTGCAGAGTCTAACAATATGATGCCAATCCTACTCTATCATAGAACAGGCTTTTGACATGATTCTCTCCCGCCCTATAAGTTATGACAGCTGAAACACTGTGCTTAATAGAGTATTTGTAAGACATGTCACAGAATATTTTTGAAAATCAGTCTTAGTGTGTGTGTGTTAAGAATGCATGAGATGCTCTGGGGAGGGCTGGGAAGGGAATTTCAGCAAACCTGACTGGTTTCATTTGACAGAGCTCAGGTTTTACCAGTCATTGTCTAACTGAATAATTGAAAGTTTGTTTATACCTATAGGAGTTATGGTAGGAAAGCTCGTACTAAAACACTCATGCATGTTCATGCACAAACCCACACACAACTGTGGAGAGATGTCTTCGGTCACAAAGTTTTCTCTCTGTTAGCAGATACCAGATGGTTTATTTATGCTGTGGACTTTCAGAAAAGTTCAAAACAAGAATGTCAGAGAGCTCCAGTTGAGCTGTTCTCTCCCATACCTCTGCAGGTCATCACAGAGACGGTAGTTGCCTCAAAGCAAGGCTTACCGCTTGAATATTCTAGCTCACTGAAAGACACCACAATGAGTGTACACTGTGTTTATGTGTGTGTTTTCCCCAAACAGATTGTCCATGTGTATTGAGCTCAGTAGGTTACATAGGAGATACTGGTATCTTTAATCTATTGTCTTTTTTCTACTGATCTGGCTCACCCCACCCCCACATAGACACACACAGACTCATGCACCCTTCTAGAAAAACTGCACTATAGATTACTGTCTTACATGGATCCCTTTTTGCTGTTACCTTTCAAAAACAATTGCTATGACGACCCATGGATTAGCACCAGTTTGATTACCCATGTCAGGAGGCCTAACGCTATTTGTTGACTTATTTTCTGTCTGTGTTGCATAGGTGGTTCTGCGCGTTTGTAGCTTGTCTGACACAACAAACAGAAGCAAACCAAGGCTTTTGCTGAAAGGGGCAGTGAAATCTTTTATGTGGGAAACCAGGATTCTAATCACACCTCAGTCACATTTAATTATGTCACAAAATAATTATGTTGAGTCAACAGACATTCAATTTAACACTGTATCACAGATCATTCTGTAGATGAAATGTGCCACGCTGCAAAAACTAAATTTGAAATCTCATATTACATATTGAAGAGAATTTAAGATATTGTGAGCCAAATATATGTAATAGTCATATTGTTTTTTAGGCTGTATGGTTCAGCCAGTAGAATCCTTCCCCTAAAATCTGAAATAGCTTTCAATAGTGGTTCATTCATCTAGAACCATATTGATTAGATAAACAAACCATCTTCAAACAATTTACGAATTCTAGGAAATACTTAATTTATAATAATTACACATGACATCACTGTCTTGCCGTTGTCTTAATTACATTTAGTCTACAATGCATCCGGAAAGTTTTCAGAGTGCTTCACTTTTTCCACATGTTGTTATGTTATAGCAGTATCCCAAAATGAATTAAATTAATTATCCATAATGATAGCGTGAACAATTATTTTTAGAAATGTTTGCAAATATACATATTTTTTTAATGAAAGAAACACATCAAGTATTCACAGCCTCTGGCATGCCACTCAACATTTAGCACAGGTGCATCCTATTTCCACCGAGCATCCTTTCCACAACTTGATTGGAGTCCACTCGTGGTAAATTCAGTGTATTGGACATGATTTGGAAAGGCACCCACCTGTCTTTATAAGGTCCCACAGTGCATGTCAGACTACAAAACAAGCCATGAAGTCCAAGGAATTGTCTGTAGACCTCAGAGACAGGATTGTATCGAGGCACAGATCTGGGGAAGGGAACAGAAACATTTCTGCAGCATTGAAGGTCCCAATGAGCACAGTGGCCACCATCATCCATAAATGGAGGAAGTTTGGAACCACCAGGACTCTTCCTAGAGTTGTCCGCCCGGCCAAACTGAGCAATCAGGGGAGAACGGTCTTAGTCAGGGAGCTGACCAAGAACCAGATGGTCACTCTGACAGAGCTCCAGCCTTGCTTTGTGAAGAGAGGAGAACCTTCCAGAAGGACAACCATGCAGCATTCCATTAATCAGGCTTGTATGGTAGAGTGGCAGATGAAAGCCACTCCTCATTAAAAGGCACATGACAGCCCACATGGAGTTTTTCAAAAGGCACCTGAAGGACTCTCAGACCATGAGAAACAAAATGATCAGGTCTGGTGAAACAAAGCTTGAACTCTTTGGCCTAAATGCCAAGCATCATATCTGGAGGAAACCAGGCACTGCTAATCACCTGGCCAAGACCATCCCTATAGTGAAGCATGGTGGTGGCAGCATCATGCTGTGGGGATGTTTTTCAGTGGCAGGAACTGGGAGACTAGTCAGATCGAGGAAAATGTGAATGCAGCAATGTACAGAGACACCCTTGATGACACCCCTGCTGCAGAGCACTTTGGACCTCAGACTGGGGCAACGGTTCATCTTCCAACAGGACAACGACCCTAAGCACACAGCCAAGATAACAGAGGAGTGGCTTCAGGACAACTCTGTGAATGTCCTTGAGTGGCCCAGTCAGAGCCCAAACATGAACCTGATTGATTGATCTGAAAATGGCTGTTCACCGATGCTCCCCATCCAACCTGATGGAGCTTGCGAGGTCCTGCAAAGAAGACTGGGAGAAACTGACCAAAAATAGGTGTGTCAAGCTTGTGGCATCATACTTGTGGGGGAAAAATGATTTGAATCAATTTTGGAATAGGACTGTAACATATAAAAGGGAAGCGCTGTGAATACTTTCCGGATGCACTGTATATACAACACTGTCTTGTTACATTTTACACAATGCAAGGCAGGCTCATTTGGTGACAGCAGCAAAGGAGAAAACCTGGATGTCAGATAATTAATTACACAAGATCATCTACTACATGACAGATTTAACTAAATAAATTGCTTTTCTTTCTCAATGGAAAATATATTCATACCTACAGTGAGATATAACTGGAGGGCTTGCAGAGGAGAGCTGGGTGATTGTGGTTGGTAGCAATGGCTTCTATAAGTGTTCTCTGTAGGTTATTGCACCTGGCTAGGCCGCGCTTAGCATGTACCATTGACAAACTCAACACAATCAAGCAGCCATCTAGAGCTGAGAAATCAATGACAATCAATCCTTTCACTATCCTTTCCACCAAACAGACAAAGATGGTCTAATTTAGGGACTGTTGGCGTAAATAGCTGATTGATTACAGCTTACAAATAAACTGTACTCCCTGTTTAAACAAGATAGCCATATGACATGTACGGCTGTTGTCCTTGTGGTTAAGAGGGTCCACTTCATCTTAGTCTAGAAATGTAAACCACAGTTCTCCTCCTGATCCTCTCTGGATACCTCCACCCAAACCACAACGCTCCCCCCTCCTGTCCCCACTCCACACCCCTACTTCCCCACGCTTCAATCCCTTCTCCTCCCCTCCAACAGTTTAACATCCCTCTCCCCTTTTGCTCGACAGAAACTTTGAATATAAATGGCTGGATATCTCCCTCGTCAACTTGTCTATTTAATCTCTGTTTGCTTTTCTTTGATTACTTCCTTAAATGGCTTCTTTAACCGGCTGCTGAGAGGCAGATAAAAACTATTATGTTCAGACTTCCGACCTTCTGCAGTCCCTCATCTCTCTCTCTCTTATTGCTCTCTCTTTTTATTTATCTCTCTCTTCTCACCCCTCCCTCAATCTTCTTCTCCCAGTCCCGCTGCTTCATTCAATGATTAATACTTATAGCCTTTATTAAAGTGTTGGCATAATAGTGTCTCATTTCCTGTCGCGATATGGTCAAATCTGTAATCAAATTTGCCAGTCCTGCTGGCCTCCCTTGGTGGCGTCCACGCCAGGGACACAAGGTCATTGGTTTGGTCACACCTCAAAATGGTCCACTAATCTAAACGCTAAACACCCTGAATGAAGTATTAATCGTTAAAGGTTTCTGGAGAAGGCTGATATGAAATGGTGTGTGTGTGTGTGCACGGTGTTGGCTTTGAAATGGAAATGTGCTGGTGAGGCAAATGTGTTTAAATAGCACACTAGAAAATGCAACGTTTCTAGATTGTCAAAAGTCTTTGCCTCACAATCACATTTTATGTTTGCTGGTGTAGGTCTACATTTCAACGACAAAAAGCGCTGTTTTTATTTGACTGTCACCATCTTCCCTAGGATATAAGGAAAACTGATTTTAGTGCTGCTATTTTGAAAGACAGTTTAACACTCATATATAAAACACAAATATGTATATTGATTGCTGTAAAAAAAGGGGACTATTTGCATATATTGCCTGCCTGGTCTTCAACTTACCCAGACGCTCCCATGTCACCCCGCTCCTCATCTCCCTTCACTGGCTACCCATCACACCCCGTATCAGATTCAAGACCCTGGTACTGACCTTCCGAGCGGTGAACGGAACTGCGCCTGCCTACATCCAGTCTCTCCGCCAGCCTTACACTCCCACAGGTAAACTCTCGCACTTTTGGGGTTCATGTTGTTTAATTTGTTTAACTACATGCTCTTATGTTTTTTCCTATTAGCACATATTTGCTTTTCACAATATTATTCTATATTCCATAGAAACATGTGAAGAAAATACAAATCCACAAATGTAAGAACAACTGAGGTAAAAATATCTAAAAGACCAGAATGTGACTTTAATGCAAACAAAAAAAGAGTCAACAAAGCTAAACGTGATACAGCTCTCCAAGGCATACAAACAAAAAAAGGCTTGCTTTGAAACTGAGATCCCAGTGGTCAAAGACAAGTATCAGAGAGCTTGAACAACAACCTTTAAATCAGTCGCAGCCCTGGGGGCTGTCTGTTTAGCCAGCCAACAGATGGAAGGTGTCAGTCCTCCCTTCTGGCCAGGATTGCCAAGCTCCTACGGCAGGTGGAGAGACAAGTCGATACGGTCTGAACCGTAAACCCTGCGCTGTCAAGACACCCTGCTCTCACTAGGGAGCTTCTCTCAGGAAACATGTCCAGCTCAGCCGGAATATGACACCACTGAAGATGGTTTACCATGCCATCCCAAATAATTCATGATGATTCTAAAGAAAAACATGAATCGAGCACCACAAGGATTTTGGGCTTAGAGTTGTGGGAGGCTGAACAAAACATAATTATAGTTTTGTTGTCCAGAGTGACACAGCACAAGGTTTAAATCCTTCACATATCCCCAAATGGCAGTGCGCCAGTTTCAGGACTCTGTTTGGAGGTAATAGAGACTAGGCAGGAACTATCTCATCCAACTCTGTACCTCCATTTCTGTCCATCCCTCTTCTCTCATCTCCGACCCTGTAATGCTAGCAGCCCACCAAGCCTTTTGAGCAGGAATCACTGGATCGCTACTTGACTGTGCGGGTGGTCATGGCGATCCACAGTTTGGACGAAGATGGATTCCCGGTGGAATCTTTTCTTTGCCATTATTGTTGTGCACATGACACACATGCGGGGTGACAAGGCTTTTTGTGGCATTCTACATGTGACTGACTGGTAACATTAGCAAGTGATTCAACAATGTAATCTGAAAGCTGGAAATAGCTAGAAAGGTATTACCAGCTGGACACTATCTAAGAGCATGAGACGAGAGAGGCAATAAGGATCGACTACAGCGAGAAAATAGTGGCATTTTCACCTCCTGTGAGCAAGATGAGTTCAGGGGTCTGAAGTGCTCTTGGCAGCCAGCAGAGTGAAAGACTGCTTGGTGTGTAACCCTGCTCCCTCCCTTCTTCTCTTTGCCCACTTCTTATCTCTCTCTCTCTTTCCCTCTCTCTCACTCAGACCTCCTCTCCACCACTCCTCCTTCTTCCTGCCTTGAAAACATGTTTAGGCGGAAGTGAATCACCTCATCGATTTCATAAGATACCATTGTCCTTTGTCACCGCGGGGTGGGGGGGCTACGGAGCTAGACATTGGGTGGTGGTGGGAGTGGGGGGATGTGTTGGCTTGGTAAAGGGCAAGAATAAGAAACGGGCCTCTCCTAGCTGACATTCACTGACTGGCTAGCCACAGGCTAGCTCCATCAACAGACATCACCTCCGTGGCCGAGGCCTGACACAGGCGTGCTTGGAGGGCCCTACGTTGCTCTGATTTCATCAAGGATAAGCAGACATGAAAAGACAGGTCCTCTCGCTTTGACAGAGTATTAATGCTAAAGACTGACAACCGTAGTCCTCCAGCCCTTTCCATGTAAAGTGCATGTATTGCAAGCAAATTTTAATAGATGATGCCTTAATGCAGTGTGAATGGATTTGCTAACTTGCGTAATATAGTCACTACTCTAAGTGCCAGAATTACATAGGAGACAGGGGCTTCTTGGGCTGTTCTGCTGTGCACCTGATCACATTCCCTTTCCGGTCAGAGACTACTGCACTACTGTGGGCGTGTGTGGCAGGGAAAGAGACTTGAATGCTTGTTCATGCATGTGTACCGTATGTGCCATAATTGAATGTGTTTTTGAATGTACTGTTTTTGTTTACTGTGTGTGTGTGACGTGTGTGAGACATGCAGAGATGTTGTTGCCTCCCAATCCAATGCCTGAAGATAGGTGGATTTACTAACCCATAAATAATCTCATGCGTTTTGGTACGTTCACAAGTTACATTTCTCCTGGCTAGTGTAGGGGTACACTCAGAGTGTGGACATATTTCTGTATGCAGCCCCTGCGATTATGTTGGGACGTCAATCATAAGTTCCACACCCTATAATACCACAAAACTTGGCCATAGGTCCAGCCAATCAGTGCCTGGGAAGGTGGTGCACTGGCGAATGGAGAGAGCGGAAAGGGCGGGACAAGCGGCAAACGGAGAGCAACGAGAGAGAAGATGGCAGCGCCTGGAGAGCTCCCACGTGATTGGGAATGAACGACAGAAGGAGAAAGTTAGTTCATTGCAAGGTTAGCTGTAAGGTTATTAAGCTTGTAGTGTTCGTGTTACGGGAAGCATTACGGTTGGAGTGGCCGTGTGGAGGAAGCAAGAGTCTGCACCACCAGCCCTAAAGATCACCCAGGGTCACTGCTAGGAAGTAGCAGCACGTTGTAGTGTGAGGCGGAATATCCTCGCTAGTTCGTGAAGTTCGGTTAAACATTTAGAAACTAGCTCGCCGCCAACGCTGGAGACTTCACCACGCCAGCGAACAAGAACGGTCAGCCGTCTCGTCACTACAGCCCTTGATGTGCCCGCAGCTCTCTTACCCTCTCTCCCTCCTTCTCCCACGTCACTGACAGGTGGTGTGGTTTGTGAGTATTAGTTACCCTGCCACATGTGACTCCACAACGGTCAATGAACATTAAAGCATCGGACAGTGATACGACCATTTTGAACTGAACGTGCAAAACAGCGAACTGCGTGCAAGCATCGAGCTGAATGTGTGGAATGTGTTAATTGTGCCAAACGATCTTTTGTTATGGGCTTGAATGCCGTAATTGAATGCCTTTACCTTTAAGTAGAAGTAAGAGTGTTGAATTTGACTTGGAGTTTATGGTAGTTATGTACATATGTTGTTAGGGTCTTTAACACACAGTGGATTCAGTGGATGTTGGTATGGGTTATTGATATATTGTTTTCTGGTTAATGTGCCCTTTCCAGTTAGACTGGTATCTCAGTTAAGGGTAACACTCATGGGGAGTGAAAAGGGTTTCTGTGTGAAACAATGGTTCCACTATCTTAATTGAGTAATACATTAAATATAACTTTTCCTGAATCAAGTACTATAGTCAGTTCAACCTGTTACATATTGGCGTCCGCGAACAGGATACATACCTAGTTACAACCCTCTTCTGTTAATCTCAGCCCTGTTTAGTCATTAGTCAGTGCCATTCCTTGGTAGGGTCTCAGTCCTCAGGCTAAGTAATCATGGATGTGTTGAAGGAGCAATTTGAAGAGCTGCAACAGAAATTTGCAGAGCAGTCAACGCACATGAGAGAACAGATGTATCTACTGGAGCTGGCTAGAAGTGACCAGAGGGAGGCGCTGGCGTTGGCAAAGCAGGTCATAGAGCAGAAAACTCCAACCACAGTATTCATACAAAGGGACAGGAAATGCCCAGACTTCAGCGGCTCTCAAAGTCAAGGTGAGATGTGTATTGAGGAATGGATTGCAGCACTTAAATCACACTTTGTAGTATGCAAAATCCCAGATGAAGACAAAGTTGAATTAGTCAAGCAACATTTAAAGGGGGAGGCAAAAGTAACGTTGAAACTGATGGTTGAAGATGAAACAACTGACATTGCTGATGTCCTCAAGATCCTGAGAGAAGTATATGGAGACAAGGCCCCAGTGGGCATCAGGCTAAGGGAATTTTATGATAGGAAACAAATGGCAGGTGAGAGGATACGGGCATATGGATATGACCTTCAAGAGAAACTTCGCCGTTTGAAGCGTCGTGATCCCAAGTGCATCTCTGACCCTGACACCATGCTAAAAGAACAGTTTGTGCTAGGTCTCAGAGATGATAACCTTAGAAGGGAAATGAAAAGACAGGCAAAAGAGCAGCCAACACACATATTTAATTTGCTGATGCAGGCTGCCATTGATTGGTCAGAGGAAGAGGAGACCTCTCAAGCCACTCGTGACAAAAGCCACAATCGTGGTGCTGTTAGCAGTGTAGTTACAGAAGAGACACCTCCAGCCTTGTCTTTACAGGCGTTACATGAATCCATCCAGAAATTAGCTGCAAGACAAGAGGAGCTCTACAGAGTGGTACAGGGGCCTGAAAGGCGAAACACCGCCAAGGGTAGGCAGCAAAGACTTCCTCGGAGAGATGAGACTGGACAATTAATTTGCTACAACTGTGGGGAACCTGGACACATAAGTCGGGAGTGTAGAAAAAGCCAGGGAAGGCAGCGTCAGGCAAATGCCTTCGTGTCTGATGTGACCAGTGGAGACCATGACGGTCAGGCAGAAGGAATCATCAGTACAGCTACAGTAGGCCCCATCACGCCAACATCCTTACTCGTGACCGAGCACAAGGCCACACCCATGGGCGCCTTTGGCAACTGTCTCACAATCGATGTCATTATAGATGGTGTGAAAACATGCTGTTTACTGGATACTGGCTCTGAGGTCACCACGATGTCTGAAGGCCATTTCAAGAAACACTTCACAGGGAAGGTGCTATCTCCAGCCAAATGGGTGAAGCTAACGGCTGCAAATGGATTGGACATCCCTGTCCTTGGGTGCCTCTACACTGATGTTGAATGTTTCGGAAAGAGGCTGACTGAAAAATGTGTGTTTGTGCTGCGAGACGATGCAACCAGTGGAAAGGGGCCTGGCGAAGTGCCAGGAATACTGGGGATGAATGTCCTTGCCGATCTGCGCAGCCTGTTCGATGATATGCAAGGGGTCCAGACGATGAATCGACACAAGCAGTCGGCTGGGGCGGGGAGCCTACGCCGTGTCTTCGTAAAAATGGCAAAAGAAGAGCAATATGTGGGCCCTAGGGGTCAGATGGGGTATGTCCGAGTGGCTGGCCGTCAAGCAGTTGTGGTGCCTCCACGCAGCGAAGTGGTCATTGAGGGTCGCTGCAGGGTCCCTCCAAAAATGCACTGTCAGGTACTAGTTGAGGCTTCACCAACCAGCAGCATGCCTCATGGACTGTTAGTTGCCAATGTGCTGACTCATGCAGTAGAGGGAAAAGTGTCTGTTAGGCTGCTCAACACACGAGACGAATGTGTTGTGCTGCCCCCCAGGTCGAGAGTAGCAGAGTTGAGTAAGCCACGGGAAGTAATACCCAAGGACACCCTGATGTTTGAAGAAACCAACGGAGAAGTTCATGTCCAAGCTTTAGAGGGTGCGGCTGCTCGTGAGAGAGGACGGCCTGGATCTCTGTCTGTTCCCGTCCAGGCTAACGTACAGGGGCTCTCACCCCCTGAAATTTGTGAACTGAACCAGCTACTCCAGAAACATCGTGACGTGTTCTCCCAGGGGGATGGAGATTATGGGTACACTACCACGGTAACACACAGAGTCCCTACGGGTGATGCCCATCCCATCAAACAACGACACCGTAGGATTCCACCTCATGTGTTCCAAGAGGTTAAGCGCCATGTGCAAGACCTTGTAGCTCAAGACATCTTGAAAGAGAGTTGTAGCCCATGGGCTTCCCCGGCAGTCATTGTTATGAAAAAAGATGGGTCAGTCCGGTTCTGCTGTGACTATCGGAAGCTAAATAGTGTGACCCATAGAGATGCATATCCACTCCCTAGGGTGGAAGAATCCCTGGATGCTTTGGGCCAGGCACGCTTATTTTCTTCGCTAGATCTTACTTCAGGTTATTTCCAGGTGGCTGTTGAGGAGAAAGACCAGGAGAAGACAGCAGTGACAACGCCTTTTGGACTGTTCCAGTGGACTCGTATGCCTTTTGGGCTGTGCAATGCCCCAGCAAGCTTTCAACGCCTCATGGAATCAGTCCTCGGCGATTTAGCTTTCGATGTTCTGCTTGTCTACTTAGACGATGTGTTAGTATTCTCCAAGGACTTCACCAGCCACCTGGAAAGGTTGGATTTGGTGTTTAGGCGTCTCCGGGACCATGGCCTTAAGTTGAATCCGAAGAAGTGCTTCCTCCTTAGACCAGAGGTGAAGTTCCTTGGGCACGTTGTGTCAGCAGCAGGGGTCCAGGTAGACATGGAGAAAGTCAGTGTCCTGGAGAATTGGCCCACTCCAAGTTCTGTTAGAGATGTGAGACAGGTGGTAGGGTTCATGTCCTATTACCGCCGCTTCGTCCCCCAGTTCGCACAAGTGGCTAGGCCCTTACATGCCTTGATGGGTACCTTTAAAAAAGGGGACAAGAGAGCGCTGCAGCAACCTTTCTCATGGAGCGAGGCATGTCAGATAGCTTTTGATAAGCTTAGAGCTTGTTTGATTGCTCCTCCCGTGCTTGCTTACCCCGACTACCGAATTCCTTTCATAGTCACAACTGATGGAAGTCGCCAGGGGCTTGGAGCCGTGCTAAGCCAACGCCAGGATGGCATTGAGCGAGTGATAGCATATGCAAGTCGGGGCCTACGGGGTTCAGAGAGGAATGATAAAAATTATAGCGCATTTAAATTAGAGCTCCTCGCTCTGAAATGGGCCGTCACAGAGAAGTTCCGCGACTTGCTAATGTATGCAAAATTCACAGTGGTCACAGACCATAACCCTCTCCGGCACTTGGAGACCGCTAACCTCGGAGCCGTTGAACAGAGGTGGGTGGCCCAGTTAGCGGAATTCAACTTCGAGGTCCACTATAAGCCAGGGAAGTCTAACCAGAACGCAGATGTGCTATCCCGTCTACCTGTGACCATCGAACCAGAGACCGAAGACACTGGTAAAGACTTCCTAGTGATCAGGGAAGACGAAGTGAGAGCTAGCTTGTGGCCTGCCTGTAAAGACCAGTTTAAGGAAGCAGGAAAGGTCCAGGTTGTGCAGGCAGCCCGAAGAACCAGAGTTTGTGGTTATAGTTGGGAAGAGATCCGGGAACTCCAGATGAAGGACCAGGATCTGGGACCCGTGCTGGAGTCTGTGAAGATGGGTATGAGGCCTAACAAGCAACAGTTACAAGGCCTGAGCTTGTCACAGCGGAAAGTGTGTGGACAGTGGGAACGTTTGAGAATCCAACAGGGGGTGCTGGTCAGAGACCTGCAAGATCCACGTGACGGTGTGAATATCTGTCAGCTGATGGTGCCCACATCGCTACAGCAACTCATTTATGAGTCTCACCATGACCATGGTGGTCACTTTAGTGTGAAGGGCACTTTGGCCAAGTTGAAGAGGGGCTACTATTGGTCTTCAATGTCCAAGGACGTCCAGGTATGGGTGCAGAAGTGCAAAAGGTGCATCCTAGCTAAAGATGTATTCCCGAAGACACAGGCCTCAATGGTCTGCAGCAATGTTGCAGTCCCGTTAGAGGTCCTGGCCATGGACTACACCTTGCTAGAGCCATCTGCTGGTGGATATGAAAACGTCCTAGTCCTCACGGATATGTTCACACGATTTACCGTGGCCGTGCCCACCAAAGACCAGACGGCTCGGACCACAGCTGCCGCTCTAGTCAAACACTGGTTCGCCTGCTATGGGTGCCCCGCCCGACTTCATAGCGACCAAGGTCGCAATTTCGAGGCTGGCGTGATAAAGGAGTTGTGTCATATATATGGCATTGCCAAAAGCAGAACAACGCCCTACCATCCGCAGGGAAACGCTCAGTGCGAAAGATTCAATCGCACTATGCATGACATGCTGCGGTCTCTCCCAGCTAACAAGAAGAGAAACTGGAAGGAGCACTTGCCTGAATTGGTGATGGCCTACAATAGCCACGTTCATTCATCTACAGGTTACTCTCCGTTCTACTTGCTTTTTGGAAGAGACGCGCGACTGCCCAGAGATATTCTTGGGGGAATGGATTTCGACGACAGTGGGGCAGAGAATCTGGATGACTGGGTGTTAAATCATCATCAGAGACTGCGGATGGCGGCGGAAGCAGCAAGGGCAGCGATGCAAGATGCCTCCAAGCGACGCAAAAGGCTGTATGATCGTCGGGCACGAGGCGCACTCATCCGGCCTGGAGACCGAGTTCTGCTGAGGAACCATAAACCACGTGGCAGGAATAAGATCCAGGACAAGTGGGAACCAGACCCCTATCTTGTCATCGCACAGAACCATCCGGACATGCCTGTGTATACTGTCAAGCCTGAGGCTGGTGGCCCTACCAAAGTGGTACATAGGGATCAAATGAAACCCTGTGTCTTTGAGACCCCTATGCTAGCCAACCCCACACGAGAGCGTAGACCCACATCCCATGATTCAGAGTCTGATGCCTATGACTTAGTGTGTATTCCCCGTAGCTATCCCCCCACACGACACACTTGCAATACATACCCCCACCATAGCTCCCAAGACGACACTGCTGACACTGATGAGGAGGAAGTGAGGAGTAGGCAGAGTGAACAGGGGGGGACTCCAAGCACTGGGGAGGGCAGGTCACATGGGGGCGTACAGTCAGACGAGGCAGATATATCTGGGGATGATAGTGAGGCTATTCAGAGGCCCGCCAGACCCCACAGAAGCACCAGAGGTCAGCTCCCTAGCAGGTTTAAAGATTTTGTACCTAAATGAGTGTTCAACTGTTTTTTGTGTATGGATAATTATTTCATGTAATGATGTTGAAGTTGTGCTTATATGCTGAAAGTTATGTGTACTTCTGTTATTGTGGGAAAAAAAAAGAGACCATGGACTACCGAGGGACCCCAACTTGTGGAGAGGGTCTATGATGTGGCAGGGTTTGAAAGGGGGGAATGTAGGGGTACACTCAGAGTGTGGACATATTTCTGTATGCAGCCCCTGCGATTATGTTGGGACGTCAATCATAAGTTCCACACCCTATAATACCACAAAACTTGGCCATAGGTCCAGCCAATCAGTGCCTGGGAAGGTGGTGCACTGGCGAATGGAGAGAGCGGAAAGGGCGGGACAAGCGGCAAACGGAGAGCAACGAGAGAGAAGATGGCAGCGCCTGGAGAGCTCCCACGTGATTGGGAATGAACGACAGAAGGAGAAAGTTAGTTCATTGCAAGGTTAGCTGTAAGGTTATTAAGCTTGTAGTGTTCGTGTTACGGGAAGCATTACGGTTGGAGTGGCCGTGTGGAGGAAGCAAGAGTCTGCACCACCAGCCCTAAAGATCACCCAGGGTCACTGCTAGGAAGTAGCAGCACGTTGTAGTGTGAGGCGGAATATCCTCGCTAGTTCGTGAAGTTCGGTTAAACATTTAGAAACTAGCTCGCCGCCAACGCTGGAGACTTCACCACGCCAGCGAACAAGAACGGTCAGCCGTCTCGTCACTACAGCCCTTGATGTGCCCGCAGCTCTCTTACCCTCTCTCCCTCCTTCTCCCACGTCACTGACAGGTGGTGTGGTTTGTGAGTATTAGTTACCCTGCCACATGTGACTCCACAACGGTCAATGAACATTAAAGCATCGGACAGTGATACGACCATTTTGAACTGAACGTGCAAAACAGCGAACTGCGTGCAAGCATCGAGCTGAATGTGTGGAATGTGTTAATTGTGCCAAACGATCTTTTGTTATGGGCTTGAATGCCGTAATTGAATGCCTTTACCTTTAAGTAGAAGTAAGAGTGTTGAATTTGACTTGGAGTTTATGGTAGTTATGTACATATGTTGTTAGGGTCTTTAACACACAGTGGATTCAGTGGATGTTGGTATGGGTTATTGATATATTGTTTTCTGGTTAATGTGCCCTTTCCAGTTAGACTGGTATCTCAGTTAAGGGTAACACTCATGGGGAGTGAAAAGGGTTTCTGTGTGAAACAATGGTTCCACTATCTTA
Source organism: Mallotus villosus (assembly GCA_903064625.1). Classification (NCBI taxonomy): domain Eukaryota; kingdom Metazoa; phylum Chordata; class Actinopteri; order Osmeriformes; family Salangidae; genus Mallotus; species Mallotus villosus. Next base: position 6,337 of record CAEFZP010005777.1, on the reverse strand, counting down.
ATTGAGTAATACATTAAATATAACTTTTCCTGAATCAAGTACTATAGTCAGTTCAACCTGTTACACTAGCAACGTTCACTGTGACAAGTCTGACATGGTCTTGGCACCTAATATTTCTCTACCTTTCTTTCTCTCTACTCCCTTACCCACGCAGATAAGTTTCCTCCACCTCCCAATCGCATTGCTCTCTCTATCTCCCTTCCATCACTGAGTCCACCCCAGTCAAAACCTTCATAAAAATGATTTTTTTTAATTCTAATGAGGTAAGTACTGTATCTATGAGTAACAGTGACATGTATAATTCCAGTTTTGGGTGGAATTAGAGGAGGAAATTCAATTGACTATGCAGCACAGTAACAGCCTGGTCAACATTGCAAATTACAACCTACAACACACAACTATTCAAATCTCACAGCAATTTGCAATCAGGACTGGAGCATAAAAAGGGCCTTGGGCCTGTGTTTTGTTTGGTGAACAATGAAGAAAAAGGAGAACATATTGACAACCAGAGAAGGAGTGGGATAAGAGTAAGAGGAGGAGGACAAAGATGAAGAGGAGGACTAGGAAGAGGAGGAGAATGACAATGAGAAGAAGAAGGAGGAGGAGAAAGAAGGAGAATGGTCGTCTTTAATGAGATTTGGGCCTATGTGGTAGACCATGTGCTCAACCATGGTTTGAGCATGAGGGAGGCTGGCCAGAGGGTCCAACCAAATCTCAGCCGCCTCACAGTTGCTGCCATCATTAGAATCTTCAGGATGGAGAACAAGTACGAAATATATTTGCCTTGTTTACTGCAATACTGAAATTGTAAATATGGTTTGTGAGAACAACGCTATCACACTCCGGCAAATACAAACTAGGATCCTGGCTGACTATGCTACATTCAGGAATATCCAGACCGTCAGCCTGTTGTGTACCGTGTGTACCGAAATAAAACTTTTTTTGCTGCATATTTGTGTGCCGTGTTATGTTTGACTATGAAAAAAGTAGGCCTACACTGAGACATTTTATAAAAGGAGAAATGGCTCATTTATAAAAGGAGAAATGGCTCATCATTCGAGTCATTGTCATTCATATGGTGTATTCCATTTCTATAATTGTGTTTTTAATTTTGCACTTCAGTGTGCTGTAAATGCTTGGTTGTGTGCAGCAAATGCTTAGTTGTGTGTACTCTAACAAATGGTATGTGTGTGTCATTTGAAAATATGGCTGTGTGTACCAAATGAAAACACAAGTTCCATTTTGTGAACAGTTACAGCACAGTTACAGAGATTTGATGGCAAGGACTTATCTTACAAAAGGAGTGTCAGGTTTAGCATTTTGTGTGTGAGGTTTTCAGTTTTGTGTATGCAGTTTTGAGAAAGCCATTATTGTTTTGAGAAACGTGTGTTACATTTAGTAATTTAGCAGACGCTCTTATCCAGAGCGACTTACATTAAGTACAGGGACATTCCCCCCGAGGCAAGTAAGGTGAAGTGCCTTGCCCAAGGACACAACGTCATTTTTGCACAGCCAGGATCGAACTGACAACCTTCTGATTAAAAGCCCGATTCCCTAACCGCTCAGCCATCTGACCCCCTGTGTGTTAACAATTGTGAAAAACTGTAATTCACCGCCCGTATCAAGACAAAAAAGAGTAACTGGCAAATCTCGCGAATAAAATTTTGAGCCACGATTCCACTATTTATTTACAATATCTCTCTATCGTCTACCAATCACATTGCACAGAGATGAACTGTTACACTGTCTTTGTTCCATATTCCTTTGGAGCCATAATCAGTAAGTTAACACCTTTTGTCAGTACTCCCTTGATGAGCACTAATCCGGACTGATCTGCCATAGCTGGAAATAGACTCCTTTCCTGTGTTCCCGTAGGTGGTCATCTGGCTGCGCCTTGTCAGAGGAAGATGAGCTGATATGTGTGTTCTCATTCTGGGAACAACACTTATACACTCCAATCTCACTTAGGCTACTTACATGCAAGGGACCCAAAAACCTTTTCCAGTTTAAAGGATGTTACTTAGGGGCGTGTTTGATGGATGTTCCAACTCCTGTAGCCATAGTCGCCCTGTAATTGAACGCCTGTGTTGAACACCCCCCTCGCCTGTGTTGAACACCCCCCTCGCCTGTGTGCGCTCACTCAGGACAGGCCTCTGGCCTTCACGCCACTCCTGTCTCGGTAATTAAAACCAACAGAGTTAATTCTGTTTCATTAAGGATACCTGGAAGGGCAGGGGGAAGAGCGAAAGGTACAGATGAGCTGACGAGCAAAGCCCCTCGTTAACAGATTATGAAAAACACTGTGGCGTGTTCAGAATGACCAAAGCACCATAGGTTAGGTTGTGTTGACAATAAGTGCATTCATTTTATGTGGAGACTGGACATGGCATATAGCGCCTCTCAAAGCAGTTGGTGTATGATTCAGGTATCTTTGCTTGAAGAGGTCGGTCTTTGAGGGAATACAATTGGTGTATTCATTAACAAAAGCTGTGAATAAGGACGGTGACGTCTGTGGATTATTGCTCTATTGTTCCCAATGTTTAAATCTAAAGAGAAGACAAATGGCAGGCAATCTGCAAGGTTACATTTTTTTGAGCAGTGAAGGGCCCGGGTTTCTAAGCATTTATATTAGACAGTCAGGTACCATTAGTGCTATTAGGCAAGTTGAGTCACTTGTCTCCTCAATAAACGTTCTGCAAAGACATAATAATAGTAATTTATTTAATTTATAACGCACTCTACATTCTGAATCTCAGAGTGCCACAGTACATAGTAAAACATAGTTAAAAACAAACTCAAATAAAATAGATTTAAAAAGTATGAAACGCCTTTCTGAATAAAAAGGTTTTTAGGCCAGTCTTAAAAGAGTCCAGTGTCTGTGTAGCCCTTAGGTGGTCAGGGAGGCTGTTCCACAAGTGCGCCACTGCCGTGCAAAAGGCCCGGTCGTCCATGGTGCGGAGCTTGCTGTTGGGAACCCGGAGGAGCGAGCTGTTTGTGGATCTGAGGGTGCGCTTGGATGTTTGGGGAGTGATGAGTTCTTGTAGGTAGGGAGGTGCATGTCCATTTATGCATTTATAGGTGAGTAGTAGGACTTTGTAGTAGTAGTAAAGTAGTAAATACGGAGTGAGACAGGGAGCCGATGTAGTGAGTGTAGAATGGGTGTTATGTGCTCTTACATGGCCATTTCCGGCTTCAAACAACATATACACACTGGAGATGCACAGACCTAAGTCATGCATAATTTTTGCAATCTTTATCTTATTAATAACGCTGTAGATTATTCATAAGGTCCTCAAAGAGACAATTGCATTTACAGTAATTGCCACTCCATCTCTGATTATCCAGAAGAGATGACAGGAGAGACAATCCTCTGTTTCTGTGGCAACCATGGCTGGAGTAGAATCTGAGACTCAGATCTTGACCCATTTCAGATCCAGCTCCTAAAGACCTAGACCCAGATTGCCAAAATCTGATTTACATTTTCATAAATGTAATAATAATAATAAAAAGACAAAGAATATTGGTCTCATTCCCAATTCCCTACATTTGAACCACTATCTAGAGGTATTGTGTAGAAAAATGACTGAAATCTAAATCAGAATCAGAATCAGAATCAGAAAGGGATTTATTGGCCATGAAAGTTTGCACAGTCAAGGAATTTGCTTTGGCAGGAAGGTGCATACAATAAACATATAGTATCCTTACATTTAAATATGTGGACTGTCTATACTAAATATCTATACTATATAACTATACTATCTATACTAAAGTGGAATTATATTTAAAATAAAATATACAATAAAATATAAGTTGCCTAATTTACAATATAAAAATACAAAAAATACAAATATGACAAAAAATACAAATGTACAAGATGCAGTAATGTAGTGCAGAATATTAGAGTCATTAAAGTAAAGTCATTAAGTCAGTGTGAACCCTTGGCCTTGTTGAAGAGGCCAACAGCAGAAGGGAAGAAACTGTTTTTGTGTCGAGAGGTGTTGGTCCTGATGGACCGCAGCCTTCTGCCGGAGGGGAGTGACTGAAACAGGGAGTGTCCAGAGTGGGAGGAGTCGGCCACAATCTTCCTCGCTCACCTGAGGGTCCTCGAGGTGTTTAGGTCCTCGAGGGTAGGCAGATTGCAGCCAATCACCTTCTCCGCAGTGCGGATGATACGTTGCAGTCTGCTCTTGTCCTTGGCAGTGGCAGCAGCGTACCAGATGGTGATGGAGGAGGTGAGGATGGACTCAATGATGGCTGTGTAGAAGTGCACCATCATTGTCTTTGGCAGGTTGAATTTCTTCAGCTGCCGCAGGAAGTACATCCTCTGTTGTGCTTTCTTTGTGAGGGAGCTGATGTTCAGTTCCCACTTGAGGTCCTGGGAGAGGATAGTGCCCAGGAAGCGGAAGGACTCCACAGTGTTGACTGGGGAGTCACCCAGGGTGATGGGGGTGAGTGGGGCTGTATTCTTCCTGAAGTCCACAACCATCTCCACTGTCTTAAGAGCATTGAGCTCTAGGTTGTTCTGGCTGCACCAGGTCACCAGGTTGGCCGCTTCCCACCTATAATCAGACTCGTCTCCACCAGAGATGAGCCCAATAAGGGTGGTGTCGTCCGCAAACTTCAGGAGTTTGACGGATGGATGACTGGAGGTGCAACTGTTCGTGAACAGGGAGAAGAGCAGAGGAGAAAGGACGCAGCCCTGAGGAGATCCGGTGCTGATGGACCGGGAGTCAGAGACTTGTGTTCCCAGCTTAACGCACTGCTTCCTGTCAGACAGGAAGTCTGTGATCCACCAGCAGGTGGAATCAGGCACGTTCAGCTGGGAGAGCTTGTCCTGAAGCAGGGCGGGGATGATGGTGTTGAAGGCAGAGCTGAAGTCCACAAACAGGATCCTGGCATAGGATGCTGGGGAGTCCAGGTGCTGTAGGGTGAAGTGGAGGGCCATGTTAACTGCATCGTCCACAGACCTGTTGGCTCTGTAGGCAAACTGCATGGGGTCCAGAAGGGGGTCTGTTATTGATTTGAGGTGTGCCAGTACTAGGCGCTCAAAAGACTTCATTACCACAGAGGTCAGGGCGACGGGTCTGTAGTCATTATGTCCAGTTGGCCTGGGCTTTTTGGGCACAGGGATGATGGTGGAGGCCTTGAGACAGGCTGGCACATGGCATGTCTCCAGGGAGGTGTTAAAGATGTAGGTGAACACCGGAGACAGCTGGTCAGCACAGTTCTTAAGGGTGGCAGGGGAGACAGCGTCCGGCCCAGCTGCTTTGCGTGGGTTCTGCCTCTTGAAAAGTCTGTTTACTTCACCTTCCTGAATGGAGAGTGACGTCACAGAGTTGGTGGGAAGGGGGGGGGGAGGGAAGGGATAGTTCAGGGGATTCCAATTGTCTTTCAAAGCGACAGTAGAACTCGTTCAGGTCGTTGGCCAGGCGTGAGTCGTTAGTGGAGTGGGGGGCTCTGGGCTTGTAGTTGGTGATCTGCCTGAGCCCTCTCCAGACAGAAGCAGAGTCGTTAGCAGAGAACTGACGCTTCAGCCTCTCTGAGTACAGTCGTTTAGCCTCCCTCACAGCCTTGCTAAACCTGTTCTTCGACTCCTTGAATCTGCCCTTGTCCCCACTCCTAAAAGCGTCCTCTTTGTCCAGCCTCAGCCTTCTGAGTTTAGCTGTAAACCAGGGTTTGTCGTTGTTGTAGCTCACCCTGGTGCGTGTTGGTATACAGCAGTCCTTATAGAAGCTGATGTATGACGTCACAGCCTCTGTGAGCTCATCCAAACTATTGGAGGCAGTCATGAACATATCCCAGTCAGTGCAGTCCAAGCACGCCCGCAGATCCTCCATAGCCTCACTGGTCCACTGTTTCGATGTCCTCACAACAGGCTTACAGCGCTTTAGCTTCTGCCTGTATGCAGGAATCAGGTGGACCATGACGTGGTCTGAGTGACCTAGTGCTGCACGGGGGACCGCATGGTATGCTTTACTGATTGTAGAGTAGCAGTGATCCAAAGTGTTCCCTTCTCTGGTAGGACATTTGATGAATTGTCTGTACTTGGGGAGTTCTTGAGTGAGATTGCCTTTGTTAAAGTCGCCTAGCACAATAACCAAGGAATCCGGATTTTCATGCTCCACACACAATATCTGGCTAGCGAGCACACGTTGAGCCTCATTGGCGCTAGCCTGAGGCGGCATGTAAACGCCGACCAGTATGAATGAAGCAAACTCACGTGGCGAGTAAAAAGGTTTACAGTTTATAAAAAATGATTCCAGATCAGGAGAACAGTGCTGCAGGATCACTGTCACATCCTCACACCAGCCACTGTTAATAAAAAAACAAAATTGTG
>CAEFZP010005776.1:100000-191835 GCA_903064625.1 Mallotus villosus | reverse complement strand
ATATCAAGATTGACTGATTTATCGTAACAGGAAAGGAAGTTACATTAGACACTTATCCAAGATGGCGCCGACGATGGCTGCCTCGGTGGTTCGGTGCGCTGTGTTTTGTCTTGTTTTGTCTGTTAATTCAGTGTTCTGCCAAAATATCCGGGGTTCTCTAACAAGAGAAACATTGCTAAACTTTAGGACTACAACTCCTGCGGATTTATTTCCCACTTTTCTGATTCCAGCGGCAGAATTAGTGGGAATTATAGTCAAGGCCACCCTCGGCTTTGTGCTAGCAGCGAAGCATCGTAGGAGAGGTAAGCGTGCCGGAGCCCTGGTGCGACTCCGCAGGCGCGGAACACGCACAGCGTTACCGGGGATATTTCTCTCCAACGTGCGTTCGCTGAGCAACAAACTGGACGAACTTCAGCTACTGGGGTGGAAAAACAGAGACTTTCATTCATCTTCCGTTTTGTGCTTCACGGAGACATGGCTGAGTGAACTGATCCCGGACTCTGCGCTACAGCTAGCAGGTTTCAAACTGCTGAGAGCGGATCGTGACTCCCTGCTCTCTGGCAAAACGAAAGGCGGTGGTATCTGTTTTTTTATTAACAGTGGCTGGTGTGAAGATGTGACAGTGATCCTGCAGCACTGTTCTCCTGATCTGGAATCATTTTTTATAAACTGTAAACCTTTTTACTCGCCACGTGAGTTTGCTTCATTCATACTGGTCGGCGTTTACATGCCGCCTCAGGCTAGCGCCAATGAGGCTCAACGTGTGCTCGCTAGCCAGATATTGTGTGTGGAGCATGAAAATCCGGATTCCTTGGTTATTGTGCTAGGCGACTTTAACAAAGGCAATCTCACTCAAGAACTCCCCAAGTACAGACAATTCATCAAATGTCCTACCAGAGAAGGGAACACTTTGGATCACTGCTACTCTACAATCAGTAAAGCATACCATGCGGTCCCCCGTGCAGCACTGGGTCACTCAGACCACGTCATGGTCCACCTGATTCCTGCATACAGGCAGAAGCTAAAGCGCTGTAAGCCTGCTGTGAGGACATCGAAACAGTGGACCAGTGAGGCTATGGAGGATCTGCGGGCGTGCTTGGACTGCACTGACTGGGATATGTTCATGACTGCCTCCAATAGTTTGGATGAGCTCACAGAGGCGGTGACGTCATACATCAGCTTCTGTGAGGACTGCTGTATACCAACCCGCACCAGGGTGAGCTACAACAACGACAAACCCTGGTTTACAGCTAAACTCAGAAGGCTGAGGCTGGACAAAGAGGACGCTTTTAGGAGTGGGGACAAGGACAGATTCAAGGAGTCGAAGAACAGGTTTAGCAAGGCTGTGAGGGAGGCTAAACGACTGTACTCAGAGAGGCTGAAGCGTCAGTTCTCTGCTAACGACTCTGCTTCTGTCTGGAGAGGGCTCAGGCAGATCACCAACTACAAGCCCAGAGCCCCCCACTCCACTAACGACTCACGCCTGGCCAACGACCTGAACGAGTTCTACTGTCGCTTTGAAAGACAATTGGAATCCCCTGAACTATCCCTTCCCTCCCCCCCCCTTCCCACCAACTCTGTGACGTCACTCTCCATTCAGGAAGGTGAAGTAAACAGACTTTTCAAGAGGCAGAACCCACGCAAAGCAGCTGGGCCGGACGCTGTCTCCCCTGCCACCCTTAAGAACTGTGCTGACCAGCTGTCTCCGGTGTTCACCTACATCTTTAACACCTCCCTGGAGACATGCCATGTGCCAGCCTGTCTCAAGGCCTCCACCATCATCCCTGTGCCCAAAAAGCCCAGGCCAACTGGTCATAATGACTACAGACCTGTCGCCCTGACCTCTGTGGTAATGAAGTCTTTTGAGCGCCTAGTGCTGGCACACCTCAAATCAATCACAGACCCCCTTCTGGACCCCATGCAGTTTGCCTACAGAGCCAACAGGTCTGTGGACGATGCAGTTAACATGGCCCTCCACTTCACCCTACAGCACCTGGACTCCCCAGCATCCTACGCCAGGATCCTGTTTGTGGACTTCAGCTCTGCCTTCAACACCATCATCCCCGCCCTGCTTCAGGACAAGCTCTCCCAGCTGAACGTGCCTGATTCCACCTGCTGGTGGATCACAGACTTCCTGTCTGACAGGAAGCAGTGCGTTAAGCTGGGAACACAAGTCTCTGACTCCCGGTCCATCAGCACCGGATCTCCTCAGGGCTGCGTCCTTTCTCCTCTGCTCTTCTCCCTGTACACGAACAGTTGCACCTCCAGTCATCCATCCGTCAAACTCCTGAAGTTTGCGGACGACACCACCCTTATTGGGCTCATCTCTGGTGGAGACGAGTCTGATTATAGGTGGGAAGCGGCCAACCTGGTGACCTGGTGCAGCCAGAACAACCTAGAGCTCAATGCTCTTAAGACAGTGGAGATGGTTGTGGACTTCAGGAAGAATACAGCCCCACTCACCCCCATCACCCTGGGTGACTCCCCAGTCAACACTGTGGAGTCCTTCCGCTTCCTGGGCACTATCCTCTCCCAGGACCTCAAGTGGGAACTAAACATCAGCTCCCTCACAAAGAAAGCACAACAGAGGATGTACTTCCTGCGGCAGCTGAAGAAATTCAACCTGCCAAAGACAATGATGGTGCACTTCTACACAGCCATCATTGAGTCCATCCTCACCTCCTCCATCACCATCTGGTACGCTGCTGCCACTGCCAAGGACAAGAGCAGACTGCAGCGTATCATCCGCACTGCGGAGAAGGTGATTGGCTGCAATCTGCCTACCCTCGAGGACCTAAACACCTCGAGGACCCTCAGGCGAGCGAGGAAGATTGTGGCCGACTCCTCCCACCCTGGACACTCCCTGTTTCAGTCACTCCCCTCCGGCAGAAGGCTGCGGTCCATCAGGACCAACACCTCTCGACACAAAAACAGTTTCTTCCCTTCTGCTGTTGGCCTCTTCAACAAGGCCAAGGGTTCACACTGACTTATTGACTTTACTTTAATGACTCTAATATTCTGCACTACATTACTGCATCTTGTACATTTGTATTTTTTGTCATATTTGTATTTTTTGTATTTTTATATTGTAAATTAGGCAACTTATATTTTATTGTATATTTTATTTTGAATATAATTCCACTTTAGTATAGATAGTATAGTTATATAGTATAGATATTTAGTATAGACAGTCCACATATTTAAATTTAAGGATACTATATGTTTATTGTATGCACCTTCCTGCCAAAGCAAATTCCTTGACTGTGCAAACTTTCATGGCCAATAAATCCCTTTCCTTTCCTTAAAACATCAAATTACATCAACACAGCATTAAAGGGAAAGCATACATTATAACACATCAACTACTGTCATTGAAATAGTGTCCATGAGCCCTGTAGACCTTGAGAATGTGTTTGTAAATCCAGAAAAGTTTGTTCTTCCTTAAAATCCTTTGTCTCTGTGGTAGGATTATGGTGTAGGCTAGGCCAAGGCAAGAGAGTGTATACCAAGGTCAGGAAGTTAAGGCCTAAAATGGCAGACCAGACAATTAGACACTTCCCCCAAACTTCCTTATATACTCAATAATGGCCCATAATCATCCCCCCCTCCTCTGTGGTGCGCGCGTCACCTTGCAGCCTCGCAAGCTGGGGAGGATATTTCCATTCCACTCCTCTTACGTCTCCTCCTCTCTCCTCTTCCCCCTCCGCTTCTCTCCTCCCTAATTTCTCTCCTCCCTTCTCTTCTCCATTTCCTTCTCTATAGGAATATTGGAGAGACTTGTAACATTGAGCCACACAAATCACTGACTGGAGATGTTCTTAACCTACAATATTATTTACCTTAACTCCATTCGTATAGTGAAGACTGATATTGATTTTAATGTCAATAATACATTCATCTCTCTTCCATTACTACATCTAACAACCATTAAACCCACAGACCAGGATTGCAACCTGTTAATCCCTTCTCATACCAAAGCTTGTCATTTTAAAACTATGATGTTTGTATTTAATTGTTTTAACTGTATTTGTTTGCTCTCTCTCTCTTCCAGGACCAAGGACAGAGTCGTCCCAGACTCAGGTGTTCTCCTGCTCCCAGTGTCCTCTCTCCTTCACCGCCCAGATCTACCTCCACAAGCACATCGAGAGGTGCCACCATGACCTGTATGTCTCTCTGCTGAGGAGTGGAGTGATCAGACCAGAGACTCTGTCTTCCTCTCGACCACGCCTCAACACCACTTCCTCCCTCCCCGCGAACCCCACCCAGGGAAGCATGGACAAGGAAAAGGCCAGACATCGCCACTGTGACCAGTGTGGGAAGAGCTTCAGTCAGTCAGGAGACTTAAGAAACACCAGCGTGTTCACACAGGAGAGAAGCCGTACCACTGTGACCAGTGTGGGAAGAACTTCAGTCATTCAGGACACTTAAAGACACACCAGCATGTTCACACAGGAGAGAAGCCGTACCACTGTGACCAGTGTGGGAAGAGCTTCAGTCGGTCAGGACAGTTTAAAGACACACCAGCGTGTTCACTCAGGAGAGAAGCCGTACCACTGTGACCAGTGTGGGAAGAGCTTCAGTCGGTCAGGACAGTTAAAGCAACACCAGCGTGTTCACTCAGGAGAGAAGCCGTACCACTGTGACCAGTGTGGGAAGAGCTTCAGACATTCAGGAAGCTTAGAGACACACCAGCGTGTTCACTCAGGAGAGAAGCCGTACTACTGTGACCAGTGTGGGAAGAGCTTCACTCAGTCAGGAAACTTGAAGCAACACCAGCGTGTTCACACAGGAGAGAAGCCGTACCACTGTGACCAGTGTGGGAAGAGCTTCAGTCATTCAGGAAGCTTAGAGACACACCAGCGTGTTCACACAGGAGAGAAGCCTTACCACTGTGACCAGTGTGGGAAGAGCTTCAGTCATTCAGGAAGCTTAGAGACACACCAGTGTGTTCACTCAGGAGAGAAGCCGTACCACTGTGACCAGTGTGGGAAGAGCTTCAGTCAGTCAATAAGTTTAGAGAGACACCAGCGTGTTCACACAGGAGAGAAGCCGTACCACTGTGACCAGTGTGGGAAGAGCTTCAGTGATTCAGGAAGCTTAAAGAAACACCTGCGTGTTCACACAGGAGAGAAGCCGTACCACTGTGACCAGTGTGGGAAGAGCTTCAGTCAGTCAAGTTACTTTAAGAGACACCAGCGTGTTCACACAGGAGAGAAGCCGTACCACTGTGACCAGTGTGGGAAGAGCTTCAGTCAGTCAGGAAGCTTAGAGATACACCAGCGTGTTCACACAGGAGAGAAGCCGTACCACTGTGACCAGTGTGGGAAGAGCTTCAGTCAGTCAATAAGTTTAGAGATACACCAGCGTGTTCACACAGGAGAGAAGCCGTACCACTGTGACCAGTGTGGGAAGAGCTTCAGTCATTCAGGAAGTTTAAAGAGACACTTTTGTTCTGGGAACACTAGATCCTGAACTCCAGATCTCACTTAAGAATTCAGCATTTCGTTGGTAATGTATTTACTATTGAAAGTATAATTTGTTCACAATATATTTTATTTAAATGTATATTGTATATAATCTCGTATTATCGTACCTCGAGCCTCATTTCCATATTCATGTTGTGTGTTTATGTGAAATGTAAAAACGGTTCATTACGTTATGAGAATAATCCCACTTCCCTCCACAATTAAACACAGTAATAATTATTCAATGTTGAATTAAAAATGACTTAAGTAGCCAAACGACCACACCGTCCACTGGGGTCTAGCGCCGGGCCACTGGCTGCGAGGGACCCGCCAGTATGGTGCCTGATCAGGGAACACCCCCCATGTGGTAGGAGCCAGTATGGTGCCTGATCAGGGAACACTCCCCATGTGGTAGGAGCCAGTATGGTGCCTGATCAGGGAACACCCCCCATGTGGTAGGAGCCAGTATGGTGGTAACTTAAATCAACAACATACTAGGGCGCTAGGGTTCTTTTAACTAATATCTACAAAATACATGAATTAGTAAGTCGTATTTTTTAAAGTTGCCAGTCTATTATAAAAATAATAAGTGCATCAGCATCCAACGTAACAAACATACATCTTTACATTTAATGTATAAAAGATCACACCTGAATGGACAATATCAATGACCTGAAATTATTCTTTTTACTAATTGAACGTAAAGAAAGCAGTCTGTCGAATGCCAGCTGTGGTATTACTCAGGTACGTTGGCCCCTGTATATCAGTCTGTATGGGTAATACTGACAAAAATACAAATGAACACAACCATCAATAGCATAGCAGAAATACATATTCTGCATTTTTGTTAGAGCGAGAAGGTAAAATAAATGTGTATCTCATTTGAAATCGCTAAAAAATGCATAACAAGTATATAACCCCAAAGGTCATTGACGGGACACCACTACAAATTTACATTCAGAACTAGGTCTATCGTTCTTTCCATTCGACAGGGTAAAAGGCCTGTTGTTGATTCTCATACTGTTCCTCTCTGTTCCTCGCAAATACACACATTCAGCACAAAATTAAATTAAACATGGCGGTCTTTGTCTTCAAACGGGGCCTCTTAAGGCGGGAGGGTATAGAAAATCCCTCCATCCTCGTCTGTTTGTCTCTTTGACCTTCAGGGTTGTGACCCGTAGCATCATGAAGAGTATCCTTCCTATTGTTTGCCCTTTTTTTCCTGCCCTTTGGCCTGGAGGGGCCTCTGATGCAGCTCCATCCTTGATGCAAGCTTCTTTTCTTTTTTCCAAAAGGGTGGACCACACCTCTGGTGTCATCGCCCCAACTCCTCCCCTCTGGTGTCATCGCTCTAACTCCTGCCCTCTGGTGTAATGGCTCTAACTCCTCCCCTCTGGTGTCATCGCTCTAACTCCTCCCCTCTGGTGTCATCGCTCTAACTCCTCCCCTCTGGTGTAATGGCTCTAACTCCTCCCCTCTGGTGTCATCGCTCTAACTCTTCCCCTCTGGTGTCATCGCTCTAACTCCTTCCCTCTGGTGTCATCGCTCTAACTCCTCCCCTCTGGTGTAATGGCTCTAACTCCTCCCCTCTGGTGTCATCGCTCTAACTCCTCCCCTCTGGTGTAATGGCTCTAACTCCTCCCCTCTGGTGTCATCGCTCTAACTCCTCCCCTCTGGTGTCATCGCTCTAACTCCTCCCCTCTGGTGTAATGGCTCTAACTCCTCCCCGCCTCTTGAAGGACTGAAGTTATTTGTGTCTATTCCAATAGGCCTATGTCATTCTAGTATTCAATGACACAAGTCTGTGTTCTAGAAAGAGTGGTCTGGAGTCGCAGAGGTCCGATTATATCAGCTGTAATGCAGCAGTTGGAAATCAACAAGTACAGAGCTCTGGGGTTGTCTACGTTTCCCTACCCGCAACAGTGTTTGGGTTGGTTCACCAAGTCCAACTGGCTATCTGTCCCTGCCCCAGCATATATTATACAGTGCAGTAAGGTAAAAATATGAAAAGAGGGTTGAGCTTTTTCGTGCATCAGGGAGTTGTTCTTGCTGGTGCGTCCCACGCTCGGGTGCCGTCTCAGCCCGGTTTCAAGGTTGCTTCTGAAATGAAGAGATTAAGACACAAAATACAGCCTGTTCCCCACACCCTGTGTGAGACACAATGTTTAAACCTAAGCAAACCTCTAAGTTCATAAGACATAACTTTAATAAGCATTATATAACTTTAATAAGCACAATATATGATTTAAGATACGCATCCTTTATAAAGTTGTGAGAACATTGTTCCTGTCGCTATATCCACTAGTGCACAGTGCCCGTGATGCATTTGGTGATTAAGATGCCACAAATATTGATAACTTGAACTACATTCTTTACTTTCTACCTGTGACGTTCCCACCTTAGTACACTGCATGGTTGTAGCTGTCTTCAAGCCCCTGGTTACTTCTGGTACATTTCTCCTTTGGGCGTTTCACAACCCTTCTTTTGCGAGATCCTTGCCACAAAATACATTTATCCGAGTCCAAATGACATGCTAGACTTGACCTACCATTGAAGCCAGAGCTCTGGTTAATATTCACCCAGCAGCTCCCAAATGTTTTCAACATCGGCATTTCACAACACTGTCAGGAGATGGCGTTGTATCTATTCTTGCAGGAATTCAACATGACTGTGACCAGCATCCGTAAAGCTGTGCTATAAATCTTCAACACACAACTTGCTGTGAAGTTCAACAATGTTAAATATGTGCTAACCTTTAGGTAAAATGGAAGTCTGGAAACTCCAGAACATTCTTTGAGAGGTCTTTTCAAATGTAATGAGAATCATCTGGCAACACTGTTTGAGTATGGTTGTTTTCACACTGTTTGAGTATGGTTGTTTTCACACTGTTTGAGTATGGTTGTTTTCACACTGTTTGAGTATGGTTGTTTTCACACTGTTTGAGTATGGTTGTTTTCACACTGTTTTTAATGAGTATTCTTTTTCAGAGTATTCTTCATTACATAAGGCATTGGCAGAAAAAGCCGACAAACATTTTGAAGAGAGGCAACACTGGCATAGGCCATGGATGGAAAAACACACACGAATACACACACAGACAAAAACATACGCATACAGCAACACACAGGCTGTATGAACACACAAATATACACACAAATGCACACACAAACACACACGCATACACTCACACATGCACACACAGACAAACTCCAGCATGCACACACAGACAAACGCACATAACGGCATTCTGCCACAGACACACAAAATGTCTTGTTGGGTTCTAAATTCACACTCCGCTCTCAGTCCAATGTGAATCTCATCTGCTATGCCAGAACTGAAGTTCTCTGTAAACATCAAAATGATTAGCAGCAGATTGTTATGAGCCTAAATGATCTCCACTGTATTCAAGACAGACAGATAGACAAAATGTCAACAACTTCCACGTCCGGTGTGTCAAAGCTCGTCACTCCCTTTAGTAGACGTCCCCTTCCCAGTGTTGGGTGTCCCCTCTCTGGGCACACTGAAGGACACGTAGGGACATGTCTGTGTGTTGAGACACACCAGCCTCTTCAAGGTGGCAGAGTTGACGATGTCGAAGCCCGCCTGGCCTCCGAACGTGCTGGGCTTCCAGTACTCTGGTGAGCAGATAGGATTTCCCAAAAGGCCTTTCAGGGAGAAGGGTGCCCCCATCTCCACCATGCTCTCTCCAAATATGGCCCCCGGCCGGGTCTTTTCCAGCAGCAGGCCAGGGTAGAACTCCAGGGCGTCGATGTCGCTATAAAGATCCTCCAGCTGTTGCGCTATCTCTTTCTCACCTGTAGACAGATTACGATCTCAGAGGGGGTGGTGCTATCGTAAACCTGGCAACATGCCAATGAAAATAACACGAGGTGTGCTTGAAAAAAAGAAATGCATTTAACCAAAGTGAAACTTTACTGGTTATTTATTACCTTACAATTGATCTGGGAATTGTACAGTCGTGGCCATAACTTTTGGCAATGACAAATGTGTTTTGCAAAGTTTGCTGGTTCAGTATTTGAGGATTTTTTTTCACATGTTTCTATAGAATACTGGAATACAATAAGACACATTTCATATTTTTAAAGCTTTTTTGGGGCGAACATTTTCTATATACAAATAGTCCCATCTATTACAGTAGTCAATCTTCTCTTAAAATCCAATCAGAATGATAGAGTGATTTAACCTGGCTAGAACTAGTTCACACTTTCCCCTGTGCTGATGACATGACTTAACGAAACTATGTTAGCAGTCACTTCATGCCAAGGCTCAGCAAGCTTTGCAAACACAACATGTATGTCGCTCCCAATCCTTTTGGCCACGGCTGTACAGTAGCTCATGTGGAACCTTGAATGTGTGCTCTGAGCAGATCACGGGCATTCAAAAGGAAAGGTCTGCCTTCGAACACCTCGCAATGTCCCATGAACGGAGTGAAGTCATCTGTTGTACCATGCTCCGTTCACTACCACAACATACGTAGGCAACGCTATCTGCCAACCTGCCTGTGGCTGTTTATCCTCAAGCTTCTATGGAGCATGTCTTAGAGCCAATGAAGCTGACGCTCCAAATATGTGCAGAATGTACCTTCAAGCATTCACACGCGCTCCCTTAATTTACATTTACATTTACATTTATTCATTTAGCAGACGCTTTTATCCAAAGCGACTTCCAAGAGAGAGCTTTACAAAAGTGCATAGATTAATCCCATCACTTCCTCACAAGATGACTACTTGCTCTTAGCTTCTTGATTGTGCACGCGTGTGCCTGTGTGTGTGTGTGTCTTTGGGTGAAAGTCTTGGTTCCTACCTGTGAAGTCTGAGAAGGAAGTGTAAGGCCTCAGGTTAAAACGTTTCCTGTAGGCGTTGAAGGACTGAAGACGCAGTTGTCGGGACTCTTTGATGGTTCCCACGGAAACCCTGGTTGCCACGTTGTGGATGTTGTGACCTCCCCCTATCTGCAGGATGAAAAAGTATGACCCCCCCCCCACCAAAAAAAAAGAAATTCAATGAAGATACAAATAATATATAATTTGTCCCTGTAGAAGAAACCTGTAAACCAAACAGTAGAACCGGTTTCAGGGTCATACACAGAACCAGAAGGAGTTATTTGGATCCTTTCTCAGAAAGTTCAGTTAAAAGAACATGGGTCAACGTTAAACTCTTTACTTCTGAGAGTCTGTCAGAGCAAAGAAGACCATCACTGACGTCACCAAACACGTTCACACAGCAACCAGTACATTCCCAGTATTCCCAGCAACCACAAGGGGGGCACAGCAGACATCTTTACCTGCCCAGCCACTTGCTTGGAAAATGCATCCACCAGTGACTCCACGCCATAGCTGGTCAGCACCGAGGTGTTGAACAGGAACTGGGGGTAAGTGAGCTCGTCGTCCTGAATGAGGAAGGTGTCTGGCATGAGGGGGTGCCAGTGGTACAACTGGCTGAACTCTAGGGAGATGCGGTTCGCGTACTGGAACTGGGAGCCAAACAGAAGCGTGGGGTCGAACTTGAGTTGCAGGAGATAGCCGCTCAGGTGCTGGACGTACTCCTCTATGACGATACGGATCGTCTCACCTGGTGGAGGGAAACGAGTGGGAGAGGGAGGTGGAGAGGGAGGAGAAGGAGGTGGAGAAGGAGGTGGAGAGGGAGGTGGAGAGGGAGGAGGAGAGGGAGGTGGAGAGGGAGAGGGAGGGAGGTGGAGAGGGAGGTGGAGAGGGAGGAGGAGAGGGAGGTGGAGAGGGAGGTGGAGAGGGAGGTGGAGAGGGAGGTGGAGAGAGAGGTGGAGAGGGAGGAGGAGAGGGAGGTGGGAGAGGGAGGTGGAGAGGGAGGTGGAGAGGGAGGTGGGAGGGAAGGGAGGAGGAGAGGGAGGGGGAGAGGGAGGTGGGAGAGGGAGGTGGAGAGGGAGGGTGGAGGGAAGGGAGGAGGAGAGGGAGGTGGAGAGGGAGGTGGAGAGGGAGGAGGAGAGGGAGGTGGAGAGGGAGGAGGAGAGGGAGGTGGAGAGGGAGGTGGAGAGGGAGGTGGAGAGGGAGGTGGAGAGGGAGGAGGAGAGGGAGGTGGAGAGGGAGGAGGAGAGGGAGGTGGAGAGGGAGGTGGAGAGGGAGGTGGAGTGGGAGGAGAAACGCAATCTTGAGGGCGTGTTCACAAGTAGGCTCCCACGTAACTCTTTGTGTGCGTGCAGTTAACCATTCCCAAGTCAAACACACCTTTTTGTTCCTGATATCTGCGCAACCCAGTTAAGTCCACAGTCGGAATACTCAATTCAACATCCATTACCCCCTATCAGCTGAACAAGCTGAAAGCACACTAGACTTAAGGGAGATGCCTTATTTCCCCAACAGTTAAACCCCCTGTCCGCCTCACCGATGATGACGAGCCGGGCGGTCTGGAAGAGCTGCTCGTCGTCCCAGGTGGGGTGCTCCTCCTTCAGCACGTCACACACACGGTTGTGCTCCCTCAGCCACAGGGTGGCGAACAGGCTCAGGCCGGGCAGCAAACCAAACACCTCCTGGCCGATGGCCAGCTGGTTCTCTTCAGGGATCCCCGGAGGGTAGTGCATCTTGACGGAGGCCTCGGCTACCGTGGGAGGGTACATATCCCCCTTGATCACCTTGGGAGGGGAGTTTGTTATTGGATACAGTTTATAAAACGTCGTTTGGTTTGGAACTCCTATCCTGCAGGCTCAGACAAGAATTGTTTTCCAACTTAAGCTTTTTTGTTTTCTGGAACAGAAACCCTTTGGGATGGGAAAAGTCTTGGAATTAGGCAATACGTGAGCACATACACACACACCTTGGCAAGTAATAGCAGTAACTTATCCCAGTATCTCTCTCAGCCTCTACACCACATTTACAGCATGTCTAATCTTGGGACCCAAACAGCAGCTGCTTAACCAAGCTATAAGTATGTTTGTTTCCGTAAAGACCGATCCCATGGCATCACCTCTCTCTGGTTATTACCAATCATCAATCCAGTTTCAAGAAATCTATAGCTGAGAATGAGAACTGAGTAGAAATGTCAGTCTCTGAAGAACGGGCTCGCTGTGGATGTTGGCTCTCCTACACTGCTCCCACTGGAGTGCTGGATTCCAACCGACCAGCAAAAATGCATTTGCTTCTAAGACGACAAAGTTCATCAAAGGTGAATGGTCCACGTCTACATTCAGGTACTAATAACTATTTAATGACTTATTACTGCGTGTGAAAGCTTTCTACTTCCTCGAACAGGGAAAAGCCTCTCTGGCCACCATGCAGGCTAAAGCAAACATGTGTCTTATGTACAAGGATCTGTAGTTACTAGTGTTGGAGAGTAACGGAATACATGTACCGGCGTTACGTATTCAGAATACAAATTATGAGTAACTGTATTCTGTTACAGTTATATATGATCTGTTTCATGAGTCTATTCACTCTCTAAATAAATTAAGGCAACCCCATGCATTTCCCAGAACTACACTGTACGAATACAAGTATATCTATCGCTCCCATGTCATTGCCTCTCGTTCTTTCCTTTTGCAATGCTATTGGCTAAGCCAATGCATGGCTGTCACATGCACGGGGGATGCAAACTAACGTACCATGGTTGGCCAAAGCATGCCTCTCACCCACTCTCAAGTAGTTCTTAGGAGACACGTACGAGGGTTCTCCTTACGAGCATGCTCGGGAAACGCACGTAAGAAATAACGATGGTTTCGTTATTTTGCTCGTAGAGAACCCTCGTAACAACTAAGATCCATGGTTATCGGGAAACGCAGTTCAGTAAGCAGGATTTGATGGCCGCATTCCTACACTTACAAAATGCAATTCAATGTGGAAGTAATCCAAGTAATCCAGTATTCAGAATACGTTACTCAGACTGAGTAACGTAACGGAATATGTTACAAAAGACATTGTTGCGTATTCTGTAACGAAATACGTTTTGAAAGTATCCTTCCCAACACTGGATGTAACAAGATGCGTTTACCTGGTACTTGAGCTTGCCGTCCCGGAGCAATCTCAGACGAAGCTGGCGGGCCAGGTTATCTCCATAGACATGGCCTGCGTCCACCTAAACACACATACACATACATACACACACACACACACACACACACACACACACAAACACACACACACACACATACACACACATACACACACACACACACACACACACATACACACACACACACACACACACACAGCCTATAAGACAGTGCTGGGCTGGAGAGTCTGCAGCAGACAGGTGGCGGCTGACTCACTCCGTGGCCCAGAGCCTTGGTGAAGCCCAGGCCCATGCGGTTGTATGTCTTGAAGAACTGGTGTGTGAAGTGCTGGGCAAAGAAGGCGAACATGAGGTTGCTGCCCTGAGGGTCTGGTCTGAAGGTCCGTCTGCGGAGCAACGTCTCCACTAGGACCTCTGGATCTGGGAGCTCGGCTTTACCTGGGGAAGTGTGTGTGTGTGTGTGTGTGTGTGGGGCGTGGGCAAGCTGATTAATGATCACATGCAAGGGTACACACACATACACAATCGCATGCACATGCCAGGAGTTGAGCACACAGGATCTAAAAGGACACACACACACACCTCAGACCTCAGACTCACCTTTGACCCCCAGCGGTGTTGGGACAATCCTGAGGGACAGGGGGTAGGATGCGGGTGTAGTAGCTGGTGTTGGAGTAAGACTCCCAGTTCAGGTAACCGTACTTGGAATTAAATGTGGGGGGGGCTGGGGATCAGGTTGGACCTGGCTACAAAGCAAACATCGGCACAGCTATGAACACAACAAAAGGCACGACGATATCGTCGAAGGTATCACGGATGTTCACAAAGTCACTGAAGTTCCTCTCTGCTTAAATGGTTGAGGGAGAGCCAATGACGCGGCAGGCACGCTTACACACAGATCTTACGTCCTAAATCAATCTTGTTGAAAGCCTAGTGAATTAAACACGCTCAAACCCCTTCGGGTGAAAACAATAATTGTGCGATCTGGGGATCGTGAGGTGACGATCATGATCATCTGGGTCCCTACAGAAGATCAGCTGAGTCGGGTCGAACCTGTCAGAACCAGCCTCATCAGCACGTCCCGAAGGAAGGTCCGGTTGATGATGTCCCAGAGCCAGTGGAAGTGTGTCAGGATGTAGTGGACCACGTTAGGGGTGGGCTTCAGGAGAGTTCGGACCCGGGTCCAGAACTCAGCTGTGGGTTGGAAGCAGACACACGCAGACACACACACACACACACACACACACCAGTTTGTATTGCTGTTCTTGTGGGGACTAACAATTCAGCCCCTGTGTTCCACAACCTCAAATCTTAACCCTAATGTTAACCCCATAACCTAACCTGAACCTCAATTAGGGTATCTTGTTTCTGTTTAGGTGACTTCACTTTGAAATAGTCAAACAAATGTTAAATTATGTAGGTTCGTATTTACCTTAAATAAATACCTCAACAATCAGTTATGAATTATGCAAACCATTAATCAGTTATTCATCAATAATAATTAATGTTATTTAAAATCCCTATACAAGGGTGAACAGAACAGATCGATAATAGTGAAGAGGGGGAGTGGGGGTGTAGAAACTGGAGACCCACCACACCAGTTTGACACGTTCAGTGAGATCGTGTAGACACAATGCTACAACCTGTGTCATTGTTACCATGCAGTCACAGAAGACAGCAGTAGATGTCAAGCCCTGGAGTTTAGTAGTATGCCTGTATCTGGGAACTAGGAGAGCTTCTAGATGTTGGGTGGGACATTAGAAGTCAACATCTATTATTCTTGTCGCATTCTTTCTCCCACTTTCTGTCTCACCGTGCATCCTGTTTGTCTCACTGTCTCTTTCCCCTCACTGTCTCTTTCCCCTCATCCCCCCTCCCCTCTCGCTGCCAGCATTCCAAACTCTGTTTCTGTGATCATAAACCTTCCACACATCCACCTCAACATGCCTCCACACTTAGAGAAAAAGCCTTGTAGCATCGGATACACCTCACTCTAATGGACTGAGCCTGAGTCGGATCACACTGAATTCTTACCAATTGTGATGTAATTATGTAATGACAGTTGGTTCTGTCTTAATGAGGGTCAGTCTGATATTATGCAACATTTCCATGACCTCATTCTCAAAGCATATGCATCCTCACGGAGAGAGGGATGTGTGTTTATATGTGTGTGTTGTGTGTTGTGTGTGTGTATGTATATCTTTGTGGCTCGGCCAATCGGCAAACGAAGTCTTTGAGTATCCACTGGTTCATATGAGTTTGCCTTTGTTCGAGTCTGCCTGGCATTTTAGTGCTAACTACAAGGCCGAGAGGACATTCCTCTCACTTTCCCCAGGAAATATCCCCTCGCTACACAGGAAATAATGCCATTGTCAACATTCCTCTTAAAGCTCACTAATAAAAAGAGAATATTGGGACTGACCCCCAGCCAGTGTACTCACGGGTAGTGCAGTTTTCTCCATGGTAACCGGTGCGGGTGCAGTCACACTGATATTTGTCTAGGCCATACCTCACACACACACCCGAGTTCTGACAGGGGAACTGACAGCAGGGGTTGACTGAGGGAAAGACAAGCGAGAGAAAGAAAAGGGGATGTCACTCGACACTTGGCTCAGGTAAAACACAGTCAGACAATGAATGGGTCGGGTTACGCGCAGATCAAACAAAAAGACAGACAGTTGGGATCATCAGTGTTGAGCCGAGGGTGTGGCCATCAGATGTGGCCTGATGAACCCAGATCATCCACAGGAGCATTGACATGGTGGAGCTACACTGATGTGGCCTGACGAACCCAGATCATCCACAGGAGCATCGACATGGTGGAGCTACACTGATGGATGGATGCAAACTGCTTGTAGCCATCCAGGGGGTGTCCCTTTATAAGAGCGGTTATTTTACACACACATGAATGTGCACACATAACATGCACACACACATATAATTCCCCTCAGCTTTTCCTCAGCTCCTTCTCTCTTTCTTCCGTATTCTTTCTCTCTCTCTTTGATTGATGTCCACATGACAAACAAAGCTAACAAGGGTGGGCAAAGTTCAGTTTATGGGGAGAAATTCTCTTCCCCTGATTTATGTTTTAAACCAAAATTGTTTATGCCATACATTCCTTTAGGGAGGGAACTGTACATCACTGGTTGTTACATCAATGAACTAGAAGATTATTAGATAAGTTGCATTTATAAGCAAATTTATTTACTTTTTAGAGAAAAAAAATTGCTCCCTGTTCATAGTTTATTTAGTTGTTTTTAAATGTATTTTGTTGCCGGTTTTGTATGACCTAAGTACAAACCAATGTTATCCTTGTTGAATAATTAAAAGTGATCTCATGCCATATCTGCTTTTATGTTTGAGTTCCTCAGGAGGCACATGGTTTTGTTGACTAATGTATCCAGGATTTTGTCTGGAGGATGTAGACAGGAACAACTGAATAAACATACTGTGCTTCATGGGTCTTAACCTCAGAAAATGGGCAAACCTTAAATAAACCTTGATGTTCCCTGTCTTTCCTGAGCTGACATGCCTTCCCTCCTGTGCCCGTCTGACATCATATCAGGGCCATCTCTGTTCAGTCTCAACATGTCCCAACACAGAGCTTCACCATGTCTATCACACATCACACATCCTGTCCTATTTTCCCTTCCTCACTCTCCTCTCTTTCATTACGCTCTCCTCTCTTCTTTCCTCCTCTTCTTTGTTTTATTAGATTAGATTCAACTTTATTGTCATTGCACAGAGTACAAGTACTGAGGCAACGAAATGCAGTTTAGCATCCAACCAGAAGTGAAAAACAGCAAAAAGTGCAGAGCATGGCATGTGTAAAGTGCAATAAGTGAAACAAATAGACACAAATTGTCCCCTCGTCGTCTCCTCTCCTACACTTCCTAGTTGTATCTTCTCTTCACATCCCCTCTCCTCCCTCGTCCTCCCCTCTTCTCCAATGAGTTCTTCTATTCTTCTCTCCTCTCCCGCTTTACTTCTCACCAGAACCTGACCAAAGCCTGAAGGCTTCTTTGGCCTGGCTGGAGTACTGAACATGGGCACATCATTGTAAATGTCAAAGCATGTAATTCCACACAAGTGTGTTAAGGCGTTTCTGGGAAGGACATCCTAATGACCAGGTTATGTACAAGACCAAGCTTGTCCACTAAAACGGAGGCTAGGCCTGAAAGAGAAGGAGACCACGTACAAAGACATACAAGCACGCGAGTACGCCCGCGTTGCCAGCCACGTTCAGTTCCATCCTACCCAAAACTTTCGCGTCTGCACAATATATTTGAATGACCGTTCTAGAGGTGATCATACATGCTTACCTGTATTAGTGGGTCCTACTTCAACATCACCTTGACTGAGGTGTTGTCGCAGCAGCAGAACAAGCGCACAAACACATCCAACGACGGACACTAGAAGAAATTCCAAATAAAGTTGCGGGGTTAGAATGCATCAACGCCTATATAAGACTAAACCCTAACTAGAATTGTTCACATTTGAGATATCCATGCATTCATTCGTCGTAAGAATTCCCAAAGACTTACACTTCATTTTAGGCTATGCGCAGATTTTTGTCTACGCTCTGGTCAGCAGTGTGTGGCTTGGCTACAGATCTCTGCAGCATTCAATACTTTCCAGCGTGCTGTAGTAACTGACCTGCATCCGCGCAAATGAAAGCACAGCCATATGCGCCACACTAGACCCTACCCCCCATACACACCTCTACAGGTTACATCGGATCATCATTTGTCAAAAGAAAATCAAAAGTTAAAAAGTAGTACTCGTCCTTCTGTCTTCCTCGCTCTAGAAAGACCATTAACTTTTTTGTTACTTTTACAAATTCACGCTGAATTTGAGTATGAAACAGCAAATGTTATACAAGAAAAAAAAGAAAAGAAAGTTAAATTAGGCCCTATAGAAAACTACACGTTAGAAAAGGTGCGTGATCTGTACTGCTACTTCACGTAATCGAGTAGTTCCTTTTCAAAATTCTGTTTCAAATTCCCAAATGTCTCCATAGATATGCAACCGTGCTCTGTACCTCCGCCCAGGGCAGAAATAGGCTACCTGCCTTTTGGAGAGAAAAAAGCTATCCATTATTTGGCTCCCCCTGTTGGTAAGAGTTGACACAGGCACGCGCACGCAAGTGCACATATACCCACACGCGAAAGCACACCCTACAAATTGGATTGATAGGCTGGATTTGAGACACATAGATTTCCTTAAAAACCTACTAGCATATAGGTTAGTTCAGCTTCATATAGACCCAGGACACCCCCCTAAATTCTCCTCATAGCTAGGCCTACTATGTTTGGCCCCCTAATAGCCTAATGCTTGCTTCACAATAAAGATTGTGCAAGCTATTTCATAGGATGAATCTTTCTTATTTTGAATTATTACCTGTACTTGCAGACCGCATTAAGTAATGAGATCAACACATCTTTCACTGTGGTGAGAAAGCTGTCCAGGGGGTACAACTTCCTATTTTTCTGGGAGGTTTGCCAAGAAGTCCAAACTCTTCCATTTTACTGGGGAAGAAACTATTTCTGGAAGAGACCTTGAATCGTCAGGACAACGTATTGTAAAGTGCTTTGTTCTCCTACGATTATGAATGAAGTCTTGAAGTCTTCAAGTTCACGTTCAGTTCTTTCCAGGACTGGAAATAAATACAAATTCTGTCACAGAAACATAACACCAAAAACCCTACATTAACCGTGGTCCCCTTCCTCTGACAGACTCAACTTCTCCTCCGGTGGAATTGGGAGGAAACACTGTCACGTAGTAGGACATCACAAACGAAGGGATTAGTGGGGAAACAGGGGCTTTCCAAATAGGGGGTTTCTGACAAAACTGTCAATAGAGGACCAAGACGTTTATGTAAGCAACCTTACAATCACAGATGCAGTGCAAGGGGGTTTTGACCGAAAGGGGAAGCCTTGAGGAGGGGAGTTGAGTGGTGGGAGGTAGACGTTCTTGAAAAATAAGGAAGGCAGATATGTTTTGAGGAAGGTCTGCATGTGCGTGAAACAGGATAGAGTCAGCAAAAACAAGGAGAGAACAAGTTAGAGAAAGAAAGAAGAGGGAGAAATAGAGAAGTCAAGCTAAGTCATTGAGGAAGTGTGACATCCGAAGGAAGCACTGTCTCCCACCCAAGACGTTTCCTCTCAAGTGAATTACAGCCCCCCAGATGCAAGATAAGTGACCCAGCACACTACTCACACACAGATTACGGATCCAGCCATACTTGCTTATGTCTGTCTGTAAACCCAGGCCCATCTCAACACATAGTGTTGTGAGACCCAGGAACGCTGTGGACTGTGGACACACTGAGCCACCCCCTGGAACATCTAGATCTCATCCCATCTTTACATCTAGTGGTCCCGATGGAAGCAAGACAATCAGGCACACACTTAACTGTATACGCAGTCCGTGTGGACTGAAAGCTGTTTGCTTTTGTTAAGGATAAAGTTCAAACTGGGTGTTGAGAGGAAGAATGATACACGGTTAAGCATCGGACCAAGTTATTTGTAGTTTAATTAGTAATGATGCAATCACAAGATACACAATGAAAACAACACAACAAGATGTCCGTAGTCTAGTACAATGAATCAGTCGATGATGCAACAGCAGTAGTCCCACCAAAACAGAGTATAAGATTAGAACAAACGAAGGCCTTCGTTGAGAAAGTGGTCGTGACAGAAAATCAGAGAAAGTTCTGCCCATCCCAAGTTCTGTCTCCCCGCCCTTGGGAGACAGGTCTTGTACTCCCCAGAGAGGGAGGTCTGGTGAGTGGCCATTGGTCAGGAGACCTTGGGGTGGCAATTGTTAACCAATTAAATGTCCAGGGCGTTCATGCTGGCGCAAGGTGGGCAGTCCACGGACCTGGTGATGTTAGGAGAGGGAGGGGGCAGAGAAGACCCACAGGTCTGGTGTTGTTCAGGGAGGGGGGGTGGACAAGACCCACAGGTCTGATGCAATCCAAGGGGTTGAGTTCTCCAGAGTTGAGAGCAGGTCATCTCGAGGTCCTGATGATATACGGGGTGGGGTCTTCAAGGGGAAGGGGAGAGGGTAAGACCACTCCTAGGTCAGATGATGTAAAGGGGCAGATGGGCTCCAAGGGGAAGGGGGCATCCAGTGAGAAGGGGGGGGGGCAGGGTCTCCAGGGGAAGGGGACATCCAGTGAGAAGGGGGGGGGGCAGGGTCTCCAGGGGAAGGGGACATATTATCCATAGGCGTAAATTTAGGTAGGGACGGTAGGGACATGTCCCTACCAATAATTGCGAGTCTAAATATATATATTTCATTATTTTAAAATGTTCTGCTCCACAATTGGTTAACTCTCAAGGTCAGCGTTACTCCTGATTGGCAGGAGAGCGCTGATCACAACGTGTCAGCCAGTCAGCTAACGGTGGTCAAGTGAGCGTCGAACCGAGACTGAGAATTGGCTTTTTGGCAGCTACTCCTGTGAGGTATAAGTTAACATTGAGTGAATAAAAAACTTAATGAGCCTTTGCTAGCTCTAGAACTCAACTACGGAATTGTCTGCTTGCTAGCTATCGGACATTCTTTGTCTTGAATATGCCGTAGTTGCGGTCAAAGCCATGCTAGCTATACCTGCAAACTAAAAGGATTTGTTAATATAGTCATACCAAACTGCTATTTCTATTAGGAAAATTAAGCAATGGAAGGCAGCAGTTCAGACATGGAAGAGGCAGTTGGAGCTACAGGGTCACAGTTGTGGATTTAAAGTGATTAAAATAGTGAAAAAACTTTACAAAATTCGTGGATTCAACAAACAATCTACTGTAGATTGAATAATGTGCCTAGCTGGTTCTAAAAGTATACATTAGTTGATAGTGTAGCTACATGTGTCATTTTAATTGTTTTTTAAGGAGATTGGTCCACATGCTAGGAAGGATTTAGACATTGAGAGGGGCAGTGACAGTTCATGTGAAGATGAGGGTAGCAGCGAAGACGTCCATGACATTGAAGACAAGCCAAACCATTATTAAATTGAGCTATATAGCTAATATTAGCTTCAGAAATACGTTTAGTTAACTAGCTACTGGATGTACGTACGGTTACAGAACTCTGAATAAACCTGAATATATTTTGACACTTCTGACCTAGGCTACTGTATGTAGCCTAACGCAGTATCTTGTGTAGGCCTATGTGGGTGTGTTTGCACAAACGCTTTCTGCTCATGCTTTTAGGTAGGAGCATCGATAGCAAAATAGTGTATGGTAAACCTGTCCCCATCAATGTTCAAACCAAACCTACGCCCTTGATATTATCCATAGTAAGAACTGTCCGGTCTGACTCGTCCTGAAGCAGAGAAGAGTTACGTTCCCAGCATCACCTTATCTCCCAAGTTGACACTTTTACTCCCATGAGCTGACTAGCTCATTGTGCTCACAACAGTCCCTGAGCGTCACGAACTCGCCTCCCAAGTCAGTTTGCCTGACATCTGCATTCTTGTCCACACACCAAAGTTACATTTCAATGTTTCTTATCTGTTACTTTATTAAATCAATTGATCACATTCAATATTTGTATCTTAGTTATTAGCATTACAAAACATGTGTGTTTACATATTCATATTAGATATTGATTGGTATAGCAGCATTGATCAGCAGTATAATGGTATCATTCCCTCACAATCCCTCCTTTGACACCACTATGTGGTGTCAACATTAAAACTGGATATTTTAAAGTTTCATGGATCCCTCCTTTCACACCCTCTAAAGGGTGTGACAACACAAATTTAAAATATACCAGTCGGGCAGTAAAAGCAAATCAGTTGTTAACTAGGTTAAACATGCGTAAAACACTTAAGCAATTAACCAAAATACAGTCAAACTAGATGTTAAAATGCAAAATCAGTCGTTAACTAGGTTAAACATGCGCATATGGTCATCTAAACAGTCCAAATTTAATATTTTAAAGTTTTCATAGGATCCCTCCTTTCACACCCTTTAAAGGGTGTGACTACACAAATTTAAAATATTATGAACCTGTGTGAGCAAACAATAGAGGTTAGTTCAGATGAGCGATAAGAAACATTCAGTCAGATTACAGGAAGATATATATAACTCACTAGAACTCACCCTCCTTTCACACCCTCTAAAGCAGGGGTGTCAAACTCCGGTCCTCGAGGGCCGCTGTCCTGCATGTTTTAGATGTTTCCCTGCTCCAACACACCTGATTCAATTAAAAGGGTTGTTATAACGACCATTCATTCAAATCAGGTAAGCTGGATCAGAGAAACATCTAAAACATGCAGGACAGCGGCCCTCGAGGACCGGAGTTTGACACCCGTGCTCTAAAGGGTGTGACGACCATATCTTACGATCAGTCAATCTGTTAAACAGAACATTAGAAGAGTCAACACGTAGAAAGAAACTGTTAATTCGGACAGGATATTTTAAAGTTTTCTTGGAATCCCTCCTTTCACACCCTTTATAGGGTGTGACCACTAACACAAAATTTAAAATATCCCGTTAAGGAACACAATGCTTATAACGATAATAATGAGACTATGCAGCGTTATGGCCAAGTGGTGTGGACACACTGGACACAGTGGGAAAACCCTAATGATGTTATAGGGGAAAACCCACTGTCACTCCGCAGAGTGGACATTCGACATCCATGTACCCACGGCAGACCTGGACATACTCACAGGTCCCCTTCACCACATACATACAACTTTAGCCAAGCTTTTAGAATTGTAATAAAATAAATTACATTAGAAAAAACTCTAGAAATTAGAGAGATCCTTTAAAGTTTAGAAATGTAATAAAATAAAATAAATTCGAAACATATAGTAAAACTAAAAATTAGACAGGTTATTTTAAAGTTTTCATTGGATTGGATTCCTCCCTCTAAAAGGTGTGACAACCAACACAAATGTCAATGCTTCACTTCAGCCAAGCCATTAATCATTATAAGAAAAATAAGAGGATATGGTAAAATAAGAAAAACCCAAAGTAAAATAAGACAAATTGAAAGTTTTGGTTAAGAAATATACAAAATTGAAAATAAGAAAAATAAAGACTGTTGTTGCACCAGTCATGCCTGTCACCTGCTGCCTCACAAAATAGTTTAATCTCACCACACTATCATTTCATCTCAAATAAAACTGTGTCTGCTGCTCTGTTAAAGCGTTGCAGAGCCTCCACTCTTTGGTTGACTGCTCCACCTGGAACAGAATTTAGCAGAAGATACCTCTTTTCTAGTTAGCATCATGTTTAAGTTGTGGAATTACATATGATCTTCCATAATTCAATTCAAATGTTGTTAATGCATGTGGTAAGGGAACTAGGAAATACTTCAATCCACTCAGTTAAACATATTTTGTGTTAAACCAGGCAGTATTTTCCCTTCACATTTCTTATTGTCAAAGATATGAAAAACTATTGTCATTATCCCAAACCAGAATTTAATCTGTATGCTTCCCAAATGAAATATAGACCAAATAATGTTCTTAATGTAGCTATTAACAAAACATTCCTCCCCAACTATATATATATATTTTTTTCCAAAGGTTAGATAGGTAGAACTTCATAACTCGTTTTGCTGTAGTTCAAAACGAGCCAATTAGCTCAAACCATCATAACCACGATTTCTTGGCTTCCCAAATTATTTCAGAACTGAATGTTATAATACCCCTCTTCATGCACTAATACCATTCATTAATATAACATTATTACAGCCTAACTGTTTATCCCAAACAGTATGCCAGGCTCTGATAAAACTCTAAAATAAAACTTTAAACCAAATTACAATTAAACTCAAAATAAAAGTACATTTAGTTATTTTCTCTTTCTTATTTTTAACGAAATTACATCTAATACCTTTATCAAAACTCTTAAAAACCCATATTCATTGTGTCCTCTTCAAAACATCAGTGTTTAAACCAATCACCTTCCATGTTATTAATTTAATTTGTTACGTTTGATTTTAGTTTGCAAATTATTTAACCTAACTTTCGTTAGGAATAGTTAACATAGACTCGCCATTGTTCTCCAGAAGCCTATCTCTCTCTTTCTCTTCCCCTCCCCACGCGCTCTCAACCTACCATCTTGTATTCCACTCTCATCATAGTTAGGACTGTACACTGTTCAACTCAATCTGACTCCACTCAAATATGACAAATATCTTGTATAGGAGAGGACAAAAAAGAAGCACACTCCTCTCTATATTTATTCAACACAATCTGACTCCATTCAAATATTACTTATAAAGAACTTTAATCCCTTCTCGACAGGACTCAAACCTGTCACTTCTAACCCACAAAACCCACACAACCCACACAACCGGTACCGGGACCTACAGTTTTGACACACAACAAAGAACAGGGACTCTAACCCTTGAGACACATAAAACACAGAACAGGGACATTAACCCTTGAGACACATAAAACACAGAACAGGGACACTAACCCTTGAGACACATAAAACACAGAACAGGGGAGGGGAGGGGTGGGGAGGTGAGGGGAGGTGTGTGAAGGGAGAGAGTGTGTGAGAGGGGAGGGGTGAGAGGGGAGGAGAGGAGAGGAGGTGAGAGGAGAGGAGAGGAGAGGGGAGGTGGGGAGAGCGAGAGAGAAAGAGAGAGAGACTGCTTGTCTAAAATGTGCCCTGCTCGAACCTCGGCATGGCCCATCCCAACAGTGCAGTAGAGAGAGAGAGAGAGTGTGTGAGAGGGGAGGGGTTGGAGGGGAGGGGTTGGGAGTTGAGGGGAGGTGTGTGAAGGGAGAGAGTGTGTGAGAGGTGCGGGGTGAGAGGAGGGAGGGGAGGGGAGGGGAGGGGAGGGGAGGGGAGGGGAGAGGAGAGGAGAGGAGAGGAGAGGAGAGGAGAGGAGAGGAGAGGAGAGGAGAGGAGAGGAGAGGAGAGGAGAGGAGAGGAGAGGAGAGGAGAGGAGAGGAGAGGAGAGGGGAGGGGAGGGGAGGGGAGGGGAGGAGAAGGGAAGGGAAGGGAAGGGAAGGGAAGGGAAGGGAAGGGAGGGGAGGTGTGTGAAGGGAGAGTGTGTGAGAGGGGAGGGGTGAGAGGAGAGGAGAGGAGAGGGGAAGGGAGGGGAAGGGAGAGAGGGAGGGGAGGTGTGTGAAGGGAGAGGAGAGGAGTGGAGAGGGGAGGGGAGGGGTGCGAGGGGAGAGATACATTCACATTATTAACCCAACAATGCTAAGAGATAGTGAGAGAGAGAGAGAGAGAAGAGTTAGAGAGAGAGAGTGCTTCGTTTCACGCAGAAACTGCCAGGCGCTCCCGTCACAGTGCCACATCTGCCAGACCCCACCTCGTTTCACAATAGAGACAATCAGAAACTGCCAGGCGCTCCTGTCACAGTGTGACTACTGCCAGACCCCGCCTCGTTTCACGCAGAAACTGCCAGGCGCTCCCGTCACAGTGCCACATCTGCCAGACCCCACCTCGTTTCACAATTACAAATGTATCATTGAGTTTGCATCAACGTTAATCTCTCTATGGACAATTTCATGTTATTCATGTTATTCCATGTACGTCTTTCTGGGTTTGTTCATCTCTGTTACTTGTGATTATATAGCTCAAGTTCACCTCATGCTGAAGGCCGAATCAGTTAGGTGTACTAAGGTGCACCTGATTCTAGCAAAGCACAAAATGCCACCAAATAAAACCACAAGGAAGGCAATAGCAAACAGGACATTATGACAAATACTCTTCAGATTACAGTTTTTTATAGCCGCTAACAAGCGCTTACCCATACTTCGGATACCTTTTCTAAACTCTTAACACAGACCGACACCTACAAAACACAATTGGCCAAATGGATAATTTTCTTCTCAAAAACACATTTTGTTAAATATATACTAACTCTCCATTTCAAGACAGAACACATGTTTCTCTGCACACACTGACTTTACCAAAACACTGGAAATATGACTCAAAATGAAATTATTCTGTCATATAATAACACTTGTTTTCACTTCACAAGGTACATGCAGTCAATCAAAGTACACCAGGTTTCAAAATACTGGCTATTGTTGACATTATAAAAACTGCAGAGACGTATGTTTCATGTATTTGCATGCAAAACATGCAATCCACCTTTTACACTAAATTTCTTGGTTGGGAACTGTATGTCCACATGTACAATAATGTTCAAATTCAAATGCCATTTCAGTAAAAAGTAAATACGTTTTTTTTCCTTACTATTTACTAAAGGAAGTACAGTAGAAACACAATATACAGTAATAGAACAGAAAACGTTTTACAGTAATGCTTACAGTGAACAAAATATCCATGAAACACATTCCGTAAAAAAAAACTGCAACGCACAAATTTTATCACTGACTACTGTTTTTGCAGCCCTTGGAATGCCACCAACACACATTCTTACACCTCTACCTTGCCCTCTCCTTGGGCCTGCTATTCTCCCCAGCCCTGCTCCTCTCACTGCACCTGCACCTCCTTCTGCATTTCTCACTGCTTCTGCACCTCTCCCTCCATCTCTCACTGGGCCTGCTCTTCTCCCTGGCCCCTTGCTCTTCCTCTTCCTCGTCCAGACATCACAGTGTTTGTATTTTTCTGTTTCCAAAAACATCACTCCTCAAAGTCCTTCTTTTATAGTAATTGAAAGAAATAACCCCTGCCACTGAGTCTAAGCCAGGCTGGAATCAGCTGTGGTTGGCCCACTTTACCCAACATAAATCAGCTGTGTGTCAATTTTACAATTGTCTTTTTTTGTTCTTTTTTTCAGCTGAGATATGTTGTTTTTGAACTAATATCATTGCAGAAGCAGATGTTTTTATACTGTATCTAAGGTTTGGATAATTGTTTTTGCTATTGTGGGATGTTGTGTGTTAACATTCCTAAATACTACACAAACAATCCATCATTTTGTTGGGAGGTATAGCTTGTCTGTTAAGAACATGTAAAGGCCTAATTATGCTTCTGCGTTTTTCGAAAAACGCAGAGGAGGGAACGCCCTCGTCTCCGTGGAACGCCCTCTGCGTGCTCTCCGTCAGCCCTCGGAGAGCTTTTGACGGATTGACGTGCACCTCCTGAATTTTCTAACTATCCGTCGAAATTACGCAGAGCGACGGAGACCCCCTTGGCTGTGATTGGTTCGTATTAAGAAGTCAGGGGCGGGGTTGCCACTTGTGGAAATGTGTTCACTGACTGCATATTGTGTGAAAAAGACTTTGGAAGATTTTGGAAAATGTGACTACTGTTTGGACAAATGCTTGTCAGCGACTGAAAAAAACTGTAAATGTAATGTTTCTGGATAAATGACTTTATTTAGTAGAAACTTGTGTGATACATCGTTAACACAGTACGACAGCCGACCGCCACAGTCCATTGTCAGAAACAGGATTCAAAGTGAACTTGACAAGTCATGTCTTCTTCTCAAAACAGTGTTTTAAATTATCATACAAAAGAAATCTTAAACGTGAAATAACATACTGTCGGGCTATGCGTAAATAGTAAACCTCCCATGGTTGCACAACCATTCAAAATGATCCTAAATACATTTGTACACTTACAATTTGTACAAAACACACCTGAAATATAACAGACACCAAGTAACGACACAAAGAACAAAATAGCATTCCGTGTTAGCCTGCTTCGACCACAGTCTTCCCCATCCAACTCCTCTCAGACAGGACTGATCCTAGTCTTTTTTCTCTGTTCCCTTTTCTTGTTGCGTCTTGGGTCGTCTTTGTTTGTCTGTCCTTGGTTTCCATGACTGAAGGAAACAAGTGAACATGACCAATCAGAAAGACTATTCTCACTGCTTTACTCACATTTCTTCTGTCTCACTGTCAGATTACACGGGTCCTTTTTACCTTAGCTATTCATAGCCTAGGCCTACTGAATTATTAGTCATGTTCACTTTTAACAACAGTTAAAAATAGATTAGGTTTACTTCATGGAAAACATAACACAAGTTGTCAGGCTGGTTCTACAACCTCAGACAAAGCCCATTTAATGCAAAGGTCAGTTTCTTTCATAAAAGAGCTTCTCGTCTAGGTTCAACCAGGGTGCGTCTTTCAGATCGTTAACAGATTTGAGTAGAGAAGCAATTCACAAGCACGGTAGAAAAGATATGCAATACCAAAATAAACAAAGATGGTAAGGTGTCTCACTTGAGCCTGTTGATCATATTCCTCACTGGCCTGCTGTTTGGATCCAGACATCTCTGCCTTCCGGTCTTCAGTGTGACTCTGCAAATCATAACAAACATTGTTTAAGGTTCAAACGGTCTCGGACATCCTCCAGCGTGTGTTCCTTGCCTCAGTGTTGTTTTCTTGTAAATTCTGTGTGTGTGTGTGTGTGGTGTGGACCTGTCTTGTCACTCTCCCACATGACACATGAACAACATCCACACCACAAACACAACAACAATTCCTTTCAGGCACTCCTTTAAAAGTGGCAGCTGAATTGACATTTTAGAATACTTGAACAACAATGGGCAGTTTTCCAATGTCTTCAGACATGTTTAATGCTTACATGATTTCTATCTTCATGCAGAAGATATTCGCGGGGTGCACATCTGGACCAAACTGGATTTGTTTGTGTCTGATCGCTTTGATCAGTTTCCCTTTACAGAGACATTTCTCTGAGACGCTGCCAACTGACCCTGTGAACATAGCAACATGCCCTAAGCAAATATAGTCAACGTAGCATATCATCTGGAGTGTTTCATTCGAATGGTTCAGACAATATTTACATTAGGAAGTCATTTCTGAGAATCAGTGTAGAAGTAGACTACAAAAGAATAGTTCTTTGACTCCAGGAATACAACATCACTATTAAGAATATTTATAGATTCTAAATTCCAAATGATAACTTTCCAGTTGCTCAATAATCAAACACATTTGAATATGACAAAGGTTCTTTCTCAGGTTTCACAAAGTGACAAAGTGTCTTACCGAAGGACTGTGCTTGTACAAGTCCGCAGACTGCAATCCAGAGGAAGAGCAAAGTGGACGCTCTCATTGTGACACAAAGTGAGGCAATGAGGATGCGAGCAGGTCCAGCTCTGTTTATAGAGTCCAGTATTTTAGTTTCACTTTCAGATGTTTACACCATCACTTATCTTTTAACCCTTGTGTTATCTTTGGGTCATTGTGACCCTCCGACGTGTTGCGACAACTTTACCTCATATAAAAACAAAGTGAAGCATTTTCTTTTAACACAACCCCACAGCGCGAAGGTTAACATAAAATGCTTTTTATTTGTCTTGGTATTGGGTAAAGCAGCACAAGGATGTGACCCGAAGGCAGCACAAGGGTTAAGACAGGATTAAGACAGGATGTTCCCCACGAAGGGAATTCCCCCATTCACTCCTACATATCCCAACATTCACTTTTCAACACCTTTTTCGTTGAAATAGTGAAGCTGTGAAACTAAGCTCAATGGCCCACTTGAATATACAAGGGAACACAATTTATTAATGAATTATAGATATTGATACTGTTACTACTCAATGTTTTTTCAGATCAGCATTAATTCACTCAAACACAATTGTTTATATTTCCCTTCGCAGTCAAAACATTTATGGGATTGTATTGACATGGATTGGCAAGGTTCCAAACTGAGGCTAATGGCCCTTTAAAAAAACAAAAATTATAAGGCACTGATGAAACCAATATTTGTTGTGCAGGCCTGAATGAGACAGATGTTTAATACTAAGCCGATGGACACCAGAGGGACCTCACCCTTAAGGCCTACTGGACACCAGAGGGGCCTCACCCTTAAGGCCTACTGGACACCAGAGGGACCTCACCCTTAAGGCATACTGGACACCAGAGGGGCCTCACCGTTAAGGCCTACTGGACACCAGAGGGACTCCACCCTTAAGGCCTACTGGACACCAGAGGGACCTCACCCTTAAGGCCTACTGGACACCAGAGGGACCTCACCCTTAAGGCATACTGGACACCAGAGGGGCCTCACCCTTAAGGCATACTGGACAGCAAGAGTTCAGAGTTTAAAAGGCAAGTGGCCTGCATGGACCTCTGTGAGGCTTGTCACGCCATCATGGCATATTAACTCATAAACATGGAGTCATGCACAGCATCAGGTTGCTGGGGTGGGAAAATAAATGTCAGTTCTCCCTCGTGGGACTTCCCAATATTCAGTTCAGTATGGGAAGAATATGCCTCTTGGCTACAATCCACAAATCTCATTAGAATGATGTACATTTAGATGGCTAATTTGGCCATGTTTTATCCATCACATACCATACACCCACTTGCTTTATCTGACTGTTCTTACGCTCAATTATTTACGCATCTATACTTTTTTTGTACATTTATTCATTTAGCAGATGCTTTTATCCAAATCGACTTCGAAGAGAGCGCTTTACGTGCATAGGTCACCGTACTAAGTTTACCCCAGGGCTTGCTACGTGTCCTCCTCTTTGCTGCCATTTATATAATCCCTTTTTTTTGCAGCATGTCACACACAATATGGCTTGGCTAAAGACTTGACTTTCAGAGAATGTACTACGGTAAATAAAACACAGGAAACCAGACAACATTTACTTATTAACAGCACATTTATTAAACAAAAGTGTGTCATCTAGGAGGAGCTGGAGGCGGCCACAGCAGCTCGTTTGGGCTTGGGGGCGGTGCCCTCCCGGAACCCGTTCCTAAGGAGACAGAAGACAGTATAAGACAGTGCATAGACACACTACAGTAGAGTAACAGGGCTGAAGCAGCACACTAAATACAGCACTCTGGAAACAGGACAGTGTGGCTTTACCTCAGTATAATAATCTATATCACTGTGATCTCATTTGTTCAGACATTTATTTGAGAACATCATTGGTAAGCACAAAGCCTGTAGAACTAATGTTCCCATCTTGGGTGAGCACTCATATCCACTGTGACAGACAAGCTCCCGACTCCCAAAGCAAAAGAAAGCAGGGCCAACACGCTTCACTCAGTGTATCTGCGCCTCGTCCAGTACTGTTTACAACGTTAGCCGGACTACCTGGTTGGCGTTGCCTTCTCAGCGGGACAAATACAAGGTGTGGCGTGAGAGCCTGTGAACTGGTTGAAATGTGTGTTTCACGGCCAATGCGTGAGAGTTGGCAGCCCTGCTATGTGCCTGGTGCAGTAAACCGCTGTGTCTAAACGATGCATTTGACCCACGCCCGGGCCACCCTTTTGTGCCGTCTCGTCATGCTCACCTGAACCTGCGGTAGACCACTCTCAAGTGCCTCAGACGCCCAGTGCCAGTGGTGCTCCTCCTCTTCGCCTTGGCGCTCCAGTTGTCTGCACATCAGGTCACATACAGGTCAACCAAGCACATGACCACAGCCAATTCTTCAGTTACATTTTTCATTGCAATGCATTGACATCTGCCTGGACCAAAAACTTGACTAACCACTCAGTCTCCCTATACCATCTCTAAACTTAAGTCCATCAGAACAAAGTTCAATAAACCAAATGATCAACTACCAGTCCCACCAAGGTGGGGGTTGAGGACACCAAGGGGTTGACCATGTCTTGTCTCAGTCATAATATATGAATCATTGGAAATCATAAGTTCAGACATTTATGAGAAACATCACTGACAAGACACTGACCCGGAGTGGTATCCTCTGTTACCCTTACGTTAGTAAGCTAACCAAAGTTAAATAAAAGCGATTACGTTCTACCCATTCAAAGATAATTGATCGAGACCTGATATACCATCTCTAACAAAGTCCATCAGAACAAAGTTAAATAAACCACATGATCAACTACCAGTCCCACAACACAGGATCATAGCTGCTTACGACTTGAAAAACCATGTGATCGCCAACAGCCAAAATAACATCCACAGTGAGAAGATTCAGGTGAGCCCATTCTGTGGTTCAGACAGAACGACTGACTTCACACAAGTTCTTAGAGCCACGCATGGCAGACCAGATCAGTGTGTCATGGCCCAAACAGACAGGCACCCAGGTGGGTGGAAGAGATACTCACACTTTCTCTTGCGCTTCTCAGGGTAGCCGCACTTTCCGCAGCTGGACTTCTGCAGAGTGGTAAGCCTTGGAGCCACAGCGGCGACACAGGGCGTGCGTCTTATTGCGCCGCTTTCCGAAAGAGGACGTCCCCTTCGTCTACAGGTAGGTACAAAAACAGGGGTTGAGGACAAGCAAGCTGTGTCATTGTGTTACACCAAGGTGGGGGTTGAGGACACCAAGGGGTTGATCATGTCTTGTCTCAGTCATAATATATGAATCATTGGAAATCATAAGTTCAGACATTTATGAAAAACATCACTGACAAGACACTGACCCCGAGTGGTATCCTCTATTACCCTTACGTTAGTAAGCTAACCAAAGTTAATAATAAGCGATTACGTACTACTTATTCAAAGATAATTGATCGAGACCTGATACAGGGGCTCATGTTAAGGCGTCTATCATGTCCATTACGTGGTAAGAACTATAGCTTGGTTGCTCGCTAACTAACTGAAAGAGCCACAACAGACACGGCTAACTACTGTAGCAGGCTAGATACTTAGCGAGCTTAACAAATGAATACCGATCTTGGCTAAGACATTTCAGGCAACCAAGCTAGCTTTAACAATGTCCATTATCCAGGAGCACATTATGGTTAATGCTCGCACAGAATATTCGAATGGCCTGAAACACTGTAGCTAAGCACTGTTCACATGTTCCTGGCTCCTGGAGCAGCTGAAGCTAATCGGCAGAAGCTATAGATGCAGGAAGGGCTTTTCTTCTTGAAATAGAGCCTCATCACACACAATATATGTGGGCTTCAATCGGCCATTTTTACAACTTGTGAAACATACGAGGTCCAACTCGGATGAACAGTTTATAGAAGAGATGTTATAAGATTTGTAGCAGCGTATTTTTCCACTCACCATTTTCTTCCTGTGGCTGTATGAAAAGAGGACGGAAAAGGAATTTGTGTTGCATTAAATGATTCCCGGAGTACTTCCGGTGTAACATCCAATTACACCATCTCCTTTTACAAGCGTAAAAAGACCATTAATTAGTAACATGCGCTAATGCAAACAGCGATTTGTAAGAAAGTGCATCGTTTTGATTGTCAATACGCCAATGACACCTATTAATCGGTCACAGGATGTTTTCAATTTCCCCCAATTGCAGTGCAGATTTGTGAACAGCGCAAGAGCATTAAATCGGGGCAATTTGGTCCGTTAAACTTTAATGTAGGCTACCCAACTAAAGGAGTCAAAACCTACATCTTATATGATAAACCTTAACTATGCAGGCTACACACACCTATAGCCTGGGAAATATTCAGCGTACC
The DNA here is from genome assembly GCA_903064625.1 of Mallotus villosus. NCBI lineage: Eukaryota > Metazoa > Chordata > Actinopteri > Osmeriformes > Salangidae > Mallotus > Mallotus villosus. The sequence continues at coordinate 158,098 of CAEFZP010005776.1, read as the reverse complement.
TTGTGAGTGTTAAAAAAACGTTTAGATGTAGCCTACTATTTCGGCTTCACGTAGCCTACGGCCGTAGGCCCATTGGAAAAAATATGGCACTTGTAATTTAAAGGGACATTGACACAAGAGATTAAGAAGGCTTTTATTTTATCAGAGTAACATCGAGTTGGTTAGAGGCTAGGCTATGTTCGACAAGACTGTGACCTTGAATTTTGCCTGACTTGGAATCCAAACAAATAAGCGTAGCCTATAGGCTGTCTGCGCGCGCACGAGAAGGCGCACCATCAGCACCACCAACCTGTGCAACACCAGGTTACACATTTTACTCACGCGCACCTCTTTTCGCCTTCAGCAGTGATTTGAGAGCTAGAATAGCCTACATTTGCTGCGCAGGGGCTTTTTATCATTTCAAAAAAGGCAAAGGACGCCATTAATCATTTTATTTAAAATGAATTAGATTATTGTCATAGGCTACATATTGTTGGTATGCTATCGCTACATTTCACTGCATATCTGCATTGGCAGCCTCTGCCCTAGCCCCTCGAACGTGCGCCTCCCTAGTCCAGAAGGCAGCGCATGATTTCAATGCTATTTGAGAGACTATTTATAACAAGACGTCAGGACCAGGTAGCGTACTGGTACCAGTCTCTCTGAACGTTGGCTACAGGACATAAAAGACTGAGCTTTGGCTTTTTCTACATTCACAAATTGTTTGGACGTGTTTTTGCTTTTAAAAGGACACCTCCTCAATCAAGACCAATTAGAACAGAGCCGTGGTAGCAGCGAAGGGTAACTGGGCTGTAGACAGTAGCTTACTGTAGGGTATGGACGATGTCCTCGTTAATGCAAAGACGAAACATTAACAATTTGTCCTGAATGTGGCATCGAGAGAATCCTAATTTTGTTATTTTTGGTAGCCGTGGATGCTGCGCAGAAGAATGGGCTACTCCGACCCAACGTCGGGTAAAGATATACTCGGCAATAGATCTCTTTGTTTTATATTTATTTGCGCTTTTGGACTGGTTACACTTTTACAACAGATTCTCTATGGCAAAAATTACATTAAAAGGTAAGCGTTAATATATTCCTTTTTATGATTATTCATTTGGATATGAACAGAAAACATCAAGCATTGACAAATGTACGGCAATAAAAAATGATAATGCTCGAACAGGCAATGCATGCTATGTTAGGCTATATCATCTAGTTACAACAATGTAAGCATAATATCATGATTATTTTACTGGAAATGTGTGTTCTAAAAAGAGTAATTGTAATGCTAAGATGCTAGGATGAATGAGAAAACGACTGAATTGCAGAACAGAACAATAGCAATTAGCATCCATGTTTCAGCGGCATATAAAGTATTCTCCTGAGGTTTCAGTTTGATATTTTTCTGAAAATGGAGCATCACATTCATGCCATACACAGTGTTTAGGCTGTGTATGGTTACGTTTTAAAGACCTTTATTTGATTTTCTGTTTCAGCCTTATCGACTGGTCATACATCTTACATATGGATATCTGCTGATATCACCGTTTATAAAATTAGCATTATCAATTTATTCATAACGGTTAAACATTATTGGATGTGTAGGATTCATGTCACAGTGGTCATTGTCAAATGTAGTAGTCATTCACTGATGTGGTTGGCTGTTCATAGTGCACAGATGAACAGCCACTGCAGAGCTTTGCATTCCTAAAATGTTTTGTAACACCTCTGCAACAGCATCTACTACTGAGGTTCATATTTCCATAAGACAATAACTAATCACGTAAAAGCCCTAACCATTGGAGGTCAGGTATATGAATATCATTCATGATTTCCTGAAATGTTTTCCATTGTTTGTGAGGAGCAAACAAAGAAATGTTTCTTTCATGATTTTTATTTTTGATAAAAAAATATTATCTTACAAAAACAATACACGCAATCCCCACCCCACCCTGGAGTTTAGACAGTACATTATGAACTTGTCTCATACTTGCCTCATACATGTACTGCATTCTAACTGCCACCTGCCCCCCAGCCTAATGCACCCTCACCAGTGTTGTCCCCCCGCCCCCCGCCCCTTGCCCTCTGCCCAGGCCAGCCTGGTGAATTCATGGCATCCAGGCCCTGGGGCTGCGATGGCATGAATCTATCCTCAGCAGCACCTCTCTCTGCCGGTCCCCCACGCTTAAAGCACCCAGCGCGGGAGAGAGAGGGGGACTGGGCTGCACCACGGGAACCATTGAGCAACGGCAGACATTTTGCTACGCTCTGTCTGCACACGCCTAAATACTAAGGAGAGCAAATGTGTGTGTGTGTGTACCTGAACATGTATGTATTGTGTGTGTGGGTCTGCAAATGTATGTGTATGTGACAAAGAGGTTTGTGTGTGTTTGTCTGCGAGCGAGTGTGTGGTTTTTCACATGTGTGTATTGTGTGTAGGCCTGCGCGTGTGTCAGTGAAGGAGAGAGAGAGAGAGTGAGCTTGTGTGTGGGTGCTTTGTTGGAGATGATGTCACTGTGAGATATTCCGCTGCCCCGAAACCATGACAACAGGCGCAGTGTGTGTGTAAGTGTCGTCCCGCCCCTCCCCTCCCCTCACGCTCCAGGTTATTTCCCCTGCAGCGGGACTGTATCTCTGCCTCATCCTCTCCTGTCTCCCAGGACCTACTGATCTCAGCTAATCACCAGACCATGGTGGGCTGACGGAGGCAGGGGACAAAACAAAGTCTCCACTGTACGTAAAATCATGCCAGCACACCGATTTCTACAGCATCTTGGATGCTAGCACCCCCGCCCCTCCTAACCCACCACAGTTTCTATGGTAGCTGTGACTCCCTTCTGACACAAGTAGTAATGCCCGGAACAGTCTCATACCCATCAGGTCATACGTGGGCCATGGCTGTTTTTGATTGGTTCTCCTAACATGACAAAGTAGAGGTGACGTGACAGAGGGATTCAGGGAGGAAGTGTGCCCTCATTAGGCTGTTCGAAGATGACCCCATTTTGGGTGTAAACACGTGTTTGTTACAGGAGAGAGCTGAGGAGCAGGGGTCGGATTCCAGCCTGTAGATAAATCTCCACCGTGAATGTCCACCGGGTGTATCATGTGATGCCCTCCCCATCGACTTTGACATTAACAAGCAGCCCTCCATGCTGGGTACTGAAGGAGGTGGAACGGAAGGAAGAGATAAGGAAGAGTAGGCGAGGTAGCAGGAAGGGATATATATAGAGAGACAGGGTGAGAGAGAGAGAGAAGCAGAGTCAGATAGGAGAGAGAGGGAGAGAGAAGGCGAGCAAGAGAGACCATAAGAACGGTATGAAACAGTTGGAATCGGAAAAAGAAAAAAAAAGTTATTAAATAATACACAGGGAGTGACCCAGTTTATGGAGAGAGGCACACTGGCTTCTCTCATCTTCACTTGGCTCGCCCGCGGAGGGCAGTGCCTAAAAATACTCTCAGCAGGGTACTACGGGCTCCTTCTGAAAGGGTGGGAGAGGGGGGTGGAGAGCCTGGGTTAAAGACACCACCTAACTCAACTTCCAATCCTAGGAACATACGTATACAGAGCCACAAATCACGTCAGCAGTGATTTACTACAACACTACTCCTTCGAAATAGTACTGAACCGTACATATTAACGCTACTATCTTGCAAGATTGCCCAAAAAAACATCCTAAACCAGAGAGTACATAGAAGTGGAGATTTAGTCAAATTGTATTCATAAATATTGCTGCCCCCCCACCCCACCCTTCCTGTCCTCATTGAGAAGGCTCTTAGCAAAGCCAGACCAATTAGAGTAAGTATCCTAGGAGGTCGATGTTTTGAATCCTACTCCTGTCTGTGTCCATAACACACTTACAATGACCGTGGTTGGATGAGACTTCAGAGCACTCACTGCTTGTCAGGGTGTGTGCCTTGGGGCTACTGCGTGGTGCTCTGCCTCCTGTTAGAGGAAGCAAGGAACGACCCGTAAATAGATTCCAACCCCACAACGGCTTGATTTAAACAGTATGGATGTATTGAACGGCACCAATGCACCAGTCAAACAGCGACTTAATTGAACTGAAAGGATGGTAAAGTCTAGAGAGTTCCATTTTGATTTAACGTCCGGTCCGATTTTGAAAAGGTCCTTTGTTCTCCACTGGGTATCTCCTAGTTTCTTGTCCCGGTCTGTGAGTCTGTATAAGGAAGGTTCCGGTTCACCTGCTGTTGATTGTTAAAAGGATCCCCATTAGCTGGCACCAAGCTAATCTTCCTGGGGTTCAACAAAAAGAGAACAAATCAAAATGACTTAACAATGATCATCTAAAAGCAGAAACACTGTAAACATCATTCTAAACATCACCAGACATCACTCAGAACCGTTCTCCCCACCGGTGGCCAATGTGTCACTGAGATGTTGAAGCAGCACTCAGCGGAGACAGTGGGAGCTGCCGTATTGCCACGGAGCCATAAGTGTTTGTTTAAAGGCGTAATGTGGTTAGAGAGCACCTACGTGGGAGACAATGACTCTGTTAGTGTTCTGAAGTGGTACATCTATTCCACCCGACGCGCCAATCACGGGAATATGAGTCAGAACGATATCGGCAAAGCAGCCTTTCCGAATGAATGTCAAATATTCACTTTTCAGCCCAGTGTATTCTTATGCACACTGTATAGATATATGTATATGTGATTGATTTGGGGTTGGTTTTGAATTTGATATGATCAACGTGTCTTTTCCCCACCTGTTTGGCAGAGAGCCTGAAGCCGCTCTGTTCAACATGGGGCCTTATCAGAGCAGTGGACGCTTCAGGTGCTATTCGCATCTCAAAGGGGGCGTGGACGTGGCCGTCATCTGCAAAACGTTACGTATTTGTTCAGATTGAGCCTTCCCGTAACCTTTAACCGTTCCTGTCAGTGAGAGTTGGGCCGTGCGATTGTATCCCTAATTGGATTTGAGTGTGTTTGTCTTGCTTTGTGCATGTGCATAACAAGCTATGATATACTGTAAATGCTGCCTTCGATATGTTGGGAGTGGCACATTATATTGTTAAGGGGTAAAACGTGGGGTTAGAAAGATCATTTGGATCAATATCGGCTCAATAAAAACAGCAGACCGTACGAGGCCACTCGCCATGTTTCTACAGAAGGGCTTGAAAACTATAATCTTATCATGGAGTTATTAACCTCTGCCAGACAAACTGGTATTGAAGCGTGGTTTCCTGTCTGTGCTGAGATGGCTTGACTGGTACTAGGCGGTGTGCCAGGAGCACCAGATGGCCCCTATCTGAAGAGTTCACTTCGCTTTTTCAGCTGTCCTGCACATTTTCATCTCGGTTCGTCGTTGATTTCGACTTTCTTTCGAATTCCACCGGTGGTCTCTTGAAGTTCTAGGCTACGTCTCATCGTTCTGTGGTTAGATTTGAACCCTCACATGCAAAGCAAATTTGTGCACTTAAACCACCAGTATTATTTCAGTGTTATATAAGCACTATCCGTTTGTGTTTATTTATGGGAAATGCGCATGCCACTTTGTGCCACATCCAAAACAGGAGTGACACACTGCGGAACAGTAGAAGGTTCGCTTCACATTCTAACGTTTGCTGTGCCATTTTATTCTAACAGGCTGTTTTACTAAAGGCAAAAACAGCTGATTCTTCTGACTGTGTGTGTGTTTGCACAAGGGTGTGTGTGTGTGTGTGTGTGTGTGTGTGTGTAAGCGCATATGGAAATAATGTGTGTGCACGCAATCAAGTTGTGTGTGTGTGTTTGGCTGTTTTCAGCTAATGAACACAGTATCACAATCGATCTCAATAAACTGACTCATTTTCTTATTAGTGCGCAACAGTTTAGCCGCCTCAAAGGGGACGAGACAGGAAATTGGACCGGTCCCATTAATTTCTCGGATGACGGATCTCAGAAGCCTGCCAGAAATGGGAAGAAAAGGTACATTTCCAACGTGATTGTCTGACTGCACGACACCCCTAAGAGAGAGAGAGAGAGAGAGAGAGAGAGATAGATCTAAAGTGAGCAGGCATGAGATTTGAGTTGTGCTGGATGGTGTCCCAGGCCCGTGCATGTGAGGACTGGGTCACAGACCACCTGAACAGTCTGCTACAATGTACATGTAAGGGTAGAATGAGAGACATTAAAACTCATTTTTTGCAATTTCTTGTTTTCAACTTTCTGAGGGTTATTTTTCTTTTAATGAATGATTTGTTTTCAAGTGGAGAGAGTTGAGGAGATCTTATAGCCGGGGTTATAATGTCACAGGAGAAAAAGTCACACATTTAACTCTAACTTACCTGTCTGCATGTTGACAGATGTTTCCGTCAGAATTTTCAGCCAGATTCACAGATCACCGTAATAGCTACCCCCTGCCTAGCCGATATTAAGAAGAAAAAAAAACGCTCGCAAAGGTAGGCCAGTCTGAAGGCGTTTTAAAAACTTTTACAGAAACCCAAGAATGCCTCTTTCTTTTCCATTGGTCTGAAAGGAACCAGCTCTCATATTTTCAGTGGTGGTTGCACTGCAGATCTGCTCTTGCATGTTGTCTGATCCCTCCCACCTCCTGACCCCCGACCCCCATCCCCCTAAAGAAGCTGGTTGGACCACGGTCTCCTGTCGATGTACTGGCTTCTCTCTGTTACCTCTGTGTCGTCTCATCCAGCACCCATCTCCCCACACCTCCTCCAGCCCTGTGTGTCCTGTGTTTCTGCTACACAGCTCTGTGTGTTCTCATGTACATGGTGGACACTTCTCTCTGCTATTCCCCCCCTATCTCCCTCTTCTCACATCTGCATTGTCTCTCTGCCTGGAATACCTTCTTCTTTGTTGGCCTCTCAAAAGAAGACGAACACACAAAGTCTGGTCGTGTTACCGTGCGCTTCGACCCCCGCCACCCAGGATTTCTCCTACGAAAACCTCATGGGTCCACAGTAACGCAGCGTTCCCTCAGTGACGCAGCGTTCCCACAGTAACGCAGCGTTCCCACAGTAACGCAGCGTTCCCACAGTAACGCAGCGTTCCCACAGTAACGCAGCAACGCAGCGTTCCCAAAGTAACACGCCGCTCTAAGTCCCCTTCGTCGGGCCTGCTGACCTTCACGGATGGCAGCAAGCTAATGTGGCATCAATGATCAGAGATGACATTCAAATGGTGCTGCGCTTAAATGGTTCCCTCCGAGTCACAGTGGTCATCATGAAGGTTCCCAGAGCAAAATTGAACAATGCCTTCCCCCCCCCCAAAAAAAAGCCATCGGTAGTGATTTGAAGAAGCATTTAGCAGAGATGACAATAGAAGTTTATCTGAAGGATACATGCTGCTCCAACCCTCTTCTTGACAATGACTCAAATAAAAGCCTACACAGAATCGTCACGTGGATGTAAACAACCAGTTCATTTCCACCCCTACATTCCTGGTTTAATTTCCTTCCCATCATGCATCTCGTTGTTTTCTTCTTCTGTGCATCTCATTGTCTTCGTGTTGTTTTTGTCACAGCTCACATTGTGTCGTTTCCAGAGTCTTATCTGATATTGTTTACACAATCAACAGTCATGTTTCCATAGAAACGTTCAGAGATGTCCCATCTATTTTATTGAGACACTTTGACCCACCAGCTTTCTGCCATCCACTGTCAGTTTGTGATGACTCTCATCTTTCACCTCGTCCCAAACCTTCAAGCAGACACAGGTGGACATTCCATATAAGTATAGAAAACAAACCAGTCAAACACTATAGACTGTCTATACTATCAGAATTACGCTATACCAGTCGAACAGTTATAGTTACTGTAGAAATATACTGTACCTGCATTAGAGTCCTACGTACTATAGGCATATACTATACCAGTAAAAGAGTTATAAATAATAAAGTATCAATATTATGTAACCAGAGAGTTGCATGTGACATAGGACATATTTAGCTTCTTGTGGGAGCTATCCCAGATACATTTCTGGACAAGTGCTGGGCCCTTCAGATGTACCCCTGGGTGCAGGACTTGGCAGCTCCCTCCCCCCCTTGTCTAGAGAAGGCCAGCTCAGGCGCCACATTGAGGCCCGCCGGCTCCAGAATTGGTGCTGGGATCAATACCATTATCCATTCCAAGCCTGTCTGAACACACCTAGGGGGATCGATACCTCCTCCACATCTGGCTGAGGGCCCAGCCCTGGTCTGAGGGGCCCAGCCCCCGTCTGAGGGTGAGGGACGTGGGGGGTCTTGGCACGCTCCGATTTGGCCTCAGGACTGTGGGGCAGTCAGGAACAGTGAGGGAAAGCCTTTCGTCCAAAGACCATCAGCCACGTCCACATCCACAGAGAGGGTGTATTGTCCCTGTGGAATTCACCCCTGTAAACCATAGACACACAGCACCACGGAGAGATGTTCACGACAGACTAGGAGAGGAGTTTTGTTTGCTTTGTTTGTCATACTAAAACGTGAACCATGTCACCGTGTTTTCTCCAGCCATCTTTGTTGTCCAGTGTCACATGATCACCACTGCCATACACACCCAACAAATGACCTCTGTGTGTTCTCATGATTTGTGTTATCCTGTCCTGTATAATGATTATTTACTGGGTTTTCTTTTTTTGTCCAATACATCCTTCAGGAGATTTACAGGCTCTTAAGCATGTAGACATTGTGCAGTCAGGATTTATTATAACAAAATCATAGACATCGTTGTATTGAATAATCAGAATGTGAGTGTGAGAATGATGATTGTACATACATGATGTAGTTGGGTGCATGTGCACGTATGTATGTGTGGGTGAGCATGACATGCCAGAAAAAGGTGACAAATAATAGATACAAAATGTAAAGGTGAAAAAACAGATTGTCATGAAAAAAAAATATATGCATTTATATATTGACATGAGAAAAAAACACGAATGTTCCTGTTCAAATCAGAGGGACCTAATGGACCTGATGTACAGGCTTCTGCAACCAGACAGCTGTTCTCTCCTTGCCATTCTGATCAGAGCCATCCTATTGGGCACACTCTCAGAAGAAGCTGACAACAGTTCCACATGGGGTTCTGAACTTGACTCTGCGCGAGAACTCTTACGATATAAAAAAAAATTCACGGAAATAAATAGACATCGGGAACCCCCTTCTGATAGAACCTGATATTGGTTGAATGGTTCCAGCTGGAATCTTTCGTTTCTTACAATTGGACTCTTTTGTCTTTTCAAGAGTTCTCCCGGGGCCAATTGAAGAACCCCTCTGTGGTTAGAGAGTGTAACTGTACAGAACATGTCATAGAATGCTCAACTTCTCCATGATAGAAGGATCAGACGATGTCTCATTGGATCTCTCCTCCCCCTCTAAGCTTTTCTTCCCTACGTTCTCTCTCTCTCTCTCTCACCCATGTTTCTCACATGTCATGTTGGTGTTTTTTTTTCTCCCTCCTGAATTAAACTTTCCTCAGAGAATGCCTGTGTTGTATGTTGTGAGCTTCCATGTCTAGTCAAAACACAGAAAGATCAAGTGAATGGAATGTACTGAACATGTTTCAATTGATTGTATTTGTTGTGTAAAAGGTACACTTTTACTGTTCAATGTTGCCTGCAGATGATTCATGAGAACATATTGTAGCCTCCACACCACCCAATTAGTGAATTGAACTGAAACCACTCCCAAAAGCATCACCATCACTCTCAAATGTCTGTATAATGTTCAATTACGTCCAATCCCTTGTATGAATAAAGTAAAAAAAGAAAGAGTGCCCCACTACCTCTTCCCTACCCACATTGCGTGTGCAGTTGTGATGTGCCCTAAACCACCCCCCACCCCCCACCCCCCACACCCCCACCCACCTGCTTGGTTGATATAGTGACCAGAGGGGTGTAGCACAGCCCAGGGCAGGGGGAGGCTGACTGTGACTGTTCCTCCAGGTTCCTGGACTCCTACGATGGACCCTACGACTACAACTCGACAGCCTGCAAGGAGCTCAGGCAGGAGATCATGGACGTCAAGGTCCTGACCATGTAAGTATTCCGTCAGCATGACACATCTCCAAGCCCTCCACCGCATAGTGCGATACCATGATCCCCCCCCCTAGGCCACCATTTTGATTATGGCTCGATCAGGATTCCGACACAGAAATATTACCCCGGGGCCACTGCTTCAGTATTCCTTTTTATTCCAAAATAAAATGACTTGAATGACTATCGGCAGATCAGAGTGAAATCTTTGCAAACCTTCGCTGCATTTATGGCCCTGGGTTTTTTTGCAGACCTTACAGACTGTGAGATTTCTGTGACACCCCGATCTAGTGTCATGCTTTAGTAAATGGGGCCACAGTCTGGGTGCATAATGGCTGTTTGTCCTGTGCAGTACAGTCTGTCTCTTGGTGAACCCCCTCTGTGCTGCTGAGGCTGGCTGAGCTCATTATCTCCCTGGCTGAAGGGCCTGGTGGAGGGAGTGGACTGCCAGGCAACCTCAGATAACTCGGCAGAAACCTCATTATGTCACCCCTCCCTGCCCGGTGATCATTTCATGGTCCACGCGTGCTTCTCTCTCTGCCCCCCGTCCCCAACCCCCCCGCCCCCCCCCTCTCTTTCTCCCCATTGAACAAATAGCCCAATCATCCGGGGAGAATGCCGGGTTCAAGGGCAGCTATTTAGAGACTTTCTATTTCGAAAAGTTGTCTTGCTATCTTCTCTTGCTCAAGACGGGGGGGGAGAGTGTCTGTGTGTGATAGACCAGGACATTAGAGATTTCAGAGGAACCGCTGCTGCAGTCTCAGCGTGTCAGCCTATGGCAGTGTTCACCCTGCAGTTTCATGACGGCCGCGTTCCCAAGGGTCCTTCCTCAACGCCCGCCCTCGGCACCGCTGTTCTCCCTCACGTGAGCTCTCTGTCCCTCCTCCAGGGTGAAAACGTCCGACCTGTTTGAGAGGTGGAGGAACCTGCAGGTGTGCAAGTGGGAGCAGAACAAGATGGAGACCAACAACTTCAAGTGAGCAGAGTTTGGCCCTCCCCTCGGCTTCACCCAGGGTGTTTTTTTTCCAAAATCCAGCTTTTCGTTTGAGTCAAAATGCAGGATCGTGTTTGTGGGCGATTCACTTTAATCTATCTATTTATCGTCCTGACTGGATTCAGTCCCACCCCACCTGTGGTTCTCGTCCAATAGGATGTCTCTGTCACGGTGCTGCAATGCCCCCTCTTTCCTATTCACCACCAAGAGGAACACGCCTGCAGGCACTAAGCTGAGGTACGAGGTCGACACCAGCGGAATCCTGCCCATCACCACGGAGGTCTTCAAGATGTTCCCAGATGTGAGTCTGCATTCTGCATTCTCCTCACGTAGCTCAACTCTATCCCCCTGTTCCGCTCTTCCTCCTTCTTGTCTACTATCTAGCCTCTGCGTATACACTGGGCTGTATGTACTGGTGTACAGTGCCTGTGATGCAGTCGGTGATTAAGATGTCAGTGAAACACACAAATACAGATTACTTGAACCGAAGATAAATTGATGGCACTGTGCAGTGCGGTAATGTAGTGTGTTGATGTAGTGCGGTGATGGCTGGTGTAGTACTATCTATGGCTCTAGGCCAGTGTCTCTATTGTTTGCCTACACAAAACTCTAGTGCGTCTAGTTTCATGTCATTGAACTTCCCTAATTAATTATTTATCTGAAGGTATGTTTCTGTATCAATTTTGTTTCCTTTACTACGAACTCTGGTGTGTTAAGCATTCATTTAATTGTGTTCATTTAATTGCGATGAATCGCGTTAGTTTAGAAACTAAACTAAATTCACTGAAGTTCTCATCTCCTACCTGTAGCGCACATTACCAGCACTTAGTGAAGTGTGTAGTGCAAGCTCAACACGGATGACAAAGATCCATTGCAAAACTCCAATGGATTATTAAAAGCACACCTGCAAAATATTAACTTTGCTGAGTGCCCGGTTCTCAAGATAATTGTGAGAAAGTCGCTGCCCCGGAAATCCCATTTATAAAAATACACAGACACACAGACAGAGAGAGAGAGAGTCCTGGCATTATTAGAGAGATGTCTGACTTGCTTGTTTATTAAAACATTTTCATTTCACTTTTTTTATGCTGACCCTTAGGACATGCCGTACTCCAAATCCCAGTTCAAGAAGTGTGCTGTCATTGGAAACGGCGGCATTATCAAGAACAGCAAATGTGGGAAGGAAATCGACTCTGCAGATTTCGTGTTTAGGTGAGCTACGTCTACATCATTACGTTGCTAAAAATGCCTCTGAGAAGAATTCTTTGCTCTGCATATTTTTGCCCGCCGTTATCGCATTTAAAGGAATTAAATGATATGAACCCCGCTCAGCGTAGAGCAACTGATAATGCGTTTTTCCTTTTATTTTCTTTCTTAGATGCAACATTCCACCCATCTCTGACAAGTACTCGGCTGATGTCGGCTCCAAAACGGATTTGGTGACAATTAACCCCAGTATCATCACTGAGAGGTACCTTCAACACACACCACACACACACACACACACACACACACACACACACACACACACACACACACACACACCACACTCACTCACAGGTACATCCACACTTCCTTGTCCACCTACGTGTCTCTACCCCATCCCTTTCTCTATTTACCACGGTCCGTCCCTCTCTCTCATCCCCCTCCGCCTCCACCAGGTTTCAGAAGCTCGAGAAAGTGGCGGCGGCCATTTTTTGAGGTCCTCCAGAACTACGACAACTCCTCCGTGGTCCTGCCGGCTTTCTACAACACGCGCAACACCGACGTGTCCTTCCGGGTCAAGTACATGCTAGACGACTTCGACTCTCAGCGCGGGGTGTTCTTCTTCCACCCTCAGTACCTGCTCAACGTGCAGCGCTTCTGGGCCGTCCAGGGGGTCCGCGCCAAGCGCCTCAGCAGTGGGCTGATGCTGGTGACGGCAGCCATGGAGCTGTGTGAGGAGGTCCACCTCTACGGGTTTTGGGCGTTTCCCATGAACCCTTCGGGGATCTTCATCACCCACCATTACTATGACAACGTGAAGCCCCGCCCCGGGTTCCACGCCATGCCCTATGAGATCTTCAACTTCCTGCACATGCACACTCGTGGTATTGTGCAGGTGCACACTGGAGCGTGCAGGTGATCGCTCACTTGAGCTGGGTTCCCCCTGCCACAGTGCATTGTGGGAAGTTTTCTGTCATTTTTGTGTTTATTTGATGGACAGTTTCTCTTGACTTTTTGAAGAACGCCATCCTGCTCCTTCTTGTGAAAGGTTGCCTGCTTTATCTCCCGTCGTTTCCCGATCCAATGTTTTCTCCCCCTCAACTTGCTGGTGAAGTGAACACATTGAGCACTCTGTTTCGTTGACTCTATGAATTGTAGGTTGCTTGTTTTGTTCACGTAACGTGGTCTTCGTAGTGATGTCGTCGTTTCTGTGATTGACTAGTGACTCAGTGATCACTGCTGTACAGAGGTGTTGATATTAACGCTGCACAAATACACTGGAGACGGGCCTCCTGTCCCTTATCACTTCCTGGGTGACCTCTATAATCCTCGCTCTCTCTTTCTGAGACACTGTGGGTGCGTCAACTTTTGATGTTTGTGTAAAAAAGAGCAGACTAAACTGATAATGAGCCAATTCAAAATGTTTGAACAAGGATTTTACCTTCACATTTACCTGCAAACACTTTTAATGGTTTTATGACTGTGTATATATATATATATATAAAAAAGAAAACTGTTCAAACTCGGTATGGCCTTTTTGGTAGGCCCATCCTTTCTTCGTTCTGGATAAATAATTGGACATGTCCTCCGACAGGATTTCTGGAGCAAACTTAAGCGACTGGGAGGTGTTTATATGAATTGATGTTTGGGACAACGGCCTGAAAACAGTTTTGTAACGACCACCTTAGCAGCATAGGCTGTCCACAACCAACTGTAACCATAGTCACCGACCATAGGTGCACTGTTGTTTTGCCCCCCCCCCACCCCCCCCACCCCAGTGCTCCGCTGACTGTCATTCATGTCTTAAACCATGCTGCCTTATGAGAATCAAACCCTCTCTCAGATATGCAATCCAGCCCCTTTGTATTGCTTATCATATGGCTCTGACAGACATCGTTCTTCTGTTGGATTCTGGCGACTCATCCGGAGTTCCGGAATTCCGGAATCCTCCGTAAGAACATCCTATGATGTCTGTCTGTCCATCTGTCTTGCGAACCATTGACCTCTGCTGTCTTCTCCAATTTTCTCTTCTTCTGTAAGATAGAATCCCCTTCTGATGCTCTCGCTGTGACGCCGTGCATGACAACAATCCGCTTGTTTTTGCTTCATGCGTGCCTGCAGCAACGATACGTTTACAGTTTAGAAGTGTTAGCCGATGACGAACCTAATTTCCATCAAGCAACGTTCGATTTTCGAATTGAATGAACAATTAAATGGGATCACTTTTTGTATTCTTCCTCGCCCCATGCATCCCTTTTTTAAATGACACATTTTTAGTTGTTGCGTCATGTAACCTTCCCTTTTAAATTGTAAATGTTCAATTACAAACCATTGTTGCATTTCAGCCTGTGAATGCTTAATGGTTGTTAAACTTGTGTGGTGTTGGTTGTGAAGGTAGTTCATGATGATCACTGAACCACTGGCGATATATTATACTGGCAGCCATATTGCTCCTTTTAGTCACAATGTGCTGTACCTTTGCCACAAACACTTTTAATATTGAATTTGACTTCTCCCCATTTTTACATGTTGTTTGATGTTTCCTCTACAGGTTGACTCACATGGACTGTTTTTAAGTGTGCACAAAGCAATGCACAATAAGCCTTGCTTCATTCACCAGTGCACCTAGGAGATTTACAGTTTTAAATGTGAGTCATGACATGCATTATTTTATAGATCACTGAATTGTATCTGTGTGGGCCAGGAAAGGATAACTGGACAATGATTGGGTGGGATTGATTGAGGATATGAACAGTGTTTTGAAACCTACATTTTGAGTCATTCTTTATATTGTGTTTGTAAATAAACCTATTTGGATTTTCTGATTTGGTCTCATTTAATTTACTAGTGCAGTTTCTGTGATGCAGCCAGTGATTCAGATATTGGTTAGGCTAGTTCTTGCAGGTAGACACTCACACTCATAGATTTCTTGCATTGTAATACAGATGCACATTTAAAGAACCTTCTTGGGAATTTTTGTCAGCTACTATTGCCAACTCTGTAGTAGCTATATTACTATCATTTATCAACACAGTCTGTGTAGAAAACACATGAACAACATAAACAAACTCTTTAAGTGTTTGCGTGTGCAATGTGGAGATTCTACAGTCTACCATTTTAGTTCCAGCCAGGTGAGGTGACCTCTGGTTTGTTTGGTCCAATTAGCTCTTTAAGCAAAGCTACTGTCAGCTCCTTAATAATTAACCAGCCACCTGGTGTCAGTGTTCTTTAGCTGAGGAGCCAATGGAGAAGGGCCAGGCAGGGATCCATACAAGATCGATCCCGTCACACATGATGGGTGTACAGTAGAGTAAGCTGTATCTATGACTGGAGGGCAGGGGGGTGGCGTCTGTCATCCCAGCATGGTAAAATCCCTCTTAAGACTTATCATCAGACATCTATTGCATCATCACTGGCACTTAGACAGCGGGATTGAGCGTAACCATTTATTTAGTCTCTTAAGACAATTGAGTATGAATGAATCCGGTCGAAATGGAATCCCTGTTGGTGCAGAAACACAGTCATGATAGTCTGCTTCGCTAGGACTGTCCTATGAACACACTGTATATGTACAGGAAGGTTTTTGAACTTTCTTTCACTAACACGAGTACAAGTTAATCACAGAGTACACAGGGGTCTTTGAGGACTCTGTCTGCCACAAAGGAGTTCTGGGAATTAGAGGGTGATCCGGGTCAGCTGGTCCCTGCTGGGTTCATGAGTGGAGGGGGAAGGTGAACAGGATCAGATTAGGTCCCAGATCCTCTTCACATTTACGCAGATTCAATCAAACCAGCTGAACCCTGATTAGGACTAGGTCCGTTCCTCCCAGCTGTCTCTCTTTCTCTCTCTCCTCCTCTCGCCCGCTCTCTCCTCCTCCCGCCCTCTCTCTTGCACATCTGCTAATGAAGTCTACTTAGGTCCAAGTCAATTATGTCCTAATCTTTAGTGGTTTTTGATCAGCCTTTGATCAAAGTGAGTTCCTGCATAAGATATTTTACTCAGTACTTCATTATGTCTCCAAAGGTGAAACGTTTCTAGCTGAGTGATCTCAGTCTATCTCCTCATAGGCTTCACGTCAACAGGACAGATCAAGCCTATCTGGATGTCTGCTGTCATCGGAGGATTGGGTATCCATTGCTGACAGCAAGGTTGACTTTCATAAGCCCCGACCATGCTCCTCCCCTCTCACCTCCTCCTCACCTCCTTTCCCCAACTCCCTCGCTCTCCTCCCCTCTCACCTCCTCCTCACCTCCTTTCCCCAACTCCCTCGCTCTCCTCCCCTCTCACCTCCTCCTCACCTCCTTTCCCCATCTCCCTCGCTCTCCTCCCCTCTCACCTCCTCCTCACCTCCTTTCCCCATCTCCCTCGCTCTCCTCCCCCTCACCTCCTCCTCACCTCCTTTCCCCATCTCCCTCGCTCTCCTCCCCTCTCGCCTCCTCCTCACCTCCTTTCCCCATCTCCCTCGCTCTCCTCCCCCCTCACCTCCTCCTCACCTCCTTTCCCCCAACTCCCTCGCTCTCCTCCTCCCCTCCTCCTCCCCTCCTCTTGAGGAACCTCAACCTCCCCCTGTCCTTCCCTCCTCCTCCTCTGTCCCTCCCCTCGTCCTCCTCCTCCCCTCCTCCTTTTCTTAACCCTCCCCCCGCTCCTCCCCTCCTCTCCCACTTGCCTCAACCTCCCTCCTCCTCCAATCCCCTTCCAGTCATCTCCACCCATGACTGGACCACGCCTCTATGATGGCGTGTCAGGTGTCCCTAATAACACTAATTGGATGATCTGGCTCTGGTGTCAGATATGTAAACCTGGGTTGTGGAGTCTGACACTGATACAGTGACACAGAGAACTTATGACACTGATCCACACAGACTATGAGAGACTGGTCCTTCACCTCAAGATGTTAATATATATGGTAAACAACAGTTAACAAATAGATATTAACTGTCATTCATTGTACATAAACTATGTCTATAACTATGTATTTATTCAGTCAGGGTAAAACTTGGTGACAATTTCTATTTGGCAACTATTTCCGTTGCATTTCAAAATGGTGGTATTTATTCACCTTCTCAAACGTCTGACGTTATTCTGAGGAGTACACAGACCGTTATGAGACGATAGCCGGCCACGGATGGTGTCCAGGTTGGTGAGCAGTTCACAGGTCATTGGAAGTCTCCTTTCTCCTATTTAAGGTTTAAAAAACAATGGCTCTTCATCACATTCGATACGTTTGGCTACTGTTGCTATCGCACAGTTCTCAGCACGCAGCTTTGTATGTGTTGTACAATGTTAATCTTATCGCAAGCTACAATCATTTGTCGGTATGAATTAAACATTGGCTAGTGTAAAAAGTCATGTTTTATTCAACTGCGTTTACTTCAACAAGGAGCTCTGAAAGACGTTGGGCATCGACTGATTAAGAACTCTGAAACACGGCTCTTAGATAAACTCTGTCTCCTGGTTGCCACTCAGACTACAAGCCCGTGGGAAACTAATGTGCATGTACATCTAATAGTTTATTTGGGCGATGGTGGGATACGTTGCAGAGAGAACTAGAGACCAATAGAGGAGTCTTCCACCAGGTGAATACGATTAGGGACATCTAAGTGACAGCAATTTAGAAATAGGTTTACAGGCCTAGACGTTGAGGATAGTGATACCGTAATTGGCTGTAGTAGTGGATAAGATGAAGGATTTCTCACATCTGCTGAGCCAATAAATTAGAATATATCTGTGTTTAAAACAAACACATTAAATAAGTTTAGTATGTTCGTTTTGCATTCCTGTGAAAAACGTGACCAGGAAGTGGCATCCTGGCAGGGTTCATAGAGGGAGGTTGACATGACCCCGTGTCAACAGCAGACAGTACTAATGAGAACTACAGGACATAGGTCAGGAGCTAGGCCAGGGTACCTTGTCTTGATGGAGATGGAGAGAGGGAAGAAGTCAATGGTATGCATGCATAAACGGTTCACCTGTCAAAACATCATGCATAGTTGCATTAGAAACCCCATTTAAAGACAAAGGACCACCACTTTTGTGTGATCAGTTCCCTGTTGCCTCCTCCTTGACCTGCACATTACTCTCTGAATCGCCAATTAAGTGATATGAATGGGGTCCATTAAAGAAAAGCATATTGTTGGACAGCACTCAAGCCCCAGCATAAATCTTGGACTTGACTGTGAGCCAACATCATCCTCTCAGCCAGGCCCTGTGAGCCAACATCATCCTCTCAGCCAGGCCCTGTGAGCCAACATCATCCTCTCAGCCAGGCCCTGTGAGCCAACATCATCCTCTCAGCCAGGCTCTGTGAGCCAACATCATCCTCTCAGCCAGGCCCTGTGAGCCAACATCATCCTCTCAGCCAGGCCCTGTGAGCCAACATCATCCTCTCAGCCAGGCTCTGTGAGCCAACATCATCCTCTCAGCCAGGCTCTGTGAGCCAACATCATCCTCTCAGTCAGGCTCTGTGAGCCAACTCATCCTCTCAGCCAGGCTCTGTGAGCCAACATCATCCTCTCAGCCAGGCTCTGTGAGCCAACATCATCCTCTCAGCCAGGCCCTGTGAGCCAACATCATCCTCTCAGCCAGGCTCTGTGAGCCAACATCATCCTCTCAGCCAGGCCCTGTGAGCCAACATCATCCTCTCAGCCAGGCCCTGTGAGCCAACATCATCCTCTCAGCCAGGCTCTGTGAGCCAACATCATCCTCTCAGCCAGGCTCTGTGAGCCAACATCATCCTCTCAGTCAGGCTCTGTGAGCCAACATCATCCTCTCAGCCAGGCCCTGTGAGCCAACATCATCCTCTCAGCCAGGCTCTGTGAGCCAACATCATCCTCTCAGCCAGGCTCTGTGAGCCAACATCATCCTCTCAGCCAGGCTCTGTGAGCCAACATCATCCTCTCAGCCAGGCCCTGTGAGCCAGAGGGAGGGAGACGCCGTGAACGAACCATCCCTGCACAACGAAACGCTCCCAGGTTCAGGGGCGACATGTATGACGTGGACGGGCGTGTTGCAGGGGGTGAGGGTGTATGTGTTGGTTCATGTGTGAGTGGCAGAGAGATAGACGGAGAAATAGATAGGGCTTGTGTGTGTGTGTGTGTGTGTCTGTTTGTGCGAGTGTGTTTCAAAGCATTAACGTGTGCGTGCGTGCGTGTGTGTGAGAGTGTGTGTGTGTGTAGGTAAAAGCGAGACACCCCCGGGCAGTAAAGCGATCCTAAGTATGAATAATGGAAGCCGTGGCAGATAAGTTCTCTTAGCAAGGCTCCTTTTTCACAGGGCTTTCTCCCCCGTGTCACGTGACCACAGCCGCGACAGCAATCTTTAATGAGCTTGAGCGCGTGCCCCTGCGCCGGACCACAGAGCAGCGCTTCAGGCAGGGCCCCCAGGCCTCCGCGCGCCCACACGCACGCAGACGCCCCGCACGGGCCGCTCCGTCTGAACCCCGGGGCTGCCGCGTCTCACGGACGCCACAGGTCAAATGAATAGTCTTACGCCTTCAGAAACTCAAGGCAGCTCTTACGAAACTAAAAGCTGGGGAAGTGGATGAATAAAAGATGCCGTCGAAACCGAAAAAAGAGTCCGAGCCGGAGGAAACCGAAGAGGTGGATGACGGGTCGGAGGAGGAGGAGGAGAAGAAGCCAAAGAAGAAAGGGAAGAGCAAGTCTGGCGACAGGGACACCAGTCGGAGGGAACGCACGAGCGCCGAGGACCCCGAGGGAGAGGAGTCCCAGGAGAAAGAGAAGAAGAAAAAGGGAGAGTCCCAGGATAAGGTGAAAGAGAAGAAGAAGAAGAAGAAGAAGAGAGTTGGAGAGGATGCTGAGGAGGAAGGGGAGGAGGAGGAAGTGATTGAGAAGGAGCAAGACGGGTGCGAGGAGAACAACAATGACACCACCAGAAAAAGCAGCGGCAAACCCAAGAAGAACAAATCTGAGAAGCTCACTGAGGAGGGGGAAGTGACAGAGGGAGCAAACGAGGACAAGAAGAAGAAAAAGAAGAAGAGGGCGTCTCCGGAGGCCCCACAGGGAGAGGAGGACATGGGCTCAAAGGACAAAAAGTCCAAAGACGGAGGGAAGAAGAAGAAAAAGTCTCAGGAAGAGGAGCCTCTGGAGGAGGAGGAGGAAGAGGCAGAGGAGGAGGACCAGAAGAAGAAGAAGAAGAAGAAGAAGAAGTCCCAGGAGGAGGACGAGGAAGAGAACGAGGAGGACGACTCCAAGAAGAAGAAGAAGAAGAAGAAGAAGAGGTCTCAGGACGAGGAGCCCTTAATAGACGACGACGAAGAGGAGGAGGAGGAGGACTCCAAGAAGAAGAAGAAGAAGAAGCCCAAGAAGGGGTCGGCCGACAGCGACGAAGACAAAGACAAGAAGAAGAAAGGGAAGAAGTCCAAAGTGAAACAGGTGGACTACGCAGAGATCTACCAGAATGAGCTTCTGACCTACCAAACGGATTCCGATGACGGATATGAGGACGAGTACCACAAAAAGAAAGGTAGGACAAAGAAATGAGGAAGAATGCTGACAATGTTGCTGAGTAAACCACACGCTCCTGGCATACCCTGGATCCAGTCGTTTTCATTTATGCTGTATGGCCTTCTCTCCAGTGTTTTCTGGACAATGGAATATCCGTATAAGCATCATAAGATTTAACTCCACGATCAGAGCTTTGACCTGGGCTGTTGAAGTACTATAGACTAAATGTTGGAGACGGGGGATCTGGCCTGGTACAGGTGACCAAGGCTGGGCTTGTGTCTGTGTTGGTCTCTCCTCCGTGAGTGTGTTTAAGTATGCTCGAGTCCAAGAAAGGACGCCATTTATTTCCAATAACTGTATGTGGGATTTCTCATGGACCACACAGATAGCCAAATGCTGGGAGCGAGCACACACACACACACACACATTCTGTATTTTATGGTGGATAAAGAGATAAAGGGTATTTGAGGTTGCTTCCAGACTCTGGTTAGTGAGCAGATCCAGATCAGATAAACGGGGTGAGACTCATCATTTAGAGACTCACAGGACAGGATAGGTGTCTGCCTCTCAGTTACTCTGCTTGGCTGGGTCTGGGCAGGCTTAGCGCACACACACACACACACATACACGCTCCACACACAGTTGTTAGTTAGCTTGGCTGGGTCTGGATAGGTCTTGACACACAGACAAAGACACCTCACACTTTCCACACAATCACATAGTCAGCCAGGGCAGCGAGACTGCACCACCAACCGATCTCACCTCTATCTGGGACTTTATCCACTAGCTCACTTTTACCAGACGTCTCTGGGCTCCGATGATATCTGCCACCTGACTATCTGTGCCCAGGCTTTGTGTGTCTGTCTCTCTCTCTCTCTCTCTCTCTCTCTCTCTCTCTCTCTCTGTGTCTCTCTCTGTGTCTCTCTCTGTGTCTCTCTCTGTGTCTCTCTCTGTGTCTCTCTCTGTGTCTCTCTCTGTGTCTCTCTCTGTGTCTCTGTCTCTGTCTCTGTCTCTGTCTCTGTCTCTGTCTCTGTCTCTGTCTCTCTGTCTCTGTCTCTGTCTCTCTGTCTCTGTCTCTGTCTCTGTCTCTGTCTCTGTCTCTGTCTCTGTCTCTGTCTCTGTCTCTGTCTCTGTCTCTGTCTCTGTCTCTGTCTCTGTCTCTGTCTCGTCTCTGTCTCTGTCTCTCTCTCTCTCTCTCTCTCTCTCTCTCTCTCTCTCTCTCTCTCTCTCTCTCTCTCTCTCTCTCTCTCTCTCTCTCTCTCTCTCTCTCTCTCTCTCTCTGGTCATTTCCTTCTAATCAAGTCTCATTCTGTCACTTACCTCAGGTCTCTCTGTCAGTCAGGTGTCTCTCACTGCCTGTCAGTGACTCTTTCACTAAAACATGAAAGATGATCTCTTCCTTCAATCGCTGGTGTGTTTGTGAACTTGTCAGAACCAGCAGACCTCGTCTTACAGAGAAGTCTTCCAGTGCTCTCTGCGGCCCTGAACTTTGCATTCCCCTAGTCATCTTTTGCTGTCTCTGGAATTGTATTTCTTCCTTCTACTTCCTCTCTATTTCCTGTTTTCTGTCATTTTCTCACTCGCCGCCCCCTCTCTCCTCATCCCGTGTCCGCTCCCCTCCTGCCCTCTCACCTCTCCCTCTCCCTCTCCCTCTCCCTCTCCCTCTACCCTCTCCCTCTCCCTCTCCCTCTCCCTCTCCCTCTCCCTCTCCCTCTCCCTCTCCCTCTCCCTCTCCCTCTCCCTCTCCCTCTCCCTCTCCCTCTCCCTCTCCCTCTCCCTCCCCCTCTCCCTCTCCCCTCCTTCACTCACTACCACGTTGAGCTCATGCATGCAATATTCACTATGATTTGCATGTTACATAATCCTACAGGCCAGGGGTTCAATTTAACCCCTCCAGCTCCATTAATCTGCAGGATCTAACACACACAAAGACACACACACACACACACACAGAAATACACACACGGTGCCAGCTCACTGACAGGTTCAAGTGCCAGACTCCAGTTTGTACTAGGATCTGGAACAGCCATGACCCATCGGGCTAATACTCAGATAGTATTGGTGTGCACAGAGGACACACACACGCACACACAAAGGAGCTGACAGCCAATGAACAAGGAGATGCCTGCACACATGCACATCCTCTTTTATTCTACTCCCTTCCTCCCCACCTTTCCTCCCCACCTTTCCTCCCCAGCTCTCCCTCCCGTCCTTCCTTCTCAAACACAGATGTATGACCCAGGGTTCTGAGTGGTTACCTCTACTTCCTGCCTGTCTTGTCTGTCTGAAGGCTGCCCGGCTGACTCATACATCCAGCTCTCTGAGAGAGAGAGAGGAGGGCTCTCTGGCTCTATGCCAGGTATTGGGATTCACCTGCAGATTTGCTGCATTCGATTTTCTCGGCAGGTCTCTGTTATAAGAAACCATCCCGGGGCAGCATTCTGTAGATGTGGGCAGTGTAAGATTCCAGATTGAATCATTATACGAATCATAATTGGTGATATTATGTGTGTATTTATATGTATTTATCTTCACCCCCTCCTCTCTCTCTCTCTCTCTATGTCTCTCTCTCTCTCTATGTCTCTCTCTCTCTCTATGTCTCTCTCTCTCTCAGTGTTTGAGGTGGTGACGGTCACTGGCGATGTGAAGGGGGCAGGGACGGACGCTAACGTGTTTGTGAGTCTCTTTGGAGACTTCGGTGTCACTCCCAAGGTGCATCTGGCCAGCAAGTGAGTTCATCAGTGCTTACTCTTCAGTTACTCTGGGCTTTAGCTTGGAAGGTTTCTGTTTATGGCCTGAGAAGAAAGCTATTTTTTGGGGGACAGAAAGCATTTATCTTCTGTTTGTTTATAAATCTTTTTTTTTAATGAATATGTCTGGATTGTATGGACTGTTTCCCACTGGTATTTTCATCGCTAACAACTAACCATTGCATTTCTCTCTGATTCTCCAGCACAGAAAAGAGGTATTTTCTAATCAGTTTCAGTCAATTCAAAATAAGCAGATGTACTTCCTGTGTTGTGTTGCATTGTGGGAATGATGCTGTATTGGAGCGTAATCCTGTATATTTAACATACGGCCATCAAGCCACCATCAGCACTCCAAGAGAAATGCTAAACCAAAACAGGCAACAAAACTGCCAACTAGTCACTCATTGTCCATCATCCATTCAAAATGGATACAATGTATTTAATATTTATTTAAATATTAATTGATAGATATTTAACCATGGAAGGTAAAGCTTCTCTCCTAAGAAGGAGAAATGTGTGAAGCTTTCAGGAGGATCTCTTCCATACAGCACCATGAGGGACACTAGGAGGATATCTGGAGTAAGGACGAACCATGTGACATGGCCGGTCTTCTATTCATTTTCGACCAATGAAAGAAGACCACGATGTCATCCCCTCCCAAACACACTCAATCATCAAATAACCCCTGAGTACAGGAGCTGTCATCTTGATAGCTACAGCTAACGGGCGCTCCTTATCTTCACAGGCATACACACAGGCACACACACACACATACACACAGGTACACACACAGGCACACACACACACATACACACACACACACACACACACACACAGAGATAAGCAGGTAGAGTTACACCTGGATACCATATACCCTATAGTATATAATGGGCTGAACTGTATTCCCTGTCAATCACACTGCACCTATCTCCCCATCTCAGATAGACAAGCTGACAGACGGTATGAAAGACAGTCAGGTGTGGTAAAGCCACTGTAGAAAACACGTTAACTATATTAAGTATACATCAATGGCTCATAGATGTATGTCCCTGACAATACAGAGACAAAACGGGCACCACGGTTATCTTCTTGGCCTGTGGTTTGGGTAAATCAGAAATACTATCCCATGTGAGCCCCTAATCATCCATCAATCATCATCAACACCATCATTACTGAGCAGGATCACCTTACTCAGATAGTTTCTGTCCTGTATAGAGTAAGGATGAGTGAACCCCGGGACTGGGAAACAGGTGAGTCAGAAGCTTTGGGTTTTTGAGCAGGTCTGCTGGATTGACCAATCCGAGCAGAGCGGAATGCAACATTTTGGTATTCCCATGGAATTGGGTCAGAGTCAGAACGCAACGTTGCCTCTGCTCCAATCACATGAATTCCAAAGTTTGCATCGGGATGGTTGGTTTGTCCTGTGCCACCGTTTTACACAGACTGGCTCATTCAGGCAGGGCTGTGTGTGAGTTAGACAGTAATTCAGTCTCAATCAATTTTTAACTCTTAATTAGAGAGTGGGTGCAGTGCTGGCATAGTGACGATGCAGAGAGGATGTTGGCATAACACTGAGCGGGAGAACATGGAGGGGGAATGTAGGTCAGTGACACAGGCTGGTCTAGAGGCTATTGTCTGGGGGCTCCATATCTGATTCAGGCTTGGCAGACGAGGCACTTTGTCAAGCACAGAGATATCTCTGTCAGGGGAGGGGAGGAGAAGGAACGGGAGTCGGGTGGCTGGGCGGTTAGGGAATCGGGCTAGTACTCAGAAGGTTGCTGGTTCGATTCCCGGCCGTGCAAAATGACGTTGTGTCCTTGGGCAAGGCGCTTCACCCTACTTGCCTCGGAGGAATGTCCCTGTACTTACTGTAAGCCGCTCTGGATAAGAGCGTCTGCTAAAAGGACTAAATATAAATGAATAGAAGAGAAGGAAGTAAAGAAAGGGGCAATGGAGAGGAGGTAAGGTTGGACAAGGATAAACAAAAAGGAAGCAAAGATCTCAGATAGTGCTGCTCCTGCTGTCAGATGAAAGCATTTCCGGCAGGTTCTCTGTCTGTCTGCCTCTCTGTCCCTCTCACCATCCGTCTGTGCTCACGTCACAGGAGCCGGACAGCGTTCGAGAAGAACAAGACCGACGTGTTCCGCATCAAGACACACAACGTGGGGCCCCTGAAGAAGATCAGGTACAGAACGCTGGGGCATGTTTCTGCTGGGGCACTGATGTGTGCTGTGTGGAGGTGTGGCTCGTCGTGGTTGGGGTTTGGCTGAAAAAGACCAGTATGGGCCACAGCCAACCCTGAGGGAGTGAATAAGAACCAGCTGTATGGGCTCAGGGCCCAGCTAGGTAGGAACAGACAGCTACCCAGCAAATTCCAACGGTTGTGAAACTAGGCTGCTCCTCCGCTTGAGACGATTTCAAAATATGAAAAAGTTTTGTGAATCTGAAAGCCAACTATAACGGCAGGAATGGCTTCACTGGGTGGTGAATTGTCATGGTATTACTGGACAGCTGGCACGCACACGACCCCTGTGACCCTGCGACCCTGCTGTGTCTCCAGGATCGAGCACGACAACACAGGGATGAGTGCCGGCTGGTTCCTGGACCGCGTGGTGGTGACCGACATGAACCGCCCCCACCTGCGCTTCTACTTCGCCTGCAACAACTGGATGAGCAGAGAGGAGGGGGACGGCCTGTTTGTCAGAGACCTGCTGGGCAGCCTCAACCCCATGGACGTCCCCAAACGTAGGCCTCGCTTCAGAACACACACACACCCACACAGACTCACACACGTAGTCGTGCATAGACACACACACATGTTAGCCCATGTAAAACAGCAGTTTCTGATGTTACCTTTCTGAATGGCTCCCTCCTTGAGTGTAATCTCTGGGAAACCTTGGTAAAAGAGAACAGGGTGGGACCTGACCCTGCCAGACCAGACCAGACCAGACCAGACTATATTAGGACTAAAGAGACCAGAACAGGCCAGAGCAGAGCAGCCTTGTCACTCCAAACTGACACACACACACTGTGTCCACAAGGGTCACGGTTTCCCATGAATATTTAACCTGGAAACAGGCTTATTGTGGATTACAGGAACTCCTGGATGTGCTCATGCTGTTGTTGTAGAGACTCTCCCACAAGGTTTTATAGAGACACAAAACCCAGCCGCTACCGTAACCTCCGGTTTAAGCGACCATCATTGCATAACTATAAAGATAATCATGATGGTTACCTCTCTTTGAAAAGAAATACAATCACCTCAAGTCCAGTCCTGTCAGTAGTATACTAGGTTGCAGAATCCTTCAGAAATCCCCAAACATCTGCCAATAGAACGTCAAGCGAGTTTCTAGTGTTCCCCCCGTGCCGTTTGGCGCCGTGTGTTTCAACAGTGAACAAGTACATCGTGAGCGTGTTCACGGCCGACATGAAGGGCAGCGGCACGGACGCCGACGTCTTCCTCAACATCTTCGGGGAACACGGAGACACGGGTACGACTCGGCCTCACTCCTGATTGGTTGTGACGTGTGTCTTTACACTCCGATCCTCCCTGCCTACCGTCGCCGTGTAGCACGAGAGGCAGGTCGTGTTTTCTCACTCTGGCCCCGCCTTCGCTGCAGGAGAGAGACGGCTGGACAGCGATAAAGACAACTTTGAGCGGGGGGACGGAGGACAAGTTTACCATCGAGGCCCCTAACCTGGGAAGGCTGAAGAAGATCACCATCGGCCATAACAACAGAGGCTCGTCTGCGGGCTGGTTCCTGGATAAGGTTCTCCGTTCACACGTTCACACATTCTGTCAGACGCACCCTAGCCAGGCATACCATGGGATGATCATGATGCAACGTTGACTAAAGCTGGGCAACAGCCTAATGATGAGACGGCCAATCAAGATCTCCTCAGGCGGCCTCTGATCTTCCCCTCGGCTGTGTCTGCCTGCAGGTCCACGTCGATGACATGGGGAACAAGGAGGTGTACGAGTTTCCCGTCAACCGCTGGTTTGCCATGGACGAGGACGACGGGAAGATCCAGAGAGACGTGCTGGTGGGAGCCTCGCAGCCCATGCGTGAGTCTGTCGCACGCACACACGACCACGCTCACTCGAACACACAACCACGCTCACACGCACGACCACGCTCACACACACACACAACCACGCTCACGCGCACACACGACCATGCTCACACAAACACACAACCACGCTCACACACACACACAACCCTACATATCAGCATCAACACATTTCTGATTCTATGAGAGGCATCTCACTGAGAAAATATCGGAATTCAGAGTCATACAGTGGATATAAAAAGTCTACACACCCCTTCTAAAATGCATGGTTTGTGTGATGTAATAAAAAGGAAACAAGATAATCATTTCAGAACTTTTTCCATCTTTTAATGTGTCCTATAACCTGGACAAGTCAAAGAAAGACAAACTGAAATCTTTTCAGGGAAAATTAGAAAAACTAAAAATACACAATAACCTACTTGCATAAATATGCACACCCTTAAACTAATACTTAGTTGAAGCACCTTTTGCTTTAATTACAGCACTCAGTCTTTTTGGGCAGGAGTCTATCAGTGTAGCACATCTTGATATGGGAATTTTGTCCCACTCTTCTTTGCAAAAACGCTCCAAATCTGTCAGATTGCGAGGGCATCTTTTGTGCACAGCCCTCTTCAGATCACCCCACAGATTTTCGATCGGATTCAGATCTGGGCTCTGGCTGGGCCATTGCAAAACATTAATCTTATTCTGGTGAAGCCATTCTTTGGTTGATTTGGATGTATGCTTTGGGTCGTTGTCGTGCATAAAGATGAAGTTCCTCCTCATCTTCAGCTTTCTGGCAGAAGCCTGAAGGTTTGATGCCAATATTGACTGGTATTTGCAACTGTTCATAATTCCCTCAACCTTGACTAAAGCCCCAGTTCCTGCTGAAGAAAAACAGCCCCAAAGCATGATGCTGCCACCACCATGCTTCACTGTTGGTATGGTGTTCTTTGGGTGATGAGCAGTGTTGTTTTTGCGCCAAACATACCTTTTGGAAGGATGTCCAAAAAGTTCAACCTTTGTTTCATCAGACCATAACACGTTTTTCCACATGTTTGTGGGAGACTTCATGTGTGTTTTAGCGTAATGGAGGCGCGCTTGGATGTTTTTCTTTGACAGATAAGGCTTCCGTCTTGCAACCCTACCCCATAGCCCAGTTGCATGAAGAATACGGGAGATTGTAGTCACATGTACCACACAGCCAGTATCTGCCAGAAATTCTTGCAGCTCCTTTAATGTTGCTGTAGGCCTCTTGCTAGCCTCCCTCACCAGTTTTCTTCTGGTCTTTTCATCAATTTTGGAGGGACGTCCGGTTCTTGGTAGTGTCACTGTTGTGCCATATTTTCTCCATTTGATGATGACTGTCTTCACTGTGTTCCATGGTATATCCAATGCCTTGGAAATTCTTTTGTAACCTTCTCCTGACTCATAACGTTTAACAATCAGATCCCTCTGATGTTTTGGAAGCTCTCTGTGGACCATGTCTTCTGCTGTGTGATGTGACTGAGAAAATGTCTGGAAAAGCTTACTAGAACAGCCGAATTTTATTTGGGGTTAATCAGTTAAACTTTTAATCATTGCAGGTGTGTATGGACTCCTATTTTATATGGGTTTGAATGTGATTGGTTCATTCAAATCCCATTCACACCCCCAGTAATAAGAGGGTGTGTACACTTGTGCAGTCACCCTATTTCAGTTTCTTATTTTTTACTCCTCCCCCTTAAGATATTTCTGCAACTTTTCAATTGATTTGAACAGGTTAAATGTCATATTACTGGTGGATTTTTTTGTGAAATTATTAAACGGGTTCTTATTTTTTTACATCAAAAACGCAGGCATTTTAGTAGGGGTGTGTAAACTTTCTATTTCCACTGTACCCTGTCCCGGATATGAGAAAAAACTGACCTTTGAAGTCCAACCCTGTCTGTCCCACTCCTGGTCGCCGCTGCAGCGATCGTGTACAACGTCCAGGTGATGACAGGCAATATGAGGGGGGCGGGCACCAACTCTAAGATCCACATGATCATGCACGGCTCCAAGGGGCTGAGGAACAGCGGCAAGATGTTCCTGGAGGGCGGGGCCTTCGAGAGGGGCCTCATCGACATCTTCAACGTGGAGGTGGCCGAGCTGATCAGCCCCTTGAGCAGGGTCACCATCGGACACGACAACGGTGCCGTGGGGGCAGGCTGGTACTGCGAGAAGGTACCGTCTCTTCAGTGCTGTGGGCTCCTGTGTGAGTGTGTGTGTGGGTGTGGGGGTGTGTGTGGGGGTGTGTGTGGGGGTGTGGGGGTGTGTGTGTAGGCTGTGGTGACGCTGGTACTCCACCCGGGCGCCTCTTGTGGCTCACCGGGGTAGAGCACCTCACGGGTCGGCTGAGGCCTTGAAACAGCGGCCCTGATTCCACGTTTGGTTCCACCTCGGTCCATTTTCCCCTTCCCGTCTCTGTACCCCCCGACATTGCTAAATCTATTCTTTAACTATCTCTAATGAAACAAAAACAAGCACAGTAAACAAGTGGGAGGCCCAGTCTGACCCAGCAGCTGTTGGACACGCCTCCCCCCTGTGTCTGTACCAGGTGACGGTGTACTGTGCCTTCACGGGGCTGGAGCAGGTGTTCCCCTGCGGGAAGTGGCTGGACGAGGACGAGGCGGACGGCCTGATAGAGAGAGAGCTCTACGAGATGGTCTCCCTCCGACAGAAGAAGCAGAAGAGTAAGTCTGATGCCTCCAGGTTACTTATAGGGGTAGATAACACACACACACACACACACACACACACACACACACACACACAGCCACAGCCACACATATACACAGACAGAAGAACAGAAGAAGAAGAGTAGGACCGGCCCTCCCTAGGTCTTAGAGCAAACCCATGTCACCTGACCTCCCCTTCCCAGAGTCCCCCTGGTCCCTGTGGATCTGGACGTCGGATGTGAAGGGCGCAGGGACAGACGCGCAGGTCTTCCTGCAGATCTACGGGGAGAAGGGCAAGTCAGACGAGATGAAGTTGGAGAACAACTCTGACAGCTTTGAGCAGGCCCAGCTGGACAGGTTCATGGTGAGTGTGTGTGTGTGTGTGTGTGTGTGTGTGTGTGTGCTCGTTCATGTAGGGACACAGCGACCAGTTATGGTGGCACGGAGGAACACTGTTTCCTCACTGCTAGAAAGTCCTGTGTTTGGTGCCCAGAGTCTGCGTGTTGTCCTCTGCAAAAGAACCTCTTGTTCCTTACCCATATCAAGATATTGCCTTCATATACTTGATTACTGCTCCAGGCTGCCGTCGGAGGAAGGACAACAGGATGGGAAAATACAGAAAATGGGGGAAAAAAATCCAGTCGGTGGACACTCGGGCATGTGTTTGTTTGCATGACCAATCAGGACCAGGATCTGCTCACGTGTGCATTCTCATAGGTGGAGATGCCGGACATGGGACGCCTGCGGAAGCTCCGTGTCTGGCACGAGAAGAGGCACCCGTTCGCCGGCTGGCATCTGGCGAGGGTGAGAGCCTCCGTGTTTGGGCTGCATTCGGCTTCTCTCTCTCCCTCTCTCTCCCTCTCTCTCTCTGCTCTCTCTCTCTCTCTCTTTCTCTCTCTCTTTCTCTCTACTCTCTCTCTCTCTCTCTCTCATCTCTCTCTCTATCTCTCTCTCTCTCTCACTTTCTCTCTCTCTCTCTCTCTATCTCTCTCTTCTCCCTGCTGTCGTTCTGCTGCCCTCGTTCAGCTGGAGGGATGATCAAAGCGCACTTAAGGAGAATGTTGTGTTGATCGTTAGGTCGTTGTCTAACTTGGGTGAATGTGGCAGCATCATGTACCACTCTATATCTGACTGGTGGTGAAGGTGTGTGTGTGTGCTTGTGTGTGTGTGTGTACGTGTGTTTGTGTGCCTCAGGTTATGTGTGCATTATGTATTTATGTGTGTACGTGTGTGTAGTCTGCGAGTGTGTAACCGTGTGTGTGTGTGACTGTGTGTGTTTATACATGTTTTATATAAGCATGCCTGTCAGACAGATATACACAGCGTGTGTTAGATGTTCAAAGTGCTGAGAAGCAGCTGGTGCCCCCAGGCCACGCTGATGAAGACCCTGACCAGGGAGAAGTACTCGTTCAGCTGCGGCCGCTGGCTCGACATCAACGAGGACGACAACGAGATCATCAGAGAGATGCCGGCCGTGGGGGCCACCATTCCAGAACCTCTACCATGTAAGATGCACATGCGGTGACAGACAGGCAGACAGGCAGACAGGCAGACAGGCAGACAGGCAGACAGGCAGGCAGGCAGGCAGGCAGGCAGACAGACAGACAGACAGACAGACAGACAGACAGACAGACAGACAGACAGGCAGACAGGCAGACAGGCAGACAGGCAGACAGGCAGACAGGCAGGCAAGCAGGCAGGCAGGCAGGCAGGCAGGCAGGCAGGCAGGCAGACAAGGCAGGTCAGTGCAGGACATGGCATCTTAGTAATGTCCGATGATCTCCTAAAAGCCATGTGGGGTCATTTCAGTCAGCAGATTTAATGAGTCGTGTGTCTATAAGCACAAGAACAGTTTGCTGCATCCATATTTTTATGGTTTCCTCTACCTCTCTGTCTCGTTCTCTTTCTCGATCTCCTTCTCTCTCAGTGATAAAATACCGTATCACCATCTGTACGGGGAACGTGAGCGGGAGTGGGACGGACGCCAGCGTGTTCCTCAACGTGATCGGGGACCTGGGAGACACGGGAGACCGCCTCATGTTCCTCAGCAAGAACAACGTCAACAAGTTTGAGAAGGGCAACGTGAGCATCTCAGCAGGAAGCCTGCTCACAGAACAGACACCAGGCTGCTGTTTGTTACTCCCTCCCTCCCTCCCTCCATCCCTTTTTCCCCTTTCTCTCTCTCTTTCTGTGTAACACAGCCCTCCTCGTATTTTCCTCCCTTCTTCTCTTTCTCTCTCTCTCTCTCTCTCTCTCTCTCTCTCTCTCTCTCGCTCTCTCTCTCGCTCTCTGTCTCTCATTGTTTCTTCCCCCTCTCTCTCTCTTCACACTCCTTCATCACCCTCCCCCCTCCCCCCTCTTGGCAGGCTGATGAGTTCCTGATCGAGGCAGTGACGCTGGGCACGGTGAGGCGGGTCCGCATCGGCCATGACGGGCGGGGCGGGGGCTGTGGTTGGTTCCTGGACAAGGTGATGGTCAGGGAGGAGGGCCAACCAGAGTCCCTGGCTACTGTATTCCCCTGCTTCAGGCAAGACAACCAGCCAATTCTTGCACTGTGTTGCATGTGTCTAAATGATGTAAAATTGTGCTTTTTTGTTGTTGGTCTATTCCATTTACCTAAGACTCAATCAGCCACATCTAAATCTGAACGGTAGAATTCAGCCAATCACGCATTCCAACTTTGATCACCCACAAGGAGACCAATCAGAGTACATTTCAGCAGCCCCGCCCAGTCTCTTTCCATTGGCCGTTCTCCAAAGGCCTCGCTTAAACAGTTAGTCATCTGCCGGAGCGGCATCTCATTACAAATAGGGACTAAACACAGACGGAGACTAAACACAGACGGAGACAGCTAAAGCATCCACAGTAACCGGAGCTCAACCACAAGTCCTCAGGGCAGCTCCGTTACACCACAGGAAGATACTTCCTGGTCTTCATCGTGTCTCCGGGCCTTAACGGGGACAGAGGAAGGGGCAGGGTTTTAGAAGACTATAGTCTCTTATCTTCCAAACACACTGGATCTGAACAAAAATATCAATATCGTTTCGAGATTCTGCATTCATGGTGTTGTAGACAAAACATCACAATGTTGTAATTATGAAGATGCTGTAATGATTATAGATTCAATGAAACTTGTAATCACTTTTTAGTACATGCTATATGATTGGAAACCATATTAGTGTAAACTATATTATTGGAAACCAGACGCAAAGCTGTTGACTGATAATGGGGAGAAGACTATAAAAGTGAAATGTTCGGAGAAAACTTCAGTCTGATCCCGGGATCTTGCTCAGTTTGTTGGAATCTCTGTCACTCTGAATTCTAATAAACACTGAGCGCTGAGTTCCAGTGCTGTATTTAAAATGTTGATATTGGTTGAGGACGTAGAAGATTTTTCACGACAATAGCAAATCTTATCATGTAACGTAAGCATCATGCGCACAATGACACAGAGTCTCAAGGAGATCGTTTGATCATAACGACGTCCTCCCTGTGTATGAAATGTTGAACGAGGGGAGGTGCACTGGGCCATGCTCTTCCTGTGTGACCCCTCCCTCTTCCTCTGTGGCCCCTCCCTCTTCCTGTGTGACCCCTCCCTCTTCCTCTGTGGCCCCTCCCTCTTCCTCTGTGGCCCCTCCCTCAGGTGGCTGGACCGGAACGAAGACGACGGGCAGATTATCCGTGAGCTGGTGCCAGAAGGGGAGGGGCTGCGGCTTCACAGTGAGTCAGCAGGGGGCGCTGGGACGCCGGTGTGTTTCAACATGCGTGTGCGTGTGTGTGTGTCAGATGGGGGTTATATGGCTGAGTGGTTAGGGAATCAGACTATAAATCAGAAGGTTGCCGGTTCGATTTCTTGCTGTGTCGAATGACGATGTGTCCTTGGGCAAGGCGCAAGGCACTTCACGTGTGTATGTGTGTGTGTGTGTGGGGGGGGCTTTTCCTGGTTCCTAATAACACGATGAGAACGCCAACAGGATGAAGCTGGATGTGCTTACGATATCATAACGCCGCTGTCTTATTGTCATGATGAGTTTGTCAAACATGGCCGCCGTCCCTCTGTAGACGTGAGCTACCACATCGCCATCAAGACGGGCAACATCAGCGGAGCCAGCTCGGACTCCAAGGTGTTCGTCAAGCTGTACGGGGAGAAGGGGGACACCGAGAAGATCCTGGTGGTCGTCTCCGACAACGACCTCAGTAACTACTTTGAGACGGGACAGACGGACATATTCACTGTAGACACCTATGACATCGGACAAGTGAGTTGCAGCTCCCATCCTTCCAGTTAGGGGGCATTTTCTTCACATTTCGGGTTTGGTTTGTTTGCATTTTCATTTCCTGTTGTCGCATCAATTGAGTATCGTCATTCATTATCTATATTGGTAGATAAACCGGCTCCTCATTGGCCACACCAACGAGGGCCTGCGTGCTGGTTGGTTCCTGGACAGTGTACAGATCCAGGTCCCGGTCCATGGCAAGCAGTACATGTTCCCCAGCCACCGCTGGCTCTGCAAAGACGAGGCGGATGGGAAGGTGGAGGTGGAGATTTACCCCAGCGAGACCCTGGACATCGAACAACGTACTGTCCTAGATCACAAACATATCACTAAGCATATATCCATATCGTATTTGACATTGTATGTATACTATATTACCTAGTTGTGTTTGTGGTCAATAGACTGCAGTTTAGTACGTAGCGTGCAGTTTTGCAGGGTTAAGTTATCATAGCATGAACGGTTCAACACTATGGATCATTATGAATGTCACAATGAGTGATGGTCAGTGATCACGCCCCACGATGCGTGTTCCATGTGTTCTGTTGCCTCTGACGACTCCCACTCGGGCACCTTCCACAATGGTTGGTGGTGATAACGACGGTCGTCAAGGCGATGGATGTGATGTCTCAGCCTAATTATCCCAGACGAGTGACCCGCCTTGCGGCCCTGCTCCCTCGGTCCGCCCCACAGTGATTAACTACGAGATCACCGTGGTAACGGGGAACGTGCGGGCGGCGGGCACCAACGCCAACGTGTCCTGCCAGATCTACGGGGAGGAGGGCAAGACGGAGCTCATCATCCTCAAGAGCCGCTCCAACAACTTTGAACGAGGGACCACGGAAATCTTCAAGGTCTGGTCCGCCCGGAGTCATGGCAGAAGTGGTAGAAGAAGATACAAATATATTTGGGGTGAAAGCCTGGATGTAAATGAGGGATGCTGTGAGAGAGAGGAGAGTAGAGAAGGAGTGAATGAGTGAGTGAGTTTATAGTATGTCAGTCTTTTTTGTTTATTAAGTCCACATGTCCATTGGTCCATCAGTCAGTCAGTAAGTCCGTCAATCAGTTGGTCAAGCCGTCAGTCAGTCAGTTAGTCAGTTAGTCATTTATTGAGTTGGTCCATTGTTCCATCAGGGAGTCACACAGTCAGTTAGAATAGATCTTGTCCTCTTCCAGGTGGAGGCCCTGGATGTGGGTAAGATCTTCAAGGTCCGCATCGGCCACGACGGCAGAGGCATCGGAGACGGCTGGTTCCTGGAGACGATGGACATCAAGCGCCTGACCACGGCCATGGTGATGGTGGAGGTGAAGAAGGAGGAGAAGAAGGAGGACAAGAAGGACAAGAAGAAGAAGAAGAAGAAGGCCGAGGAGGAGGAGGAGGTGGAGATGGTGGAGGAGCTGCAGGAGGTGGTGGAGGTCTTTCTGTTCCCCTGCTCCCGCTGGCTGGCCAGGGACGAGGAGGACGGGGAGGTGGTGGTGGAGCTGCTGCCGGAGGACCCTGGGGATCTGGAGGGTGAGGAGAGAGGGAGGGGGGGAGGGTGAGGAGAGGGTGGGGTGTGGAGGGTGAGGAGAGGGTGGGGGTGTGGAGGGTGGATAGAGAGGGAGGAAGAAGTGAGGGAGGGGAGGGGGGAGAGTGAGGAGAGGGGGGGGGGAGGGAGGTGGAGGGTGAGAAGAGGTGGAGGGAGGTGGAGGGTGAGGAGAGGGGGGGGTGGAGGGTGGATAGAGAGGGAGGAAGAAGTGAGGGAGGGGAGGGGGGAGAGTGAGGAGAGGGAGGTGGAGGGTGAGAGAGAGAGAGGGGGGGGGCAGGGTAGATAGAGCGGGAGGGAGGGAGAAGTGAGGGACGTGAAGGGTGAGAAGAGGCAGGAATGGTGGCAAAGGGAGAAGTTGGGGGGTGGGGGGCTGGAGGGTGAGGAAAGGGTCAAGGGTAAAGGAGGCAGGGGGGTTGGTGTGACTAAAAAGCCTTGAAGAGGGCTGAGCTGGACATGTCAGCACCTGATATGTGGACTGTGTGGTTCCTGACGTTCCCACAGAGAACTCCTACGAGGTCCATGTGTTCACTGGGACCATGTGGGGGGGCGGGGACCGACGCCAATGTTTACGTCAACATCTATGGGGAGATCGGAGACACGGGAGAGAGGCGTCTTCGCAAGTCCAACAACCTGAACAAGTTTGAGAAAGGACTGGTGAGTAGGCTGGCGAGGATCGTGAGGATTCGAAAACCTTTAGCTGCGCTCAATGTGCCACACTGTACACTGACTTGTTTGTATTTTAGGACAACTTGATCAGTAAATGAACATATTTTCAAATATTGAAAACAAAATTGGCCTTAAGGTACAGTAGCTGGCGACTGCATACTCTTTCTGACTGACAAGAGTGACCTTTGACCTTTGACTCTGGCTCCTGACTTCCTGTGCGCTCCAGGAGGACGTGTTCTCTGTCCCGGCCATTGACCTGGGAGTTCTGAAAAAGCTGAGGATTCGCCATGACAACAGCGGGCCCAACGCCGCTTGGTTCCTGGACAGGGTGGAGATCGTCGACAATAAAGACGACACCACGTATGTCAGGGAGCAGCACGAGTGTGTGTGTGTGTGTGTGTGCGTGCGTGTGTCTGAAGTTGTGATATTACTTTAAAAAAATCACAAATATGTCACTGCACTCAGATCAATAAGAACATAACTGTAGAGCACCACCTAGTTGTGAAACATTTTATAAAGTGACATTGGATTCAAGTTTTTGAAACTATATTTTTGCTAAACGATACACACTACCACCACTGGTGTACAGGGTTTGTGGTTAGTGTAGAGTAGTGTAGCAAAAAATAGCCAATAGTTTCAAAGAATAGTGCCTTTGTAATCAGACTATCAATTTACAGAAAGATAGAATAAATCTGGGCTTATTTAGCTCAAATAAACTAAGAAAGCAGCTAAGCCAAACCCCTGGTGCTGAACTGACTGCTGGATGTCAACACGCTAGTTACTGAGTCTACACCTGTGGACAGAAGATGTGTCCCTCAGGCTGACGGCCCGTGTGACACGGTGTGTTCCGTCAGGGTGACGGCCCGTGTGACACGGTGTGTTCCGTCAGGGTGACGGCCCATGTGACACGCTGTGTTCCAGGTACTACTTCCCCTGTAAGCGCTGGCTGGCCATCGACGAGGACGACGGACAGATCGCCCGCGAGCTGGTGCCCGTGGACGAGGCCTTCATGAAGAAGGGCGACGACGAGGACGAGGAAGACGCAGGAGCCACGCTGGGCCTGGAGCAGAAAGGTGAGGCAGACACACACAGAGGGCCCTGACTCAGAAAGGAGAGGCACACACACAGAGGGCCCTGACTCAGAAAGGTGAGGCAGACACACACAGAGGGCCCTGACTCAGAAAGGTGAGGCAGACACACACAGAGGGCCCTGACTCAGACAGGTGAGGCAGACACACACAGAGGACCCTGACTCAGAAAGGTGAGGCAGACACACACAGAGGGCCCTGACTCAGAAAGGAGAGGCACACACACAAAGGAGCCTGACTCAGACAGGTGAGGCAGACACACACAGAGGGCCCTGACTCAGACAGGTGAGGCAGACACACACACAGAGGACCCTGACTCAGAAAAGGTGAGGCAGACACACACAGAGGACCCTGACTCAATACGGGTCCACTTCTTCACCTCAAGAGACGGGACGCGTTTCAAACCCATCACTCGATCCTCTTCATTGATTTCCACTCAGTAAAAATAAAATAAAAAGGAAAATGTGTGATTTGACGAGTGTTGTAGGATCAATCAATCATCGTAGAAATTCATTGAGGAAACAATTGATGGATCGATCCCACTAACTAACCCATGGCATGCGGTGTGTCTGCCAGCCATGTCCACCACCTACACCATGAGGATAAAGACCGGGGACAAGAAGTACGCTGGGACGGACGCCAACGTGTTCACCATCCTGTACGGCACCAAAGACGACACAGGTAGAACTGCCAAAGAGACACTTTCCCTGTGCGTTGGTGTGTGTGTGTGTGTCTAGGGGGATGTCGAAGGTATGGGTAGAGGAGTCCCAGAGGATACCTGGGGTGTGTGTGTGTGTGTGTGTGTGTGTGTGTGTGGGTGGGGGGGGGGTAACGTGTTGTTTTCTAATGGGGGTGCATGTTTGCGTGTGTCCACAGGCATCATTATGATGAAAGCCTCCAAGACTCACAAAAACAAGTTTGAGCAGGGCATGGTGGACGAGTTCATCGTGGAAGCGGTGGACATCGGGACCCTGAAGAAGCTCCTTATTGGACATGACAACTCAGGTGGGAGATGACAGCACGAGTTACGTCTTCAGTTTACATTTGAACGCTACTCACACACTTACACACACACACACACGCAGGTACACAGTTACCCCACACATACATACCACACTCACACAGAACCAATACTCGCAGACATACATACTGTATTTATGTATGTATGTATATGAAACAAAACAACAAGATTATACACACGTACACACGTACACACATACACACGTACACACGTACACACGCTCCAGCCAGCCTGATGAGTGATGTTGAGTCATGTGCACACAGGGGGATCTGCAGGCTGGTTCCTGGACTGGGTGGAGATCGACGCTCCGTCTCTGGGGCAGAAGCTCCGCTTCCCCTGCGGCCGCTGGCTGGACAAGGGGGAGGACGACGGGGCCACGGCCAGAGACCTCTTCCCTGCAGACCTGCAGACTGAACACTACACTCCATGTAAAGATCCCTGACACACTCCCCTCTCGACACCCCACCTTCTCCCCTCTCGACAGCCCTCCTTCTCCCCTCTCGACAGCCTCCTTCTCCCCTCTCGACAGCCTCCTTCTCCCCTCTCGACACCCCTCCTTCTCCCCTCTCGACAGACTCCTTCTCCCCTCTCGACACCCCACCTTCTCCCCTCTCGACACCCCACCTTCTCCCCTCTCGACAGCCTCCTTCTCCCCTCTCGACAGCCTCCTTCTCCCCTCTCGACACCCCACCTTCCCCCCTCTCGACAGCCTCCTTCTCCCCTCTCGACACCCCTCCTTCTCCCCCTCTCGACACCCCTCCTTCTCCCCTCTCGACAGCCTCCTTCTCCCCTCTCGACACCCCTCCTTCTCCCCTCTCGACACCCCTCCTTCTCCCCTCTCGACAGACTCCTTCTCCCCTCTCGACACCCCACCTTCTCCCCTCTCGACAGCCTCCTTCTCCCCTCTCGACACCCCACCTTCTCCCCTCTCGACAGCCTCCTTCTCCCCTCTCGACAGCCTCCTTCTCCCCTCTCGACAGCCTCCTTCTCCCCTCTCGACAGCCTCCTTCTCCCTTCTCGACAGCCTCCTTCTCCCCTCTCGACAGCCTCCTTCTCCCCTCTCGACAGCCTCCTTCTCCCCTCTCGACAGCCCCCTTCTCCCCTCTCGACAGCCTCCTTCTCCCCTCTCGACACCCCTCCTTCTCCCCTCTCGACAGCCTCCTTCTCCCCTCT
This sequence comes from Mallotus villosus, assembly GCA_903064625.1. Taxonomy (NCBI): domain Eukaryota; kingdom Metazoa; phylum Chordata; class Actinopteri; order Osmeriformes; family Salangidae; genus Mallotus; species Mallotus villosus. The sequence continues at coordinate 118,239 of CAEFZP010005776.1, read as the reverse complement.
CGACAGCCTCCTTCTCCCCTCTCGACAGCCTCCTTCTCCCTTCTCGACAGCCTCCTTCTCCCCTCTCGACAGCCTCCTTCTCCCCTCTCGACAGCCTCCTTCTCCCCTCTCGACAGCCCCCTTCTCCCCTCTCGACAGCCTCCTTCTCCCCCAGGGTCTAACTGCGTCTATGACTAAATGGAAGCTACAGAGACACATCGAACCTCTTCCTACTGATGCGTTCACCTGGACCTGATCGTCCAGACCAGACTTTGAGTCACTTCACTTCTGGCTGTTTCTCTCCCTCCACCGCAGTCGTGCCGTACGAGATCAAGACGTTCACTAGCGACGTGTTTGGCGCGGGGACGGACGCGGACGTGACCCTGGTCCTGTACGGCCGTGACGGGCTGTGCACGCTGCAGAAGGCCCTGTGCGTCAACAAGAGGGAGAGGAGGATGTGCTTTGAGCGGGGGGCCGAGGACATGTTCATCGTTGAGGTAATGTTTGGAGTTAGGATCACCACAGTGGAGCAATGCATGATGGTGATGGTGGTGGTGGTGCTGGTGGAGGTCGTGGGGGTGATGGTCAGGATGGTGATGGTGGTGGTGGTGCTGGTGGAGGTCGTGGGGGTGATGGTCAGGATGGTGATGGTGGTGGTGGTGCTGGTGGAGGTCGTGGGGGGTGATGATCAGGACGGTGATGGTGGTGGTGGTGGTGATGATAGCGGTGAATTTCATGGTGAGGATGGTGGTGGTGGGGAGGATGATGAACACGTCGTATTTCCGCAGTTGGAGGATGTGGGCGACGTCATCGAGAAGATCCGCATCGCCCATGACAACAGAGGTATCAATGGAGGCTGGCACCTGGATAGAGTGGAGATCAGGAGATTGCTCCGAAAGGGAAAGGTAGGAGGAGTGGAGAGAAAGATCAGAGGAGAGGAGAGGAGAGGGAAGGAGATGAGAGCAGAGAAGAGAAGAGGAGAGGAGAAGATAGGAGAAAGGAGTCTTAGTACAGTAGTTGTAACGATCACGTCATTTGCAAAACCATTTCCCACTTTCGCCACTAGAGGGCAATCTCCTCCCAGCCAGACTCCAGATCCACTCATGGTTTTTCTATTTGAGTTCTGGTGACCTCATCAATACTACAACTCCCCCTCCCCCACACCCCCACTGAGGAGCACCTCCCGTGTGTGTCCAGGGGTCGGAGACGGTCATCTTCCCGTGCGAGCGTTGGCTGGCCAAGTCAGAGGACGACGGGGAGACGGTGAGGGAGCTGGTGCCCTCTGACATCATCACCGAGACGCTGAAACGAGACGGGACCCTCAAGGTCAACGAGGTGGAGGTGGAGGACGCTCTGGAGAGTACGCACAGACACACACACACACACACATCCTGTACACACATACACAAAAAAGCACATACAACTTCACAAGGTCTGTGCTCAGTCTTTACTCGGTCTGACAGGGAGAATGATGTTTTCTGGTATTTTCGACTCAGACTCAGTAGTGTCATGACCTACATGGAAGTCTGTCTCTTTGTGACATCTGACATAGCCGGAGATGTGCTTCTGTCTGAAACGTCTGAAACAGGACATGAGAGGCCACTCTTCTTCTGGCCCTGGGACTCTGCGACCCGTCCATCTGGAACATTCTGCAGCAATCTGTCTTCAATCTGCCTGCTGTTTCATTTCAAACAAATGTCCGGATCTCATCAAGCTTTCGAGTCTCAATGTTTTACCGGTGATGTCATATAACACGTGCCCCTCCCCCTGCTCTCACCCCTACAGCTCATACCTATAACGTGTCTGTGATGACGGGGGACATGTACGGAGCGGGCAGCGACGCCAACGTGTTCCTCACCATCTACGGAGACCTGGGCGACACGGGGGAGAGGAAGCTCAGCAAGTCTGAGACCAACAGCAACAAGTTTGAACGGGGAGAGGTGGGGCACCGCCATGTCACAACAGGAGGAGGAGGAGACGACAGCTGATTGGTTGAGGGGCAGTTTCAATCATATTCATCGTGCGGTTGCTCTCCCTCTCCTCCTCTTCTCTTCTCCTCCCCTGCCAGGTGGACAAGTTCACCATAGAGGCGGTGGACCTGGGCCAGGTGTACAAGATCAAGATTCGCCATGACAACAGCATGGTGAGCCCTGATTGGTACCTGGACCAGGTGGAGGTGTTCGACGCCGACACGGAGGAGGTCTTCCTGTTCCTGTGTGAGCGCTGGCTGTCCAGGAAGAGGGAGGACAGGCGCATCGTGAGGCTGTTCTACGTCAAGGTAACCGTGAGTGTGTGTGTGTGTGGAAGAGCGAACCAGAGACGGCATACCTGTCTGTGCATGTGAGTGTGTGCGTGTGTGCGTGACCCCTGTGTACCCCTGCCCCCCCCCCACCCCCCCTCAGGGTTATGAAGGGGTGAGAGAGGGCCTGAACAGGAAGAAGAGTCCCCGCCCCTCCTGTGAAGAGTGTCGACAGCAACATGAACAAGAAGAGCAAGAAGAAGAAGGAGCCAGAAGTTATTGAGGAGCTCCCGAGTGAGGAAACACACAGGCTGGAAACACACCTTTACACAGGCTGGAAACACTCCTTCACACAGGCTGGAAACACTCCTTCACACAGGCTGGAAACACACCTTTACACAGGCTGGAAACACACCTTAACACAGGCTGGAAACACACCTGTACACACACTGGATACACGCCTTCACCAAGAAACTCACAAGACCTATTTCCCTCCCTCTCCTCCCTCCCTCCCTCCCTGCCCCAGTCATCCCCTACCACTTCACCTTGTCCACAGGGCTGGATCGTGACGCAGGGCACCGCCAGCAGGGCCTACGTCATCATCATGGGCCCGGGCAGCACCAGGACAGAGCGCCTGTGGCTGGACCTCCCGGAGGCCTTAGGGGGCTTCCAGGCAGGCTCCCTGGAGTACTTCTCCTCCTGCGGAGGGGATGTGGGGGAGATCAAGAAGGTGGAGGTACGGGTGTTGGCACATCCACATCCACATGTGGACGTGTGGAAATACAGTCACACAAACATTTCCTTATGGCCCTGAGCACAGGAGAAACACACACACATGCTTAACAAAAACACACACACACACACACTCACTCAGACACGCATATCATTCAAGAACCATGTGATACAAAGGCAGGGCAATGCACCAGGTGTGTAGTCAGAATAAAACATTTAGGGGGTCCTATCTTAAAATGAAGGGGGCTAGGCCCCCCCAGGCCCCCTCATGGCTCTGCTACTGTGATGCTCACCTGTGCGTTTGTTTTCTAACAAGATTTCAATGAAAAACATCCAAATAAGGATCTGAGGATCTTCCTCTCGAAGGGTCAGTCGATGTCGCCCAATCGGGGCGCTGTCATCCGTGTGATGCAGACACAGAATAATTAGTATCACTCAAATGTTCATTCTGACAAAGTTGGACGCTCACGTCTCTCTCTCTCTCAAAAAACCCCCCCAGGGAAAACAAACAGGGAAAACACACTAGCGACGACACATGCACTACACACTGCTCATACAGTACCTACAAACACACTCATTCACACACACACACACTAGGACACACACACATGCACTAAACACTGCTCATACAGTACCTACAAACACACTCATTCACACACACACACACACTAGGACACACATACACATGCACTACACACTGTTCATACAGTACCTACAAACGCACTCATTCACACACACACACACACTAGGACACACATACACATGCACTACACACTGCTCATACAGTACCTACAAACACACTCATTCACACACACACACACACACTAGGACACACATACACATGCACTACACACTGCTCATACAGTACCTACAAACACACTCATTCACACACACACACACACACACACACTAGGACACACATACACATGCACTACACACTGCTCATACAGTACCTACAAACACACTCATTCACACACACACACACACACACACACACACACACACACACACACACACACACACACACTAGGACACACACACACATGGACACACACGCTCAGAAGTGATGGCTTGTTGTGTTCTGCCCTGCAGCTAGGGCACGATGGGGCCACTCCTGAGAGCTGCTGGCTGGTTGACGAGCTTTCTGTTGCCGTGCCAACCAAAGGGGTCAAATACATTTTCCAGTGCAAGTGCTGGTTAGCCAAAGACAGGGGCGATGGGCTGACAGCGAGGGTGTTCAATGTGTTGGATGCAGACAGCATCACCATCTCCCAGAAGGTAGGAATTTGTCTGGTCACATGCTCGCATGCCGTACATTCCACACACACGCACACACACACACACACACACACACACACACAGACAGACATACTGTATCTAATATAGTCTCATGTGTCGCTTAGATAGACACCTATATCCTGTCACATGGACACCTGTCCTGTTCACATGTATGTTCCCTGTCCTAAGAGCGTGCTCTGTCTTGTGTCCAGATCATCTATGAGGTGACGGTGGTGACGGGTGACGTTCAGAACGCAGGGAGTGACACCCAGATCCACATGACCGTGTTCGGAGTCAACGGCACCGCCGAGGAGATCCACCTGGAGAAGAACGAGGACAGGTGGGACGCACACTGCACACACACACACACACACACACACACCCTCCAGCACACACCGCACACACACACACGCAGCACACGTAAATTCCCCCGGCTTGGAAATACGGAACCTCTCAGCATTCTTCTTCTTTGTTCTTCTTGCCAGGTTCGAGCGTGGTCAGGAGGACACCTTCAACCTGGAGATCGATGACATCGCTCCCCTGAGGAAGATGAGGGTCCGTATCGACGGGACGGGCAGCCGACCAGACTGGTTCTTGGATCAGGTCAGCAGGGGGCCGCCCGTCACATGATCTATATCAGAGAGACCGAGGCCACACTGGGCTGGTCCATGTTTGAAACTGTAATACAGTTCCAACGACCCTGAAGATTGTGACACGTGATTGGATATTTTGACCCCTAGTGCTGATCGATTGATTCCCACCGTTCCACTCACTGTTCCACTGATGATTGTATTCTCCAGTGTGAGTGACACATCTCTGCCTTCGTGCCTCTGTGAGACACGGGGATGACACAGCACACGCACTCCAGCGCTCCTACACGCACACTCAGACTGACAGACAGGCAGCGACACACACACACACAGACACACTGATCTGTGCCTGCAGGCGATAGGTCACTTCATAATTCACAGACAAAGATACACACACAAGATACACACACACACACACACACACACACACAGAGAGAGAGACACTAGAGTCTCACACAGTGCGACACAGTTGGGGTCATAGTTTCTCTGGGGTCGTTAAATAGCATGTGACATTATTGACCCACTTTGGCAGTTGTCACTGTTGGCCCTGGCACCAGAAGCTCACACAGGGTCCAGATGATTACGACACAGGTTCAGCCCCATGGTACGTCAAAGAGAAATCTATGATGAACCTGATTCCGTCAGCCTTTGATTAAAGCTGAAATATCCCAGCGTCGTTTTCCGAGAAAGCCGCTTCTCTTCCTTTGCCTCGCCCCCTCTCGGGGAGAGAGATAGGGCTGTGTTTGTGTGTCTGGCATGGTGCCTCAGCCCTGCTGGAACAGACATGTCCTGGTTAGAGCTGTCTCCCTCCTGTCTGCAGCTCGAAACGCACACGTCCTCCGACAGGCCGGCCAGTCAACACCCATGTAGCCAACAAGCCAGCACAGAGAGAGGGTGTGTGTGTGTGTGTGTGTGAGAGAGAGAGAGAGAGAGAGAGGAGAGAGAGAGAGAGAGAGGGGAGAGGGGGAGGGGGGAGGGGGGGGGGAGAAGAGGGAGGGGGGGAGGGGGAGGGAGGGAGACTACCTTTGTGTGTGTGCACGTCCTTGTCGTGACCCAGAGAGCTGAACACTTGCAGCATCACAAGCAGATCAAGGGCTGGAGATGGGATCTACAAGCTAGGTGGGTGCTGGTGCTGGAGGCTGGAGGCTGGAGGCTGGAGGCTGGAGGCTGGAGGTGGAGGCTGGAAGCTGGAAGCTGGAGTCTGGAGGCTGGAGGCTGGAAGCTGGAGGCTGGAGGCTGGAGGCTAGAGGCTAGAGGCTGGAGTAGTAGTAGTAGAAAACGTGATCGTAGGGGAAGGGATACTCTACAGGGGATCACTGCACAGCATATGACATGACATGCATATATACGTGCAGTGTTTTAATTTCTCCAAGAGTTTCTTCTTTTGGGGTTTGCATTAACAGCATGTATCTCCAAGTTAATACTCTTCAAATTTGCTTATGCTGGTCTGGCATTGAGCCATACATGCAAAAGTGGAATTTCCCAAAAGAACAGCTGTATCCATCCATCATTTGAGGGGTTAAGGCCCTTGCACACTTGAGTGCGAAATTTTCGTATACGTTTTTTCATAATCGTCAGCCTCAAAATTTGGTGACTCAATTGTCAAAATAAGCAGAAAATCGAACCCGATCCAAACTTTTCGGAGGCAGTGTGTAAGCGTGATCGACATAACGTGAGGTCGATTTATTTTTCAACGTGCGAACATTTCGGATGCAAATTTCGGATTCAGTGCGCAAGGACTCTAACCCCCAAACACCGTCTCCAAACCCCCCCGGTCCTGGACGTGAGCTCTCTCTGCATGTGCCCCGTCCCCAGATCATCACTCGTAACCTGACCACGGAGGAAGTGTCCGTGTTCAGCTACGGCGACTGGCTGTCCAGGACCAAAGGCTCCAAAAGGACCGTGGTGTGTGAGATGGCCGCGGTGGTGGACGAGGAGGAGATGGTGGAGCTGACCACCTACACCATCCAGGTCAAGACCGGCGACGTGACAGGTCAGTCGGACGCCGTGTCGCTCCGCTACGTCTCTGGAGGTCGCGGTCCCAGGCCAACACACGTATCCCGTCCACATCCACACATCCATGGAGATATCTGCAAACATTTGGACACACCGTACACATCTATGTATGGTGAATCTATGAACATTTGAACACTCTATGGATTATTACATGTGTATGTTCTGTTTTATCGATCCAAACATTCATTCTCATCACTGAACATTTATAAGCTTATCGTGTGTACAGCCCTATCAGTCGGCACCATGTGATCATTACCTGACTGCATATATATAACGCTTCTTTCTTTGTGCTATGTCACAGAAACACTGCTGCACCAAATCCATACTGAGTTTGCCTTGAACCAGTGGGGCTTTGATGTGGCTGTGAGGATGTCTTCCTCTCTAGCCCTGTCTCTCTCTCCCTCCCTCTCTCTCTCTCTCTCTCTCTCTCTCTCTCACTCTCCCTCCGGTTTCCTTCCCTCACCCCCCCATCTCCATCGCTTTCTTTTTCCACCTCTTTATTTGGTCTCTCTCTCCCTCCCTCATCCTCACCTCCCCCGTCTCCATCCCCGCGGAGGACGGCTCTTTATTACAAAGAGGAAAGCAGTTCTCTCGCCGACAGAATACAGAATAACAGATTTAGCCAGACTTGACTAGGGCGGTATAATGAATAGCACCTCCTCTCAGAGTGTGGCGAGGCTCTTCTTCTCTCCCGTCTCCCCTGCATGCAGGTGCTCCCAGCGGCGAGGCAGACCCGGCTGATTGACACTGCAGAGCGGCTAGGTGTCTGAGTTGACTTCAAAGGCCTCCTCCATGTGCCCTTGGCAGCTAGTGGAAGTGAAGACGTGGCCCTGCTAGCACAGAGGCTTGGAGAGGGATAATGAGGCTGGCTGGCTGTCTCGCACGCACACACACACACACACACACACACATACAGACACACACACAGCGGCAATTTTCCAACACAGACACACACACAACGACACAAACAGATATATACACAGGCATGGATATACGCTTCGCGCATACAGGCACGCACACACAGCATGGGCACACACACACACACAGCACGGGCACACACACACACACAGCACAGGTACACACACACACACAGCACGGGTACACACACACACAGCACGGGTACACACACACAGCACGGACACACACACAGCATCACAGAGGCACTGCGGAGTATTACGTATTTGGATTTGCTTTCTCTCTTGGCGTGTTTCCTGGGCTGGGAGGAGGGAGGTGGTTGAAGGCTAGGTGGGGGAGGGGTCACACACACATATTGTGTGCTCTGGAAATTTGGGTTGTGAAAGATGTGTGTTATTGGCAAATTGATTTATTTCTTCTTCTTTTTTTACTCCCAAGGATGTCTGGGTAGTGAAAGTAAGATGCAGTCTGAAGAGGACGTGTGTTATTGGTTCTGGGACGTTTACTGGATGAAAAGGCTTTTTGATCCATAATGATGAAATGAGAGGTTCGAGAGTATTTATCGGTGAATGGATTCGTTGCAGTCCATGTAGGGCTTGATGAGAAGGATAAACAGGAGATTGAAGAAGGTTTAGAAGGAAGGGGAACGCTCCTTATGAGACTGGAGGTGGTGGCGACCAGCAAGGCTTTTGTTTTTGTTGAGGTGCACTTCTTTTATCTCAGAGTCAACACTACTAAGGACTTTCCCACTGGTTATGTTGTAGAATGTGATTCAAATCAAACGTACCCCAAGTATTTGACATTACATGTGGTACCGTATTGGACGCAGGTCTAGTGATGACCATCCAGTCTCTCTCTCTATGTGGGTTCCATAGGGGCAGGTCTAGTGATGACCATCCAGTCTCTCTCTGTATGTGGGTTCCATAGGGGCAGGTCTAGTGATGACCATCCAGTGTCTCTGTATGTGGGTTCCATAGGGGCAGGTCTAGTGATGACCATCCAGTCTCTCTGTATGTGGGTTCCATAGGGGCAGGTCTAGTGATGACCATCCAGTCTCTCTGTATGTGGGTTCCATAGGGGCAGGTCTAGTGATTACCATCCAGTCTCTCTGTATGTGGGTTCCATAGGGGCAGGTCTAGTGATGACCATCCAGTCTCTCTCTATGTGGGTTCCATAGGGGCAGGTCTAGTGATGACCATCCAGTCTCTCTCTGTATGTGGGTTCCATAGGGGCAGGTCTAGTGATGACCATCCAGTGTCTCTGTATGTGGGTTCCATAGGGGCAGGTCTAGTGATGACCATCCAGTGTCTCTGTATGTGGGTTCCATAGGGGCAGGTCTAGTGATGACCATCCAGTCTCTCTGTATGTGGGTTCCATAGGGGCAGGTCTAGTGATTACCATCCAGTCTCTCTGTATGTGGGTTCCATAGGGGCAGGTCTAGTGATGACCATCCAGTCTCTCTCTATGTGGGTTCCATAGGGGCAGGTCTAGTGATGACCATCCAGTCTCTCTCTGTATGTGGGTTCCATAGGGGCAGGTCTAGTGATGACCATCCAGTGTCTCTGTATGTGGGTTCATAGGGGCAGGTCTAGTGATGACCATCCAGTCTCTCTGTATGTGGGTTCCATAGGGGCAGGTCTAGTGATGACCATCCAGTCTCTCTCTGTATGTGGGTTCCATAGGGGCAGGTCTAGTGATGACCATCCAGTCTCTCTGTATGTGGGTTCCATAGGGGCAGGTCTAGTGATGACCATCCAGTCTCTCTGTATGTGGGTCCATAGGGGCAGGTCTAGTGATGACCATCCAGTCTCTCTGTATGTGGGTTCCATAGGGGCAGGTCTAGTGATGACCATCCAGTCGTCTCTGTATGTGGGTTCCATAGGGGCAGGTCTAGTGATGACCATCCAGTCTCTCTGTATGTGGGTTCCATAGGGGCAGGTCTAGTGATGACCATCCAGTCTCTCTCTGTATGTGGGTTCCATAGGGGCAGGTCTAGTGATGACCATCCAGTCTCCCTGTATGTGGGTTCCATAGGGGCAGGTCTAGTGATGACCATCCAGTCTCTCTGTATGTGGGTTCCATAGGGGCAGGTCTAGTGATGACCATCCAGTCTCTCTGTATGTGGGTTCCATAGGGGCAGGTCTAGTGATGACCATCCAGTCTCTCTGTATGTGGGTTCCATAGGGGCAGGTCTAGTGATGACCATCCAGTCTCCCTGTATGTGGGTTCCATAGGGGCAGGTCTAGTGATGACCATCCAGTCTCTCTGTATGTGGGTTCCATAGGGGCAGGTCTAGTGATGACCATCCAGTCTCTCTGTATGTGGGTTCCATAGGGGCAGGTCTAGTGATGACCATCCAGTCTCCCTGTATGTGGGTTCCATAGGGGCAGGCACCGACGCCAACGTGTGGCTCATCGTGTTCGGGGAGAACGGAGACACGGGAACGCTGCCCTTGAAGGAATGCAACAAGTCCAACAAGTTTGAGAGGAAGCAGAACGACACGTTCCGGTTTCCCGACGTCTTCAGCCTGGGAGAACTCTCCAAAGTCCGGGTGTGGCACGACAACTCAGGTGGGCCAATCAGGAACCAGCGGAGAATCCATGTCATATCAACAATGTCATCGTCTGCCATGAGAAACCAACTCCATTGTGTTTCTTTGTTTCACAAAAAGCAATGCAATCTCCCCATCTCAAGGGCTAATGAACCTAATCACTGATTCATTTAATGGAAATGACATGGATGACATGTGCTCGTTAGGTGGGTCATTATAATCCATTAAAAGGTCGTTATGATCTCAACTGAGCGCTGGTTCCTGTGTTCTCCACCTCCGCGGCCCAGGGCCCGCTCCCGGCTGGCACCTGGAGTACGTGGACGTGAGGGACGAGACGCTGGACAAGACCTTCCGCTTCCCCTGCGACCGCTGGCTGGCCAAGAACGAGGACGACGGGCAGCTCATGAGGGAGCTGCCGTGCGCCAACAACGACATCCTGGACCTGAACGAGAAGACCAGTAAGACCCCACACACACGCACGCACACACACACACACACACACACACACACGCACAGCCACTGTAGCACTCACAGGTCAGCTGTCAACGCTGATACACACTAGTCTGTCTCAACGTAAGAGAACATGCTAAATATGTTTTTTCCCCTTGGCCGACCTTTGAACGACTTCACAAGTGAATTGTTTGTCTCTATCGTCCCGAGTGTCGTGCTCTAGAACAGTTGTATCAGATGAACAGAAGCCAGACTCTGTGACAGAGAGAACGTCGTATTTGACTGTTAACCAGAGGTCTGTCTGCTGTATTTGGGTGTGGGGGAAAGCTACTGTTTGGTCCTACGGGACGTTTGCTTTGAAGGTGTTCATTGGCGGAGAGCTCTTTACCTGCATTTCTGCTCCCTCTCCAAAGAATATGAAATTGTGACCACGACGGCAGATACGGACGAGGCAGAAACCAAAGAGAATGTCTGGATCGCACTCGAGGGAAAGAAGGGGCGATCAAAAGAATTTGTGATGGAGAACACTTCAAAGAAGAAGCGCTTTCTGCGGTATGCGAGTCTTGAGATTGTGGTTCAGTGAATCGGACTGAGCTCGCTCTGAAAAATTAGGGCAGAATGTTTCTTTCTTTCTCTTTCATTCCCTCTCCTCCCCCTCCTCAGTTTTCTTATACCATGGTCGGGTACCGCAAGTATGAGTCTTTTAACCAACTGTCGCTCTCCTTGATGTGGCCTTCTCTAGTTGAATTGGAGGTACTTGCCAAACTGAAGTGAAGGCTAAGTTAGTTAACAGTATCATCATAAAAGACACAGCTCGTGTATCATCTGTTTCTTCTTCATTGGTCTCAGGGGAAGTGTGGACAAGTTTGAGTTCTCCTCCAAGAACCTGGGTGACATTGCCAGCATCTGTCTTGGCCACACCCCCAAGGACGGGAAGAAGGTGAAAGGCGAGGCCTTCTGGATAGTGGAGGAGGTTGTCATCACAGAGAAGGAGCTAGGCAACAAGTGGGTGACTGTTGCCTCACCAATGACCTGTGCATGTCTCACCTCAGAAACCTCAGACATGCAATTAACACATCTGTCTCCCTCCCCCCCCTCCCCTCCCTCCCTCACCTCTCTCCCTCCTCCCTCCCTCCCTCCCTCCCTCCCTCCCTCCCTCCCTCCCTCCCTCCCTCCCTCCCTCCCTCCCGTCCCTCCCTCCCTCCCTCCCTCCCTCCCTCCCTCCCTCCCTCCCTCCCTCCCTCCCTCCCTCCATTCCTCCCTCCCTCCCAGGTTCATCTTCAGCTGCAACGCCCCGATTCCCCTCACCCCCAAGCGGGACGAGTTCCTCACCTTTGAGTGCAGCAAGGCCATGGAGAGCTTCGCAAGCAAGGCCCGCAGCCTCGTCCCTGTCAAGTATGAGATCATCGTCATCACTGGTGACGAAAAGGGTGCCGGGACCGACGCCAATGTCTTCCTCACCATCTATGGCTCCAACGGTGACTCGGGCCAGCGCCCACTGAGGCAGAAGTTCCGGAACTTGTTTGAGCGTGAGCAGACGGACCGATTCCTGCTGGAGATGCTGGACATGGGGGAGTTGTTGCGGGTGATGGTGGAACACGATAACTCGCGTCTCTCTCCCGGTTGGCTGCTGGACCGGGTGGAGATCACCAACACGGCCAATGGGGTGACCACCATCTTCCTGTGTGGGAAGTGGCTTGACACCAATAGGGCGGACGGGAAGATCTCCAGGGTTCTGTACCCCAAATACTGAGACCCCCAGTGGGCAGGAGAGTCACCACAAACACGTGGACTGGAGAAGAGCTCTGGTCCCACTGGAGACCTTTACAGATTCTCATTACCTCAACAAAGTTGAGATCTCAGGAACTTTGAACTTTAAAGTTGCTTTTTTTTTGATGGATTGTTTTGTAGGAGTTTATTTGAGTACTAGGTATCCCATTCTGCAGCCTGTCGGCCAAGGACAAGCCTTGATTACATAGTGTACCTACGTGCCACCATTTGTAATATGATGAACAGTTCCAGGGTCAGGTATGATGAGTCCTTATCTGCTTGGATGTGACGGGAGTTTTTTTAAATAAAATAATAGTTTTGTACTGAGTTATGGAAGTCTTTCCTCCACCTGATTAATTCGGACACAGGTAGAACCAGAAGACAACGGAATGTTTCAATACCAATTTGTGATTTGATTTATAAGGTCTTTATTATGCTTGCGAGTAGAGAGACTCGTAGCCGAGGTCTCTGAAGCCCAGCTCAGTGGTGTGCTCTCTTATAGAGTGTTATGTGTGTATAGTTAGAACATTGTGCAGGTGGAGGTGAAACATGGTCAGGGTGGCCTCAATCTGACATGGCACACAAACGTTGTTTTCCCATCCTCGACCATCAGGCCATTCCTTGCCCAATAACAACCATCGGCCCCTCAGTAGCCAGGGCTGTACGTTTGTACAGAGACAAGAGCAAAGCTTCGTACATTCAGACAGCAATGTAGGGACACTTCTTATTTTTCGGCGTGTCTATCAATAATATTCCCTATTTATTCCCCCTTGATATCTGTGGTAAGGTTGTGGGTGTAATTTTGTGCTTTTCAATCTCAATTAGCAGTTTTTTTTTAACAAACGTTAGGGCCTCATTTTCTCCTCTCGACATGCTCCAACTCAGAGAAGTGGTGCTAACCAGTGCAGAAAGGAGTGCCTTTTGGAGATATATAGACCTGGATTGAAATACAATTAGAAATGTGTTCCTGTGTTTGGTAACAGTCCATTGGTTATATCAGGGATGCAAACATGTGGCAAATATCCATATACTTACATTGCCACAAAACCCCCTGACATCCCTGGCCCACCCATATAGGCACATAGAGTAAAATGACATTCTGAAGATCAAAATACACCAACACTAATTTATAATATTCAATTTTATTTTGTATTCCGAGACATAAACTATTATCTAGCACTTCTTCTGGTTTTACTCCTTCCTCTTCTTCCTGGTCACCTCTAAGGGCACTAAATGGCCTCTCACCAAAGGATCAATGGAGGACAATGCCTGTAGGTTATTATTTTTGAGAGGTAGTTTGTTCTACTTGCCACAAGCTGTGTAAGACTTGGTCACCTTCCCAATAAAATCCATGACAGTAGGTGATTTCTTTAAGACTGCAAGGGAAGCTTGGCTTGTATTATGGTCAAATATTTACTATTGTGTTAACATTTAAATGTGTTAGAACACGTTCATCTTGAAGACAAGTTCGTTCATCAGATACATATAGCAGCAGATCGACTGACTCAATTTCCTTCTCATACTTTTCCGTAGCGTCACAGTGCATTTAACAGTTGAAGTGTAGTCGAAAGACAAACTGCTGCAACCTATTTCTTGGTATTTGTTGGCGAAATTGCTAGCCAAATTTCATCATACATTTCATATAATTATACTCCACATTTCCTTCGATGTTTTCCTGAATTCATCCCCACCACACTGTCTCTTTAATGACCTCACACTTCACCTTAAGGATGTGTTTTCAACAAGTTCATGTATGCTTGTGTCCCTGATGGCTCAGTGGATAAGCATGTGTACCCTGACTTATAAGGGTTGTGGGTTCAAACCCCATAGAAGGCTGCAATGGTCTTTCCTTGCAGAAAAGGTCTCTTTAATGACCTCACACTTAATCTCAAGGATGTATTTTCAACTAGTTCATATATGCTTGTGTCCCTGATGGCTCAGTGGATAAGCACGTGTACCATGAGCGTTAAGGGTCTTGCGTTCAAATCCCATGGAATGCTGCCACGCCATCCCATGCCGTTGGGATTTGCTTGTCTGCATGCTTATCCATTAGGCCACTGGGGCCCCATATCTCCGGCATGTGAAGGTAGTATTTATCTTTTAAAAAGTGCTCTGCTTAAAGAGATACTATCATGTTTTGCATGCCAGAAAGTAAGCATGGAGTACACTGCCTCCAGACAGATTTGAACCGGAGGAGTCAGGACTCAAGATCCCATGCATATCCACTAGGCCACCAGGGCCTTGCTGAATTTCCCTCGGATGTCTTTATGAATTTCACTTGAAGACATAAGTTGAATGTTCAATTGAAAGCTTTCATCTAAAAGCACCTTGGTGGATGTGAACCCCCAATCTTCTGATCTGTAGTCATACTCTCTAACCATTTAGCCAACCTTACAACCACAAAAGTTGCATGTGGACAGTCACCATTTGTCATAATCATTTGTGAACCACACCTGGCAATCGTTTGTGTTGATTGGCAATCAGATCACAGTGCTTTCAAAACTAAATAGGCCTTAATGAGAATCTTATGGATGCAGAACATAGAAAATGTTGATTTCATTTGCTGCAACTCATCATGATTTTCTTAACAGTCTGCTCTGTCTGGAACAAATCTGGGAGAGAGAAGGCTACTCTTTGGCATGCAATGAATATATAGACAGTAATTACACAACTTCCGCCCATTTTAATCAATTTATTACAAAAAGAGCACATACAAAAAGGATAATATACAAGCCATGAAATAAAATACAAATAAAAAAACAACAGTTTGGGTTTAGCGATGCAACTCCTTAAAACCATTATTATTAGTATTAATAAATAATGAAGTACAAAATTCCACCAAATGTGAATTCTAACACTTTACACATCATAATGCTCACTCAGCTCTTTATCAACACACTTAGCATCATTAATGAGCTATTGCTTTCATATTAATGATAAATAATTCTACTCTCCCATAAAATATCCTATATTGAAAAACATTGCGCAGTCACAGCTAAACAGCAGGTTTTCGTACAAAGATGGCGGCAGCCCTTTCACTGGCACTATATTTGGGATATTTTCTCTTCATTTTCTTTTTTTTTAGATGCAAGCAGCAGCAAAAGATTAATCCTCTGTAATATTAGTATTCTTTGTATATCTGCAAATATTATTTTTTTTACCATATATTTTTTTAACCATTGAGAGTATATTCAAACCTGAGAAAAAACATGCATTTTAGAAAGGTTGTGCTTTAGAATCCTCTGTGTCTGTGTTTCCCCAGAGAGCAGACAGTGGGAGAGGAACATACTGGAAGGTTCTGAGCGGAGGGATGGACGGTGGGTCACACACAGCAGAGAAAAGAGAGAGGAGACAGAGAAAAAAGCCAAAACAAAGAGAAGAAGGAAAGGGAGGGTGATGGCGATACATGGAAGAAGAGAATGGCAGATGTAGGGTTTGTTAAGAAGAACACAGTGAAAGATGCCTCTGTCTTAGAAATATTTCCACATCCATGATTGGTAAAAATATACCTGCTGTACACTTGATGCTCTGTGTTGGAATGTGGTAGCCTAACTGATCTAGTATTTGGTAAGTAAAAGCAACATGGTGACAACCCATGTTTCCCCCTTGATTAGGAGAGACCACCTGTCCGGTAGACTCCTTAGAGAAGGAGTCAAGGAAAGAGGGAGCGAGGGGACAGTGCTTTTCATTTATAACTACAATAGTACCAGTGTACCACTGTGCCATGGTGTAGGCCTCTACACCCTCCTGGTACAATGGTTTCTGGGAATATGAGTTCGACTGAGATTGAGTCATAACTTAAATCTAATATGGAAATATCTCTTGACACTAGAAGCGAGGCACTTGATTGGCTTAGAACTACAAGCTGCTCTGAAATCGAAGGAACAGACCTATCAGGAGACAGAGAGATGGAGGGCGGGCTAGAGAGGAAGAAAGCAGGGAGGAGATGCAAAGAGAGTGTAATTGAAAGGTAGAGAATGAGAAGCAGAGAAATGACAGAGTATACAATATCATAGACTATGATATAATATCAATACTAGTTATCATAATGAGAGCTCTACGATCGTAACTGCATGATGCCAGTGAGAGGGTTCCCTTGGTTAAACTAACAAGTGCAAAACGAGACGAGAACAAAATGATACAAACTAACAACAAAAACCCACAAAAAACTTTCACTCCATTGCAGTTTGTCCACCAAGATCACAGCATAGGGGATCAGAGAAAATTTGCATTGAATGGAATGTAACCAGGATCCACAGCACCACATGAAAGAGAGAGAGGGGGGGGGGAAGCAAGAGGGATAGAGAAAAGAGAGAGCAGAGAGAGAGAGCTGACAGAACCCAGAGAGGAGAGAGAGAGAAGCTCAGATGCGGAGGAGCCCAGGATAGTAAACATATCACAGCAGACTCAGGGTTATAAAACAGCAGGGCTTCTTACACTTTAGCCTCGCTCGGGGAAAAAAAAACAAAAAAAACAACTGCATGCAAAGCATTCCCATTAAAACAATGCAAAAATGAGGTAATTGTTTTTTTATCATATTTTTTTTCAGTTGTTATTTCTAAATAAATAAATTATGATTCAATTGCAAAAAAACCTATACAAAATTAAATACGTACCCACAATATCTACAGTTAGTAATAAATTATGATTGTTAAATACTTAAGGCATCTCAACTGACAACACCCTGTGTAAACTATCAACAGTTCCCATAGAAAAGTCCACTACAGGAGAAGGCAGCATCTCCACTGACAGTGCACAGGGGCGGGCGGGCCGTGTCCTAATACTGTGGCAAGGATCCCTCAGCCCACCAGGTCAATAGGACCTGTGGGCTGTGTCCCAATCTGTTAGACTACTCGGAGTCCTCAGTGCAATGGGTACAGTTGAGGGATGTTACAATCCAAAACATCCACTACAGGATAGGTATCAGGATAGGTTTAATAGTTATTCATGACAGAAAAGGAGGGGAAAGGAGACTAATATTCCCCCCCCCCATTAGTCGACTGTTGTACTTCCTCGTGTTAACCCTTCCCTGCCTGTCCAGTCCCTGTGCACAGTGAGTGGGACACCATCTCCATCACACAACATTCTACATTGTTGTTCTAGCAATACAGCATAGCAACCAGCATAGCAACCACAAAGGGGAGATCTCACACACACACACACAAAAAAAACACAAGTTTGTAACACACAAGCTCCTCACTGTCCAAAACACTGCGTGTTTGTTTATATATATCTAAATATACTGAAACCAAAAACGCAAATGCAATACTAAAGAAAGAGGTTGTTGCTATATCTATCATCACATGTGCTTGTTCTTTAGGCAATAAGGTAAACATCACAACAGGATTCCATCGTTGCCACGGGGACAGGATGAACACACGCTACGGGTCAGGGAGACAGCCAGTCACTGACATCGTGCTCGTTTTTTTTTGTTTGTTTGTTTGTTTGTTTGTTAGTGTTGAGAAAGATAGTCACAGCTCAGATTAACTAGGTCATGCACAGACAACACCCCACCCCCCACCCCCCCGCCCATCCTACATCCGTACATTTTTTTGTTTTAGTTTTATTTACGCTAACACAACAGCCCAAGCCAACACTGAAACATGCATGTCACTACACTGCTCAGCCTGCATCACCTGTGCTGAGAGAGGCTGGGCGGGGCACAAGAGCCGCCGTTTCTGTCGCATCGGGCCTCCTCCGAGTAACCACAATGCACCTC